>BSBK01004916.1:600000-960000 GCA_027943335.1 Chamaecyparis obtusa | reverse complement strand
TTCCTTGAGGGAAGTATGGGCTAGAGAAATGATGGTGGATGTGGAGTCTAGCACATAGATAATCCACATGCTAGTTTTCAAAGGGTGTGACATGATCTTTGAAAATGGTGAAAGGGATGTCGAAGTGACATATGATATGGTAGAGGATGAACTTGGATATCTGAATGCCTATATTAAGGATGAGTGAAATCGATTCAACCAACTTTGTGAAATATTCAGTGGTTGTTGTGATATATTTGTGTCCATCTAAGGAAAGGGGAGTGATTAAGTTGATGAGGTCGAAGCCCCAACATGAAAAGGGCCACGGTGGCACAATGGGCTACAAGTGTCAAGCTAGAGAATGAATTAGATTACCATGTTGTTGACATGGTAAGCATTTCTTGACAAATTCACATGAATCATGCTCCATTGTTGGCTATTAATACCTGAATCTAAGCAATTAATTTTCTAGGACCATGCCACTCATGTGGGCACTGCAAATGCCAACGTGAACCTCTTGTAAAGCTAGGATGACCTCATTTGAATCTAAACACCTAGAGAGGATGTTGTGATAGCCTCGATGATAAAGGGTGTTTTCTATGAGAGTGTAGCGGGATGCTTTGTGAATTAGATTTTGGCATTGGGTGTTGGTGAGGTGGTAGGATATGATACCATTTTTAATATAAGTGTGAATGTCATGGTACCATGGGTACTGAGGACCAACCAAGACACACACCATTTTAGAATCAACGTTGGTGCAAGGGAACCTAAAGTACAAGAGAAAAATGAGGTTAAGATTCCTTATATCATATATTAAAATATATTTGAGTCATTTGTGATGTATATGAGTCCAAATGTAAGGCTATGTGAAGCCATTGTTAATATTGTCATGTTAAGGTCCTAGTTTGGTCAAGAAGGTTAGAATATGAAAGAATGCCTAATAAAGGCTAAAATTGATGTAAATTTTCTATTAAGTCTATTTTAGGGAATTCAAGTGTCCATACAAAGATTTTTCAAGTTTGGAGTCCAACTAGTAAAGTTGTCATAAAATGTTGTAATGCAAAATGCATAAAATATTGTCAAAAGAATTAAGTATGTTGTAAAGGGTTAAAAGAATGTAAGGAGATGGTTTAAAAGGTGGTTGGAAAGTTGTAAACCACCAAAAAAAACTATAAAAATGAATTTTATAGTCATTCAAAATTAGATTTGAAAGAAGGAAATATTTTGATACATTTTTGGTGCATTCTATTGTTGTTGTTTTGATTGGTTTTTCAGTTTTAGTGTTGGTTCTAGGTCTTGTATGACCATGTAAGACCTAGAAACCCTATAAATATGTAATGGTTAGATATTAGGATGAATTAAATTCCTTATCCTTTTTGTTTGGAGTGATTATGTTGAGAAATGAGTAAGTTATGACAGTTGTGGTAAAAGTTGTTATTTGCATATTTGAGACTGCTTGTCCACAGTCAGATTGAAACGTCTGGTACAGACATATTTTGGAGAATCAGGACCTCTAATAATATTCATTGGAAATATATGTTAATTAGATTGAATTTCCTTTTGTTTTGAGTCATTTTTATGTAGATTTGTGAAAGTTATGATCATTTGAGTGGAAACTGGTTTTTAAAGATCTCCATTGGAGTTGCAGGCAATGATTTGTGCTTGTAAAATGATTTATGAATGGGAAAAATAAATGACTTACATATTATGAAACTAGATTCATAAATGTTTTCATATGGAATTGGTTTGGTGTCATTTGGTTATGTATTTTGAAGGATATTTGATGCCCTAACAGGTAGGTCTTGAGAATATTCTAAGAATGCATCCAGAAATGGAAGTCCAAAACAATTATAGTTGAGGGATCAAATAGAATCATAAGACCTTGTAATTTTGGAAAATTGTAGTTCTTGGTGTTGGATAAAAACTTTATTATTTCTAGAAAAATTAATATTGTGATTTGATGGGTCAAATCAACCAATCTTTAAAGACTATCTTGAAGACAACAATGTTATCAAATCAAGAGAAAGGTTGATGTTTTTGTGATAAAACATGTTGTGGTTTACCTCATGAGATGCCTCTATACAAAGAAATTATTGAATAAATGTTGAAAGGATAATAAAAGATCCTATTAATTGTTTTGTTTGTAAGATGCTCTGCATCAAATTGGTATCAAAGCTTGAAGATCTTGAGTGTGTGGATAGAGCGCCGAGGGAGGCAATCCACACCAGGACCTTGGAGATTTGGTATTTGTTTTGTTGATTAGTTTTGGTTGTAGGTGCTTATCCATCTTATTGCATATGAAGGTTGGGTTGTGTGTACAAACACTGGAAGTCTGTCAAGGGCCAAGAGAAGGTCCAGGGCCAAGGAGTGGTCTAGTTGATTGCCAAGAGACTAGGGAGAGAGGCAAAGAGGAGGACTCCTAGGTGAGGCATACGGGAGAGTTGTTTGTGGTGAGTTTGAAGAAGCAATGGTAAAGGTGGATCTCTGATTGATAAGGCACCATGGAGTTGCAACCATTAATGCTCCATTGATAGGAGTATTTGAGAAGATGATTTTGAGGACAGTCATGTGTCCTTAAGGGAAAAGATGATGGTGATAAAGGCATGAAGAGGAAAAGGCAAATGAAGGTAAAGATGAAGATTTTTGTTATAATTTTTTGCAGGTTATGGCACACCTTTCCAAGAGACTTGGAAAATTTTCAAGGTTGGCAGTATGGTGCAAGGGCACCTAAATTACAAGAGAGAAATGAGGTTAAGATTCCTTATATCATATATTAAAATATATTTGAGTCATTTGTGATGTATTTGAGTCCAAATGTAAGGCTATGTGAAGCCATTGTTAATATTGTCATGTTAAGGTCCTAGTTTGGTCAAGAAGGTTAGAATATGAAAGAATCCCTAATAAGGGCTAAAATTGATGTAAAATGTCTATTAAGTCTATTTTAGGGAATTCAAGTGTCCATACAAAGATTTTTCAAGTTTGGAGTCCAACTAGTAAAGTTGTCATAAAATGTTGTAATGCAAAATGCATAAAATATTGTCAAAAGAATTAAGTATGTTGTAAAGGGTTAAAATAATGTAAGGAGGTGGTTTAAAAGGTTGTTGGGAAGTTTTAAACCACCAAAACCACTATAAAAATTCATTTTATATTCAGTCCAAATCAGATTTGAAAGAAGGAAATATTTTGATACATTTTTGGTGCATTCTATTGTTGTTGTTTTGATTGGTTTTTCAGTTTTAGTGTTGGTTCCAGGTCTTCTACAGCCATGTAAGACCTATAAACCCTATAAATATGTAATGGTTAGATATTAGAATTAATTAAATTCCTTCTCCTTTTTGTTTGGAGTGATTATGTTTATAAATTTATAAGTTATGGCAGTTTTGGTAAAAGTTGTTATTTGCAGATTTGAGACTGCTTGACCACAATCAGATTGAAACATTTGGTACAGACATATTTTGGAGAATCAGGACCTATAATAATATTCATTGGAAATATATGTTAATTAGATTGAATTTTCTTTTGGTTTGAGTCATTTTTATGCAGATTTGTGAAAGTTATGATCATTTGAGTGGAAACTGGTTTTTAAAGATCTCCATTGGAGTTACAGGTAGTGATTTGTGCTTGTAAAATGATTTATGAATGAGAAAAATAAATGAGTTACATATTATGAAACTATATTCATAAATTTTTTCATATGGAATTGGTTTGGTGTCATTTGGTTATGTATTTTGAAAGATATTTTATGCACTAGCAGGAAGGTCTTGTGAATATTCTAAGAATGCATCCAGAAATGGCAGTCCAAAAAAATTATTAGTTGAGGGATCAAATAGAATCATAAGACCTTGTAATTTTGGGAAATGGTAGTTCTTGATGTTGGATAAAAACTTTATTCTTTCCAAAAAAATTAATATTGTGATTTGATGGGTCAAATCAATCAATCTTTAAAGGCTGTCTTGAAGACAACAATGTTATCAAATCAAGAGAAAGGTTGATGTTTTTTTGATAAAACATGTTGTGGTTTACCTCATGAGATGCCTCTATACAAAGAAATTATTGAATGAATGTTAAAAGGATCATAAAAGATCCTATTGATTGTTTGGGTAAGATGCTCTACATCAAACATTCTCATAAGAAGGTGTGTGTAGCTTCTCGACTAAGATTTCATATTGCGTTGAATCACGAGGGATCTGCAGTAAGGATTTGATGGTTTCCATTGCATCAAAAGCTTTTTTTTGTAGCCTAGGTATATGTGTGAATTGTAGACTCAGGAAGTGCTCTTTCAATCTATCCACCAATTCCTTGTAGGGTAGAAGCTTATCGTCCTTCATTTGGTACTCATCTAGGACTTGATTGATTATCAGTTGTGAATCTCTAAACACTTGTAGTTCTATGATGTTCCACTGAATAGCTATTTTTAAGACCTGATATGAGTGACTCATACTCTATAATGTTGTTGGTGCATGGGAATCCCAATTTGAATGATCTGGGGATGTAGTCACCTTGAGGGGTGACAAAAAGGATTTCGGCCCCTGATCCATGTGATGTGTAGGAGCCATCAAAGTATAGCTTCCATGTTGGTTGTTCTTTGATCATACAAAGATTCTCATTAGGGAATTCCATAATCAGTGGATATACATCTACCAGGGGTGTTTCAGCGAGCTATTCAGCAATGACTTTCTCTTTGATTTCTTTTCTATCAACATATTGGATGTCGAATTCACTTAGCAGCATGACCCATTTTGCAATTCGGCCTATGAGTGTTGTCCTTGATAGAAGATACTTAAGTGGGTCCACCTTCAAGATGATCTTGATGGTGGGCTAAGCATGTAATGCCAAAGCTTTTGCATAGAAAACACTATTGTGAGACATGATTTTTCCATTGGTGAATAGTTGAGCTCATAGCAAAAAAGTGTTCGACTGATATAGTAGATGGCTCACTCTTTGTTATTGTCATCAAGTTATGCTAATAATGCCCCTAATGCTGTAGTAGTTGTTGAGATGTATAGTATGAGAGGGCATCCTAGAACTGGTGGTACAAGGATGGGAGAGTTAGCCAGATATTCCTTTAGCTTCTCAAAACTTCTATGATAGATGAGATCCCATTTGAAGCTAGTGTCCTTATCGAGTAGATATGTGAAGGGTTGGCACTTATCTACTAGCTGTGATATGAAATGATGCACTGATTGAATTTTACCTTGTAGGCTTCTAAACTATTTGATTTTTCTAGGAGGAGGCATTTCTATTATGGCCTTGAATTTTTTAGGGTCAATCTCTATGCCATGTCATGATACAATGAAGGATAACAGCTTCCCATATGTGACTCTGAAGACACACTTGTTTGGAGTTAGCTTTAATTTGTAATGATGTAGATAGTTGAACACACACTCAAGGATATCTAGGTGTTCACATTGTGTCTTTGATTTTGAGAGGATATCGTCTACATAGTCTTCAAGAATCTTGTGTATCATATCATGGAAGATTGTTGTCATTGCACAATGATATGTAGCCCCTGAATTCCTTATCCCAAATGGTATCATATTGTAGCAGAAGATACCCCATGGTGTTGTGAATGTTTTTTTGTGTTGATCTTCTTCTATGATTCAGATCTGATTGTACCCAGAGAAGCCATCCATAAGTGACAACATTTCATGGCCTGTTGTAAGATCAACAATCATGTCGATGTTTGGTAAGTGGAAGTCATCCTTTAGACATGCTTTATTCAGGTCTCTGAAAACTATGCAAATTTTGATCTCTCCTAAAGGCTTAGTGATAGGCACCATGTTTGAGATCCACTCTAAGTAGTCAATAGCTCTGATGATTTTGGCTTGTAGTAGCTTTTCTAGTTCTTCTTTGACTAAGAGGGTTACTTTAGGATGCATCTTGCAAAGATTTTTCTTGATTGGTTTCGTATTTGGGTCCACTGCAAGATGAT
Source organism: Chamaecyparis obtusa (assembly GCA_027943335.1). Taxonomy (NCBI): domain Eukaryota; kingdom Viridiplantae; phylum Streptophyta; class Pinopsida; order Cupressales; family Cupressaceae; genus Chamaecyparis; species Chamaecyparis obtusa. The sequence continues at coordinate 954,089 of BSBK01004916.1, read as the reverse complement.
GGATAACTAGATTTGGATCAAGCCCCAACATGTGTGTATATGACCATGCAAATTTGATTGTAGCTTCTTGGAGGAGTGTTGTGAAATCCAATTCTTTAGCCTCGATCAAAGATGCGGCAATGTATGTGATCCTTGGGTATTCTTCAGTGCCCAATTTGACTATCTTGGTTTCCTCGATGAGGATTGATGATTGCTCTGGTCTATACTCCTGGAAGGGAGGAAGAGCAAGTCTTCATCTTCTAGAACCTTAGAGAGGTTTTTACAAGAAGATACATTCTTTATTTTTTCTTTTTTAGAGTCAGAATGTGCCCCAGAGGGGTTTTCACAAAAGGAATCATTCTTTTCTTTTTTATTTTCCCTTTTGTGGCTAAAGACTGCCTCTTCCCCGAAGTATCCCTTGGGGTTGAGCATGTAGAGACAAGCTAATTCTTGTCCTTGATCTGACTATTGGTTTGATGCTCCCATGAACCGTAGGAGCACTTCCTTTCTTTGGAACTCATTGATATGTGTTATGCTTGGTTGGTCTGAGTCTATGAGTTTGAGATGGATGAGGGGAAGCTCAATGAGGTTGATGGCGAGATGATGGAGGATAGAATTTCCCAGGAATGTGTTCGATATCTATAGGGATGTCTTCGATATCTACAGGGATGTCTTCGATATCTACAAGGATGTCTTCGATATCTAGAGGGATGTCTTCTATATCTATAGGGATGTCCTCTTCAGGGACGCCTTCGATATCTACAAGTTCATCCTGGATATTCAAGAGGGTGACATTAGGTGAATTAGTGCCCCAAGTTCTGGTATTGGGTTTTTGTATACGTAGGTGAGGAGTATTAAAGCCAAGGCCTTGATGTTTCATATTTTGCAAGGCTTCTATAGGATCTTTTCTCCCACCTTCTTTTGGTCTTTTGGTCCTAGACCACCGCCTTGATATTTCCATTATTCTATGGCGTACTTGTGTGATACTGGATATTTGTCCTTGAAGTATCCAAGGAGCTCAATGTCAGCAGGTGGGGGATCTTTGTATAGCCACTTGTTGATGTCAGGGTCCATCTCCTAACTGTTTAGGATTCCATGTGAGATGAATGTTGATGGCCCTAGTTGCTTGATTTTCGGATCGGTTGGAGTAGGCTTTCTTTGGTAGCTTGGACGCCCTTGTGTATGTGGATCAAGTGGTAGGGCCCCTACTGCAAATGCATTGTTTAGGCTGTACTCACCACAACCCATGTTGTTGATCATAATAGAAGAGAGAGTGGAGGCTAGGATAGTCTCTAGATCCCTATGGGATCAGGATGAACTGGAAATGGAAGTGCCAATGTTGATTCCTAGATAGTGGGTGTAATGGGGGAATGATGCTTCCAATGCATGATAGTATGTGAAGGGTTGAGGATCTGCATGGATGGTGATTTTAGTGCCTTGATGTGGAAATTTGAGGCACTAGTGATAAGTGGATGGGATGGCTTTGATGGAGTGAATCCATGGGTGACTAAGGAGGATGTTATATGGGAGGTATAGATCAAGAATGTGGTAGATGGTGTCTTGAACTATTGGACCTAGCTCGATTGGAAAAAAAAATGGTGTCTTTTGAGGTATGCTCCAAGTTATCATAGGCCTTGATATTAATGACATCATGTGATATGTCGGCCTCTGTGTATCCCACTTGCTGGATGAACTTCAAAATGCACAAATTTAGGGTTGAGCCATTATCTATCATGACCCTTTTGATGGCGAAGTCTCTGACCATGACAAAAATGCAGAGGAGGAGATTTTGGTCAGGCTTGATAGATGGTATGTTAGAAGGCTTGAAGGAAAGCATACAAGATATGGATAGGTGTCCCACAAGGTTCTCAAACTAGATGGTATTAATGTCTGTGGGGACATGTCCTTCTCAGAGGGCTCGGTTGAGGATCTCTTAATGGATGGGTGAAGTGCAGAGAAGGTCAAGGATGGAGATTTGGGTAGGTGTGTTCCCAAGGTGTTCCAAAAGGTTATACTATGCATTATGAGTTGGCCTGAGATTAGCACTGGTGATAGATATCCAGCCTTTGTGTGTGGTGACTACACACTAACTATCTACTCCCTTAACATGGATGACATTGATGGTGGGTTCAACTTGGGATATACATCCAATAAATTTTTCGTAGCTGATGTGGGTAGTAGTATAGTCTTTTCGATCACCATGGTCTCTTTGTTTTCCTTTTCCTAGGTTCTAGGGTGGAGGATTGGTATTGACTTGGTTCTTCCCAGAGTTGTGTTGAGGGAACACGTTTGGATAGATCTGCAAGTTGGCATTAGGCAAAGGCTGGGCTGGTGTGTCCACTTGGATCTCTTTCCTATCAATGAGATCTCAGATATAGTGCTTCAGTTTCATGCACTTGATGGTCACGTGTCCTTTAACATGGTGATAGTCACAGTAATCATTCTCTTTGTACCATGTGGGTTTGGGAGTTGCATCATCAAATGGTTGAGTGGGAGGATAGGTAATTAGATTGGCTTTAGCCATTCTATGGAAGATCATGTCTAGTGGTTCACCAGGAGGGGTGAAGGTGCGTTCGTGATTATTCTGGACTCGAGGCCTATTCTATGTTGGGGTAATTGATATGACATTTTCTTGATTAGCAGAATGTTGGTTGTATTACTACTGCATGAGTTGTTGATTAATTGGTTATTGTTGTTGATATGTAGTAATAGGTGGTGTAGGAATAGCCATAACAATTTGGACATGTTTGGTGTCAGTGGCTCCATCTGTGACATCATTTTTGTTTCTATTCCAATATCGAGGCCTATCATTGCTAGTTTTGTCTTACAAGTTTTCTTTTAATGTTTGATTATGCCATCATCTAGGAGGCCTCACTCAATGTCCATGCCTTTTCCCTTGATGTCTTGATAGGTTTCGATGCATTTCATTATCATGAAATGGGACAACTTGGGATGCAGGTTATCGATGAAGATCTTAGTGAGGTGTTTCTCTAGAGGTTGATAGGCTAGCCTCATAGTGAGGTTTTTCCACCATTGTAAGTAATCAGCTTGGGTTTCACCTCCTTTCTATTTTGAGTTGCAGAGGTCCAACAAGGATAGCTCTTTTTCAACATTATGGGCGTATTGGGTGACAAAATTCTCAGAGAGTTCTGTAAAGATTGTGATTGTCTCATAAGGTATCTTGTAAAATGACTCAATGTCAGTCCCTCCCAAGCTCTTGGGGAAGAGGCACATGAGGAAATTATCACTATAAGCCATCTCTTGATAGGCCATGAAAAATTATTTAATATGGTTAACTAGATCTCCTTTCCATCAATATTTGTCAAACTTACGGGTCTCAAAGTGTTTAGGAAAGGGGATTGCTATGATTGACCTATCAAAGGGATAGGTACATACCTCCTCAAATTTGAAAGCCTTGCTTTCAGTTCTGTCTCTAAACTCCTTAAGAGCATTCATCATCTCTTCCCATTCTATGTTAATAGGCATTGGAGTGGGTACTCCCATTAGGAAAGGATCTGATGGTGCTGGTGAATAAGGGTGGTTTTTTGGAGGATATTATGGAGTTGGATAGGGTGATTGCCTAGCTAGATAAGTGGATTGGAGTGGATTTTGGGGTGATGGTTGTTGGGGAAGATACTGTTGCTCAGGTGTGGGGATGTATTGCTACAAAAGATATGGTGGTGCTTGTTGTTGTTGGGGGATGATGGGATGTTGTTGTTGCGCTAGGAAGTATTGTTGTTGTTGTGGAGGAGGTTTGTGGAATGGTGTAGCCTACTAATAGGATGGGCCTTGTGTTTGACCAATGTACCTGGGATGCACCCTATATTGCTAAGGGATGGAGAGATTATTTGGAAGCTAGTGGTAGGAGGTGGTTTCATGAGGTAGCTAGTGAGATGAGATGAACTTTTCTATTGGGGTGGTGGTACTACTTGAGAAGTGGTAGGCGGTATCAATAGATAGTTGGTATATGTGGGAAAAGATGTAGCTAGAGGAGGTTGCGATGGTGGAAATTGTGTTATGAAAGGGAAGGCTGCTTGTTGATTTTATGACATGGATATGTGGGATTGGGTTTTTATACCCAAGGCATGCATTTGTTCTTGGTTGAGTCTCCAAGAAGAGCTTGTTCTTGGTAGGAATTATGATGTGGAGGATACAGAAGTTATGGTGAGATTTTGGGATGTAGATGGTGGGTATTGAGATCCCATGAATGACATTCCTATTGTGAAAGTAGTCTACTGGGCTTGTATGTTGGCGATGAAAGTTGGAGGTGGAATATATGTAGAGGTTAGTTGAGTGATGGGTTAAACAAATGCTTGGGTGAAATCTTACTGAGTGGTGGAAGGAGGTGCTTATGTTGCCCCTAGAAAGGATGGTGTTGATGTGGAATTTTTCTGAGTGAAGGAGGGAAATGATTGTGTTTCCCATGGGATGAATGGTGCTGATGTGGAGGCTTGGCTCATGAGAGGCAGAGGCACTGCTTGCATGAAGGTTTTCATGGGAGGTGGAGGTTGGGTTTGTGTGAAGATTTGTGCCTGAGTGGTGGCTTGGGATGTTGTTGATGGGGATGGTGTTCTCATGATGGAAAAGGGAGTGGATTGGGTTGTTGACTGCACTGTGGGTTTTGTGGAACTGGATTGCAAGAGATGGGGGATAGGTGAGGCTATCTGGGCAATTTAGAGGTTAGGGTCATGGATTTGTTGGATAATGGGAGATTAGGCATTAGCAGAGATATGGATGGGTTTTGTGGGACTGAAGGGTTGGAGGTATGGTAGAATGGAATTACCTTCTTGTGCATATTTTGCAAAAATAGCTAGACGATTTTAATCTATGATTGTGCTCACCATTTGTGCATGCCCAAGATGGTTCATGAATGCTTCCATGGAAAACATGGTATGTGTCTCAGTTGGATCTTCCCACACATTCTTGACTTGTGGGGGTTGTGGGTCATAAGTCACCATCACACTATTAGGATTGTTGGGATTGGATGAACTAGTGGCTAAGTGTGATCCATATTCTTTCTCTTCCTAGCTCGTATCTCGGTAGGCATGAAATGTAGACCTAAGGATGAAGATGCATATGATGGGTGGGTGCAAGATACTTCTAAGGAAACTTAAGGATGGTGGATAGGATAAGATGATGAAAACTTAAGGATAGATGCGGGATTAGGATGACTTGGATGAACTGAAGGATGTTGATTTGGATGCTAATCTGGATTAGGATGATGGGGGATGGTGGAGATTACTATGTGTCATAAATGAGTTGCTTCTTCCTGATGTATGATTAAAGAGGATAGGATTGTCAACCTAAGATAGAATATTGATCTTCAGAAGATAAGATCCTTGTCAGTGTACAGGAATCTCTTGCTCGAGATGATGAGGTTTACAAAGACAAGTACAGGATGCCCTAGACAATGCTTAGTCAAAGGGTGGAGTTTTTTATTTAGGATGAGGATTGAAGAAACTCAAAAAGATGTGACATGAAGTGAATGGTTGGATAGGGTGGATTTGATGCAAGTATCTTGGGTAAGCTAATGATCCCTAATGTATTCCTGGATGTGCACTTTTTTCTTGAATTGGCTAAAAAATATGATCCTGTATCAAAGACCATAAGAAAGGGTGATCAATCCACCCTAGTTACTATCAATAGGGTTCATTCATGAAAGCCTTCAATTCCTATGCCTCTTCCTCCATAGAAATTGACTTAAGAAAAGAAAAGGAGAAGTATAGAAAGCAATTAAACTTGGTCATGAAGTCCCAGGTCACCCATTTTATGGCTAAGATAAGGAAATACATAGCCCCTATGCCCACTAGAATGAATGCACCCTATGAATTCAAGGACATTAATTTTTACATGAAGTATTTGGCATATGGGTTGCGTAGGGTGTTGGGTATGGATGGAGATGTAGAGAGGATGCTTGTAGAATTATTGATGATCATCCTTGACATCCAAAACTCCCATGTTAACATAGAATATGATTACATTCAATATGTAATAGACCGGATGCATGAGGGCCTCATAAGTATGAAGGAGAATTTGCAGCTCCACTTCATGCACTACTCCCTATTAATGCATATGATATTATTTTTCAATGTACATAGCTTGATGTGCAAATGCTAAGGCCAAGAATGATAATAAATGGCCAACAAAATCTAGTTCAGTTGTGTTTGAGGGTTTGGAACTTCACATCCAATGAGCATGAGTTATGTGGGTTTTAGAACTGGATTGTTCACCCAATCCTTAGTCTACTTGAGGTGAATATTGTCATATTTCTTGCCAAAGTGTTAAAACTTTTGAGGCCATGTGAGTATGAGGATAAGTGGCCCCTAGACCATAATTGGGGTAATTTCTACCTTGAATTTTTTTTTACTATGATTAGGGTATATGGATGCACTCAATCCCACATATACTCCCCAAATTTGTACCCCCAAGGGTGGATTTAAAGGAATTCATTTAGAAATTAATATGGATAGATAAGGAGCACCTGGCTCCACATAGAAAGGGGACTTTCACCCCTAGGCAGTTCAAAATAACCAACTTCACAATTGGAAAGAGGGTTCTCTCTGAATTTAGTAAGTGGTTGGGTCAGTATAAGATGAGCACAACAAAATATATGTATGTTGATATTGAGAATTTCATCAAGAACGCCAAGAAGCTACCGATTCCTAGCATCAACATAGTCCATGAACATGAGGGGTTGGATGACAAGGATGTCATTAGGAACATATTAGAAGAAGAATAAATTGAGAAAATACTTGGCAAGTTCTATGACCTATTAGGCCTAGAAGCACAAGCAAAGAAGGCAGGGATTTCCTTTGGAGGGTTCTTTCCTGACCTCCCATACATTTCAAGGATGGAAAAAATGATCAACATGTATGACACTCTATATAACCAGCTAGATGCTCAATTAGATGATAAGCTATAGGTACAAATGGAGTACTCATCATCTGAGTACAAAGAGGATAGTGAGGGATCTTATGAGCAAGATAGCCCTCCTTAGATGAATGAGCCACTAGGATTTGAACAAGAACTAGAAGTCCCTCAAACAAAGGTAGCAGTTGAGCCTCCATTAAAAATACAATGGATTGAGGTAGGTGAGTCCTCAAGGTCGAGGGGATCAGAGAAAAGAATTGACAAATTTGTTGCTCTTATTCCTGGTGATAGGCCTTACCATCACCAATTAAGAAAGACAATAAGAGAGGGTAAGAAGAAAGAAATATGGGAGGAGGTGGAGTTGCCCCTCCAAATGTGTAAAGATGAAAGGGATCTATACCAAGAGAAATTGTTAAAAGATGATGAGTTCATCAAGAGTGAAGAATTCAAGAACTTCCTTATTTGTTAAAAGTAGCATGAGTTAGGCATTCAGCTCCAAGTTATTGATGAGATTGATCTTAACAATGAGGCTCTGCAAGACCTACCCACATATGACCCCAGCTCAAAAGCATAATTGTGGATGAGGCTAGGAAATTGGTGAAGTCAAGTGGGATGTTGCTTGTCTCAGGATGGGATCTAGCTTCAATTTTCATCATAGATCATATCAAAAGGCAACCAGAGGCCCAATTGTCTTATGAGACATAGATTGGAGACATGATCAGGGGTTGTGGATATGATCCAAGATCCCAAAATCTTGCAATGTGGTCTCTTACTCCCAAAACAAAAAATCTTTCCTTGGTCAGTGTTTTTGAAAAAATGGATGGGGACAAGATCATTTGGATAGTTCAGAACACAATAGACCTTGAATTCTCCAAGGCTGTTACCCACTTTGCCCATCTCAATGAGGCTAAAACTATTCAACTATCCAATAGATATGGGTGGTTATTTGATGAGACAATTGTCTTATAAAATGATAGGGATAAGAGTTTAATAAAGATCAAGATTATGGAGGAAGAAATTGAGGACCCAAGAGTAAAACTAGAAGAAGTATCTAAGGATGCTCCCCCTCTAGTCCTTGAAATTGAAGCTCCTGCACATCTAATAACAAAGGAGACTGATGTGTCAGCTGAGAGGCCTGAAAAAGAAAAGAATGAGGTTGCACTTGGTGCTTTGGCCAATATTTTGCAACATAGGTGTGAAATAATAAAGGGTAAAATGAATTCAATTCATGATTCATTTAATATGTTGCACAAAATAAATGCAGATGTCAAGGCTGCAATGGCTATTTTGGAGCCATTATTTAGCATTTGGTCATGCAGGGGCCCATTATTTGAAAAGTTAGAGATGTTGCAACCTAATAGGCCAGACATCCTAGAGATAATTAGACAAGTGGGTGAGATGATAGAGCTGATTGGTGCTACTCTATCATTATTTAAAGGAAAATAAAATAAAATCAAGTAAAAAATGGACATGTTCAGTCTTGACTATAGCAAGTACCTACCTCCAATTCACAAAGAGGATAATGAAATGAAAAGTGTTGAGGGTTGGAAGAGTGACTTGGATGATTTGCTGATAGGTAAAATATATTTCCTTAATGAAGATGGTACCTTGGACATGGACAAGTTTAACCATGTCTCAGATGATATGTTCAAGGTAGAAACTGATTGCATAAGGTTTGTCACTAACACCAAGGCTATAATAGACTGCAGGTGGGAGAGGAAGATGAAGCAACTGCAAAACTTGAATAGCTTCACATGGCCAATAGAGGAAGAGGTGGTAGCATGTGATAAAAGTACAAATCCCAAGAAAAAGAAGCCAACTGTAGCATAATTGGAAGCAATGGAGGAAGACTGAACAACACTTGGCATCTAATCATTGAGCACAAGGAGGGTAACTATCAAAACAAGGATAATGTATGTTAGCCAGCTGGCGTTCATTATCCATGTAACCACTTTTAGGAGTTACCTTGAACACATGCAAATGAGGGTGCCACCTATTGAAGATTGGGAATGATTGCAAAGATACTCCTCCAATTTGTTCTCCACCTTATGTAATCATTGTAACTTCCTTTTTGTCTTCTAGTGTCTCTCTTTTCCTAGCCATCTGAAGCTTGTTGCATCTTGATTCTTCTAGGATTCCAAGATGGCTAGTGAATTCTATATATAGGAGGGATTTGTATTGTTTCAAAGATGGTGAATTTTATAACTTTAATAGAGAGAGAATTTTGGGATCTAGAGTTTTGTTATGGTATTTTGTCATTTTAAATGTATTGATATAGGAAATTTTAATAAAAATACAATGGAATCCCTTCTCATATTTGTGAATGTCTTCTTTCTTTGATCTTGAGTTCTTATATGTTAATTTTGCAAAGCAATTTAATGTATGGTTTACAAAGTAAATTGTGAAATTATTTCTTGAGTTCCTTTCAAAGGAAGGGTAAATCTTAGGGGTAGTATCAGAGAATTCATGGTTTTTGTGAGAATTTTATGTCTGAGTGTGAGAGTGAGAGGAATGATCTGCAAAGCATTTATTTTGGGTTTTGGGTGTGTTTGAGTTAGAATTTTTTTGTAAATGTATGTTTCATTTGACTTTTTGCCCTAGGATTAGACATTGCTTTGTTCTTGAGAGGCAGTTCTTCATCATCAATCAAATTATAAATGATAAAATATTTCAGTTAATGTTTCAAGAATACTGATTCCTTTAAGAAGTGAATCCTAAAGGTACACTCACCTAAGCATTAAGGCTCAAAGTGTAGGAGGACTAGATCATTGTTAATTGGTCCTTTTTCTTGTCAGGATTGAAATGGGTATAAAGAGTCAAGGACATTAAGTTGTCACAAAGGGTTGAAATTTGCAAGAAGAAAGGGGAACCAACAAAATGGTGACTCTATTGGGGAAATGAACATAGAAAATTCCTAAAAGCTTTTACAAATCTCTGGCTATTTTTTTATGAAGTTAGTGCAGTGTGTTTTCCATTTTGCCTACACCTTTTTTCTTCCTGTGTTGTTTGAGATCTTCTTTAGATTCTCAAGGTTTGTCTATCAAAATATCCCATTAACATGGGTGGTGAATCAAAGGGTTAGAACTAGTGTGTCTAAGGGTTAGGAGACACCTAGAAGTTAATATAGAAGAGTTACCTAGGTTAGGAAAGAAAAACTGGCTTAGAAAAGGTGGAGAGTCTACAAGTGCACCCATAAGAGAACAAAATAATGCAGAAGATGGGGTATCACACACATGTGCTAATGAAAATGAATCAATATATAAGATTTCTAAATCTAATAGTGGTCTCTCTGGAGATAATTTCTATGATACCCTAGAAGTATTATATCAAGACAAGGTCATACCACCTGCAAATCAAAATATAAAGGTAGGAAATAAGGGTTATGTGCCTAGTCTAAATGAAGATGGAATCATTCCTAAAAGACAAAAAATGGAGCCAAGAAAGGTCCATTTACCATATCAAAATATTACTGATATGGATGTATCATCAAGCTCTAATGATGTCATAATTCACCTAACTAATTTGGGTGCATTGAGATTGCAACTAGAGAAGCAAGATGCAATATACAAAAGGTTGCAGAAAGAAAGAGAAGCTGAGACTATAAATGCACTAATGGAAAGAGAGTCTCTACTCAGAAAAATTAATGAATTGAAGGAGAGAAACATAATATTTGCTTCTGCTCCTAAATCTTTACAACTTGATATCTTTGGTGAGCTTGTTGCCCTAAGAAGTGAGAAAGAGCACCTATTGCAGGACCATGAGTTTGAACAAGAGGGCACTATGATTAGAAAAGTAAAAAGTTATGCTTCTCAACCTAAAGAGAAAAATGTAAGTGAAAGTACCAAGCCTGCTATTGTTGCTAACAATAAGATAAGTTCATTGTATAGCATAATTACCAAAAGATAAAGAATATTGAAATCCATGAGATATATTCTAGAGCCAATGGGAATGCCATAACCAAGACCATGTATTGATCTCCATCAAATTCAATACCAACCAAAGGACCACAATTAATAACATCTATTCATAATTTGAAAGGAAGTGACATCAAAAAAAACTTATAACATACTGCATGAATGTCTAGATAGAAAGATACATGGAATAATATTTGAGCCCGACAACCAATACCAAAGGTTTAATCTTCATTATTTTGCACTAATTATCTTCCACTAATGTCCCAAAAATAAAATAATGTCATATCTAAATCAAGGATGAAATCATCACTACTCATCATGATAGCACACTATATAGGATAGATACATGTTATACAACATCCATAGCACAACATTTTAGATCATAGGTTTTGACATTAATGACAATAATGCCAGATCTTCTCAACAACTTCTCAATAGATCTTACTAAACACCATTTTGTTACAAAGCCAAAAAAAACCCTTGTTACTTATTGATTTAGGGGCTGTGATATGTGCATCCGAAAGATACCCCTCATGTACTCTTCAATTTGAAATAGAAAATTTCTTGATATCTCCAAATTTTTAAAAATTTGAAGCTTGGTATGTCTAAGAAGTGTGTGTTGTGTAAGGGGGAGACAATGCTACCAAAGCTTCTATCTATCCAATTAAATGTTGTATTTTATTGTAAGGGGATTCAACAAGGAGAGTCCTTTCCTAAGCTATAAGTTGTATTTTTTTCAGATCTTTTTTCATTCATTGTCACAATAGCCATACTGTCTGTGATGTTTTTTATTTCTAAGACAAAATTGAGAACACACAGACAATTAGATGCAATTTTTTACTCCTAAAGAGCACTAATGGTTGTCATTAGTATCATTTAGTCATATAGTCGGTAAAGGAGACAAGATAGGACAGTCGGTCTATACACAAAGCCTTTACACCGAGCATAACATAAGGTAGATACCTAAGTTAACCAATCATATATTTGACTAAGCACTCTTACCGAGCCAGAAGAATACTAAGTATCGAGCACAGTAGTCACCGAGCATTCATATGAACCGAGCACCAATTAATTACTAAGTGATGAATGTAGTATACATCGAGTGAAACAAGAAATGGCATAACAATTTGGAATGACACAAATTACAAGGCAAACGGTTTACACTGATTAAGAAAATAGTTTACCAAGAATGAGACATAATTTAATATGGATGTAATTATTGAATAGTTGATGATTCCTATGTACTATTGATCTAGGTTATTTATTTCTACCGTAGATCTTAGGTTTTCTAAGATATTGTGAAACCCTAATTATGTCAAGGTTATTTTGATATAAATTTGTAAGGATGTCATTTTGACAAGTATCACACATGGAGTAGCCGCCACAATGGAAGACATATGAAGATCAGATAGGGTTTTTTATTGACAAAAGCATTGAAGGACTATTTAGTTTTATCAGAAACAGGAGGCTACCGAGCAGTATTCATTGAAGAGATCAATCACATTAACGTGATAACATATAAGTACTTTATAGATCTGAATCAAGAAATTTTAAGTTTCTATTTACAGATACATCCTAATTTTACTCTTTAACCATTATAGTAGACTTTAAATCTCTTAATAGAGTGAACTTAACAGTTCTACTGTAAATCTCTTAACTAAGTACACACTTGATTGTGTTGCCAAAATCTTCTAACTAGGTAGATCTAGCTGATCTCATTATTACTCCTAATAGGGTAAGATCAACATAAGTGATCATAATATTTGTAGCCTTAACTAGCATCTTTGTTACTACAGTAGTGAATATTTGTGGGTGTCATCCCCACCACAATTTTTACCTTCTAACAAGGGTTTTTGCGGTACCAAAATACTTGAGTTATGTGTATGAAGTTTCATGAATGGTTTATTGATTAGATTACATGCATTTACATTTTCACTAATATTTTGAATGTATGTTACATGCAATGGATTTAGTCGGTTAGTGATATCTATGTTCACAAAGATTCAGTTAGCAAAAGTTTAAAAAGGTACTGATTCACCCCTCCCCTCTCTGTACAAACCTTTCCATAATCCCAACAATTGGTATCAAAGCTAGTTCTCTTGTTTTGGAAAGTTTAATCACCAAAGAGAAAAGATCTTAAGGATGGAAAGGTATAAACTTGATAAGACTAATGAGAATCAGAGAATAAAGATGTAGATCTACATTGAAAAATTCAAGGAAGCCAAAGAAGAACTAAGGAATTTATTGGTCAAAAGGAAGGATATGGCATTTTAGTATAATGAGACTAATTATCATGAAGAAGAGATAGATGATCCATTTGAGGCATCTAGATCTGGATCTGGTAGCATATATGATGCACCTAAAGGAACCATATCAGATCTATTTGAAAAGAATCAACATCTTACTGAACAAGTGAAACCACTATAGATTGGTCAAGAGTCACAAATGGTCAGAATGATTGATGTAATGAACAATGCAAGGCAAGTTGAACAAGACAAAAATTTGGATACTGAAGATATGAGGAAAATGACTAATAAGCTAGAAGAAAAGGAATCTAAGATAATGAGACTCACTGAGCATCACTTTGAAATCTCTAATCAGATGGTTGTCATGAGTCAGGAAGTCAATCGAGTAAATGGTGAACTTACTAGGAAATTGGAAGACATCGGTGAACTAAGAGAAGAAAATGAAAGCTTGAAGAATGAAGTAAATATTCAACAACAAAATAATGATATGATTAAGAAATATGAAGAAAGTACAAAAAGGATGGATTAATTCCTAATCAGTTAGAAAAGACTTGACAACACTACTAGTTTAGGCTATACCAAGCAAGGAGAGTCATCAAGACAAGATGAATAAAAGAGTGCCTATGCTAATCCAAGGTCAAAGAAGCTCTCATTCTATCATTGTGGAAAACCAAGCCACACATCAAATGTTTGTAGAAGCAAAGAAAAGGGTATTCCTAAATCCACTCTTAGATTTAATGTTTATTGATATAATTGTAATAAGTGTGGACATCAAGCACATGAGTGCAGATCAAAGTTGAATAGGACAACTAAGAAACCTTATATGGAAAAGCACTATCACACTTGCAACATGCATGGACACATATCACAGGAATACAAGACAAAGATGAAGCAAGTCTGGACACTAAAAGAATAGAACAATACATATCAACCAAGAAGGAAAGGTAATGCATATACTTGGGATTACAAAACTTGGGTTAATTGCACAACATTTGGCAGATGTGGACATATTGTAGCAAATTGTATGAGGAAGAATTGGAGAGGAAGATCTCCACAATTGGACAAATTTTGGAATGACATGTTTGTACTGTCATATGGTCGGTCACTTGAGAAAAGATTGCAGAGACCGAGCACCAAAGATAAATGTTGACACAAATGGAAATACAATTGAAGAAATCATGAGGATAAGAAATCAAATTTGGAGAAAAGTATCAAATGATAGTGCTAGATCAAGCACTACAGTCGGTGACACCTCATCCATTGGATTAGGTGATATCACCACCTCCACCTAAGCAATTAAGGTATGCATGAAAATGAATTTAAATCAGTTATATCTTACAACAATTCCTTATATCTATTGAATTAACACCAAATAAGCATGAAATAAGATGCACAATGACACTATATGTTCAGAACTTAAAATATGTATAGTCGGTAAAAGCATGTCTGAGTAAAAGTTTTCTAGCCAATGAAAATTGGAAAGGTTAACCAAACTGAAGTATCAACCAATTAATATCTAGTGTTAACAAAGTTGAAACCTTTGAAGTGTTAACCAAGCATAACTACGTTTATCGAGTTGTGGTAGGTAAAGAATTTAATGCAAAAGTTTGAGAAGGAAAATAAATTTTAGGTATAAATATGTGATGAAGCAATTCATTTCATCACATAGAGATCATGACAAGAACTAGAGCGACCATAGCAATTTGAGAAAAGAATTTCTTGAGTGTTTGACAGAGATTTAAGGAGATCCTGAGCGAGTTCATCACTACTTCAAGTAAGTTTCAAGCTACTAAGTTGTTTTATTGAGATTTTGCAAAGCCCTAAAATTGATAAAATGATGGGGTCTTCATCCAAGGTTGTGAAATCAAAGTTTGAGAGTGACAAGAAGGTCACATTGATTAATTCTGCATTTTCCAGTATACCGCCTAGGGTTTTGTTGGTGTAGGATATTGTATCATCTTAAAATGGAAGCACTTCCATGATAAGAGCATTTATCCCTCTGAGTAAGTGGTTTGGGGTCATGTTAAGTGCCTTGATTGGGTATTTTCATGTATTTGGCTTTTCTCCCCATTTTCCACTTCTTCCCTGCACTTGATTTCTTCATTCTAGGTGAAATTAGGGTTAGGATCTTAAGGATTCTCCTGAATTTACCTCTTCCATGGCTCTATTTTCTAGGTAGGATTTAGAAATGGATCCTCCTATCCTTCATTTCAATAATCATAGGATTTTATGTCTATCCCTGACATTCTATCTTGTTCCCACATCAATTTTAGGTTTCTGGGCATCCCTGGGACCTCTGCACTTGATTCTGGCTCAACCTGGGAAAAAGGTCAAAGTCTTAGGTTGACCCTAACTAGGTCAGGGTCAATCTTAACTTTGACCCCTTTCTCTAAATTTTCTAGATCCTTAATTTTTGGGCTTTAGGCTTTCGGGAAATTTATTTTCCCGCCTCCAGGTCGACCATTTCAGGTTTTGGGATGGTAAATCCTTTAATTTCATTTAATTTAGGTATATTTCCTAAAGGTGAGGACCTAATTGGGATTTAATTCTTTAAGGTGGCCCATCTAGAGGAGTGTGCCCTAGATCACTATAAAAGGAGGCCTTCCTCTCTCATTTTCACATCTCATCCAAGCAAGATATATCAAGTTTTCATATCTCAAGCTCTCAAGCTCTCAAGGTGATCAAGAAAGCATTCAAGTCTTCTTCTCCATCCAAGTTCTCCATTGAAGATCAAGGATTCAAGCATTCAAGCCATTGAAGGGATTTGGTTCAAGCATTCAAGATTTATCATTCAAACCCTAGATCTAGCCATCATGATGGTGTGATCTTCCTTCAAGATCCTTTGTTCATCTTCAAGATCCATTTCCTTCTTCCATCAAGGTGGATTCCAAACATACAATCATGGAGGTTTGATTTACATTTATTGTTTTGTTCAAGCTTTCATATCAATATACTTGTTTACATTTCAAATACAATTGTATATCTATTGAATTGCATAGCTTCATTGTTAGATCCTTTTCTACTACTTGCTAGCATTCTTCATTTCAATTTCAATATTAAGGTTGATTCCAAACCAGGGTTTGACCAAGGCAAACCCCCCCAAAAAACAAACAAAACCATTTTTCTTGCTGGTACAGGTGCAGAATTTTGGATTTGAGAGTAGATTTGGATACCCTTTTCGGCAAACTTTCAGGATCTGCGAACATAATTTGAATCGGACTTCAAATGAAGAATGTGGTATTTGACCTTTTATGAGGGTCAAACCTGAGCTGAGCCATCTTGAGGAAAGATTTCTGGGTTTTGTAGATCTCATAGTTTTGGTTCATAAATGTGAGAATCAACTATTTTTGAGATCGTTAGACAGGGTTTTCAGCCAATTCTTTTTTGGAGGTAAGTACCTTTATCTCTTCATTTCAACATTAGTCATTTACATTTACCCTCCATATCAATACAATTTCATTTAAGTGCAAAATATTTGGCTTTGGGGTCTATTTTATGTGCAAACCATTGTTCTAGGACCCCATACACTATTTTATCCTTTACATTTTGGTGAACCTGACACACTTACCCTCCTTCATTTTGTGGATTTAGATTCTCTATTGTGTTAGATATTCCTTTGCATTATCTTGTGTGTTCACCTTCACTCTACATTTTGGTGAACCCGACATGCTTACCCTCCTTCATTTTGTGGATTTAGATGCTCTATTGTGTTAGATCTCCCTTTGCATTATCTTCTGTGTTCACCTTCAATTTACATTTTGGTGAACCCGACATACTTACCCCTATTCTTTTGTGGATTTAGATGCCCTATTGTGTTAGAATTGTGATTAATATTTTCTTGCATTAAGATTAGGTTTCTTTTATGCTCTTGCATTTATATTTCAAAAATACAAAAAAATTGCAAAATTCCTTTAAAAATACAAAAACATTTACATTTTCATGCTTTTAGTATTCAACATGTATGATTCTTGTTTTGAGTACTTTGATGAGGCTTTTGTTGTTCAAGATGATAGATACCTTAATGAGGTACATGGAAGTGAGGATGAAAATTGTGTTAATGAGATCTCCATTGATCTTATTCCTATTTCACCCTCCTCTACAACCTCTTCAATTGACCTTTACAAAGATGAGTTAGGGATTGATGTTAATTCTTCTCCTAATATATGTCTTTTCTATGACCCTATTTTACAATACAATTTACCTTCTTTCCCCTTTAGGGATCAAGCTTTAATGACTTATGACACTCCTACAATGTGCTTAATGGATAGGGATGATAATCCTCCTATTTGGGATGAACCTTTGGATTTGGATGTTGATTAGTCTCTTCCTCATGAAACCATTATGGATAATCCTCCTATTTGGGATGAACCTTTGGATTTGGATGTTGATTTCTCTCTTCCTCATGAAACCATTATGGATACTCATCCTATTTGGGATGAACCTTTGGATTTGGATGTTGATTACTCTCTTCCTCATTAGACCATTTTGGATAATTCTCCTATTTGGGATAAATACATTGATTTATCCCCTCCTTGTGAAGAATTTTTGATACAAAAGGATGACATATTCTCTAAAACACACTTCCCTTATGTGATAAAAGATGACATTATATATGCTTTACCTCCATTTGGTATTCCTTCTAGTGACAAGGCATTATCGGAGAAAGATATGAATTCCCTTAATACTCTTCCTCTTAGTGGTGATCTTATGGAAAATCAAGATCCTACCTCACAACCTTCTTACCATAGTATTACTTATATCTATTCAAACCCTTTTCCAACTATGGTTCCAAGTGTTCCTCTGGTTGTGTCTTCCATTCATATCACTTCCTACACTTTTACTAGTGTTCCTAATCTTCCTAATCCTAATCCTATCTTTCCTAATCTTATTCCTAATTCTTCATCTTCTATTCCTAGTTGTTCCCATGCTTATGTGGAGGTTCAAACTATGGTTCATGATGTAGATGTGCAAATATTATTCAAAGTACCTTCTCCTTATTATCTGATCCATAAAGATAAAAGAAAAGAAATTTCTCCTTTGAGTTTTCTTCATAATTTTACCCCTCACTCTCTTCTCTCCTCTAGACTGGGGGGAAAGATGTATATTTCTTCCTATCTTTTAGATTCCATTATGAGCTTAATTGGTTATGTTTTCATGGTTTGTATTATGATAGTTTTTCATCCATTGCTCTTTTCTATTATTCAGGATATCTTTTCTAGGACGTGTTTTGAAAAGGTATCCCTTGCCTTTCATCCCTAGGGGGCAAGGTCCTCTCTTCTCTCTCTTTGTCTAGGGAACTGCTTTCCTTAGCTTAGTGGTCTTTGTTTATATTGAAATATTATTTCATCATATTGACAGATGTTTTGACTATGGATAACCTTCTTATATGAGAAGTTGTTGTCCTAAGTCATCACTTCTTCTCTATGTTGCAAATTATGTTCTTTATAAACTCTCACCCTTGCTTGGTGTTAGAGTTGTTTCCCTCATTCCAAAGATTCCTTTTTCCTCTTGTTTACAGGGGGCTTGATGATTGAATCTTTGTTGTTTCCTTTTGAAAGATGATATTTTATCTAAAGCACTCTTCTTTGGTGGGGGTCTTGTTGATAAGATCTCTTTCATTTGAGGCTCCTTTTTCCATGAGTGACATATCCTTTTCACTATTATCTATACTCTTGGATGTAGAGGTCAATATCCCTCGCTAAGAATATGGTATACATTATTGTAAACATGATATCTCCTTACATTATGAAGTAGGTATCCTCTTCCATCTTTGTCCTCCACTTGGGGGGCAAGGATGTCATCTCCTTCTTTTCTATTTTTTCGGGATTCACCTCTTTTCTTGGGTAAGCAGTACCTATCTATTATGTGACATTCAATCATGCATGAAAATTTTGGTTTGCATTGAGGATATTTGTCCTTGATCATAACCTATTTCATTGTTTAACATTGGGTTTCCATGGTTGATATATCTCTTACCTTGGAAACTGAATAGTGTGCTATCCCTCATAAGGGTTAATTTCTTTTCACTTCTTGCATGATATCTCTTTACATTCATTCCTTCCATGGCCTCATAGGAGCTGTGACCTTCTTGGCTTGGACTGGGTGTTGTTTGTGGATATTGTCTTAATGCTAAAGAAAGGCTTTATCCTTGTTCTTTTTCTTTCCTTAACATGACAAAATAGTATGTTTTTTCCATATTAAGGAGGGGGGCATATATAGGGCCTCCCTTGTACTATAGTTTTTTATTTTTACATGCTAAATCTTGGAAGGTAACGCACATAAGTTGCTAAATCCTAAAAAGACAAACATTCATATGCTAAATTCTGAAGGTAACACACATAAGTTGCTAAATCCTGAGGAGACACACATTTTCCAAATTATTCAATATGCTAAATCTGCTGAGGGTAACACACATAAGTTGCTAAATACTGAAGGGACACACATTTCCAATTTCAAATATTGTAAATCTTGGAGGGTAACGCACATAAGTTGCTAAATCCTGAAAAGACACACACCTATATGCTAAATCTTCCTGTTGGGCTCTCCCTCCAAGGTGATTCACAGTAAGGTGGGCATCTTACTAGATGAGGTAATCACTTTCTCCTTTCTTTCTTTTTTGCTTTCATGCTAGTAGGACAGGATCATGAAGCTATGTTATTTATAGTGTTGCTCTTGTCTTTCTTATGTAAACATTTATGCTTTTATGATAGCTTTCCAAATATGATATTAACATGAGGAATATTTCTTAGTGAGGTTTCTCATGCTAATTGATTTGGGTTGTTTAGTGCTAACCCTTGTTCTTTTGTTTTTATTATTTCTCACCCTTATGCGTGTATGTTGAGTTAGAATCTTTAGTTTGGGGGCTCATGCCCTTAGCTAAGTGTTATTTTATCTCTTTGTGAATCCACTTGGATCTTCTCTTTCTTCTCCTTTACCAAGAGTTTGCATCGAATCCATACTCTTGCTAAAGTGGGGGCTTAATGTATCATCTTAAAATGGAAGCACTTCCATGATAAGAGTGTTTAGCCCTCTGAGTAAGTGGTTTGGGGTCATATTAAGTTCCTTGATTGGGTCTTTGCATGTATTTGGCTTTTCTCCCCATTTTCCACTTCTTCCCTGCACTTGATTTCTTCATTCTAGGTGAAATTAGGGTTAGGATCTTAAGGATTCTCCTAAATTTCCCTCTTCCATGGCTCTATTTTCTAGGTAGGATTTAGATATGGATCCTCCTGGCCTTTATTTTAGTAATCATAGGATTTTATGTCTATCCCTGACATTCTGTCCTGTTCCCACATCAATTTTAGGTTTGTGGGCATCCCTGGGACCTTTGCACTTGATTCTAGGTCAACCTGGGAAAAAGGTCAATGTCTTAGGTCGACCCTGACTAGGTCAGGGTCAAGCTCAATCCTGACTAGGTCAGGGTCAATCTCAACTTTGACCCCTTTCTCTAAATTTTCTCTAGATCCGTAATTTCTGGGCTTCGGGCTTTCAGAAAATTTATTTTCCCACCTCTGGGTCGGCCATTTCGACTTTCGGGATGGTAAATCCTTTAATTTCATTTAATTTAGGTATATTTCCTAAAGGTGAGGACCTAATTGGGATTTAATTCTTCAAGGTGGCCCATCTAGAGGAGTGTGCCCTAGATCACTGTAAAAGGAGGCCTTCCTCTCTCATTTTCACATCTCATCCAAGCAAGATATATCAAGTTTTCATATCTCAAGCTCTCAAGCTCTCAAGGTGATCAAGAAAGCATTCCATTCAAGAAAGCATTCAAGTCTTCTTCTCCATCCAAGTTCTCCATTGAAGATCAAGGATTCAAGCATTCAAGCCATTGAAGGGATTTGGTTCAAGCATTCAAGATTTATCATTCAAACCCTAGATCTAGCCATCATGATGGTGTGATCTTCCTTCAAGATCCTTTGTTCATCTTCAAGATCCATTTCCTTCTTCCATCAAGGTGGATTCCAAACATACAATCATGGAGGTTTGATTTACATTTATTGTTTTGTTCAAGCTTTCATATCAATATACTTGTTTACATTTCAAATACAATTGCATATCTATTGAATTGCATAGCTTCATTGTTAGATCCTTTTCTACTACTTGCTAGCATTCTCCATTTCAATTTCAATATTAAGGTTGATTCCAAAGTGGGGTTTGACCAAGGCAAACCCCCCAAACAAACAAACAAAACCATTTTTCTTCCAGGTACAGGTGCGGAATTTTGGATTTGAGAGTAGATTTGGATACCCTTTTTGGAAAACTTTCAGGATCTGTGAACATAATTCGAATCAGACTTCAAATAAAGAATGTGGTATTTGACCTTTTATGAGGGTCAAACCCAAGCTGAGCCATCTTGAGAAAAGATTTTTGGGTTTTGTAGATCTCACAGTTTTGGTTTGGTGGTATAGGAATCAACTATTTTTGAGATCGTTTGACAGGGTTTTCAGCCGATTCTTTTTCGGAGGTAAGTACCTTTATCTCTTCATTTCAACATTAGTCATTTATATTTACCCTCCATATCAATACAATTTCATGTAAGTATAAAATATTTGGCTTTGGGGTCTATTTTATGTGCAAACCATTGTTCTAGGACCCCATCCATATTTTATCCTTTACAGATATATGTGCATATATCCACTATAAAATCTATGAAATCATATATTTTGAGCTTCAATCAACTTACTAGGAGTTGAGTGTCAACATAAAGCTCAAGGATGAGAATAAACACCTGGAAGTGAAAGGATTAATCAACGCCCTATACTTCCTGAGAGAGTTCAAAACTAAATGGATTAGGGTTGTTCTTATCCAAGTGCATGAAGGTAAAATGTGGCTGGATGAACTGATGAAACTATCCAAGGATATCATTCATGTGGTTACTGGTTACCCCACTACTAATAAAGCTAAGGCCATAAGGAATGCACAGAGGGAAGAAACCAAGAATCTCATAGGAGCTAAATGGGATGGTAGAGGAATGAGAGTCAATACCATCATTGACCTAGAAAAAAGGTTTGGAGCCTATGTCATTGGCTACAAGATTTTTCAATCTAGCAGGGCCAACAGTGTACCTTGTGGAGCTGTAGATATTGCATATAAGATTGTCAAGAAGGGTCTTCTATTGGACCTCACCGAGCTACTACTAGAACAACTACATGAGAAAATGAGAACCATTTGGATAGCAAATACAAACACATGTAAGTTTGGTTCTATACTGGTCTGTATGTTTTTCTACTTACAAAACTATTTCCCATTTTTTGGTAATGTTGACTGGGATGTCAATCGACCAGTTATTGTACAAATAAGTGAATTTATTCAAAATCTAGGTCAAAATTTTGTTACTGTTATGGATGATTACTTTGGACAATTTAAGGATAGATTGCATAAAAGAAGCAGGATTATAGGACAAATAGTTGAAAAATACAAAGAAGAAATATGTTTCCTAGTGGATACAGACACCACTTTAATCAAGGAAGTTAAACTAAGGACTGCTTGGTTACCTCCAATAGGCTATGAACTAGATATTGACTGAGCCTCTAAGTCAATTATGGCACTTCTGGATGAGCCCAAAGATCCAAAAGCTACTAGGTTTGGAACCTATGAAGAAGCCAATTTAAGGATAAAGATGGATCTAGTTGGAGTAAAATTAAATGGGAAATCTAAAAAGATGATGGAAACATTGGAAATTTTTTTTGGAGATGATGAAGAAGAAGAAGAATCTGCAACTAAGCTAGTTGAAGAAGCAACCAAGGAATAACTTTTGATTAGGCATAGTGAACATGAGGAGGAAACTGAGTCAGATAAGGACATTCAAGCTGCATCAGTAAAAGCCATAGGGAAAATGAAACAAGCAGAAACACCTATAAGAGAAAGGACAAGATCCTCCATAGTTTCTTTACCACCCCTGAAGAAAGGAATAGCAAAAATCACAAGACCAACTCCCACAAAGACATCAGAAAAATAAAAGAGGTTCCCAAGTCACCATCGAGCAACCTAAGAAGAGGAGAAGGCTGATAAGAGCTAAAGATGTTGTAAACTCCAAACAAGAAGATGAATAAGGTAAATTTAAGGTTGTTGTAAATAAGAGTCATTCAGTAGATGAATTAGCTAGAAACATAAGAGAAACAAGTAGACTAGCTCACCCTAAGATGAGTCAGTATGTACATATGTCTACTGTGGATCAGGGGAAAATAGAAGAAGTTATCATCTAGATGATGATCAAATTTAAGAGATTACCTATTGAGTTTGAAAAATATTTTCCTAAGGAATTACATGAGAATATTTCAGCAAGGTGGACATATGCCTTGTACACAGAAAAGAAAATGAGGGAACACTCATTAATTTTGGCAATGCCTACCTTATTTGTTATCGAGATTGAAGAGTTGATGAAGCAATATTCCAATCAATTTTTGATGAAAGGTAGAGAACTTAATATACTATAGGTAAACTTGAGGAGGTTGATGAGAATAGCAAGCTTATATGGGTGAAAATTTTGGAATAAAGGGAAGAAGATGATCAACTTGCACTGGCTATTATACCCTAGAAGAAAGATAAAAGGAAAGGAAAAGGAGTCCACTCAGATGATGCTGACATAGCCACCAAGGAACCAATTCATATATTCAATACTGAGATACCAAATGACACATATGTCATGGATTTCTACCTGGTAGGATATATTGAAGAGGATACATAGGATGCTCCTGAGCAATTAGTAACAACCAAGGAAGATGAAGTCTTGATAGAAAACATAACAAATGGAGATCCTGATGATGAGGAAGTCACTACAACTATAGATAATACTGAAGAGGATCATCCTATTGAGGAAGAAATAGTTTCTATATCAGGTAATTTACCAATATTAGTACAAGCAATTAAGATTTATACACAAAGGGAACCTAAGGGATCTACACCCGAACATTAGAAGGACACTACCAAAAGATAGGGTGAAGAAGAGAAAAAAGATACAAATGAGATTGAAAATAAAGAGGCAGAAAGAACATAACCTAAAAAGAATACACATGAAGAGACGTCTACAATAGATACAAAGAAAGATGCATGAGGACAAGATATCGAGACACCAGTCACACAACAGGGTAAGGAAGAGAGTGTGTCTACCAAGAAAGAAAAGATAAATCTAGAGGCCAAAGCTCTAGTACCATATAAAAAATCCCCCAAACCTAAGAAAAAGAAAAAGAAGAAACATGGTAAGGGTCTAGTCACATTAGATTAAGTTATAGAAATTCTTGCATGTGACCCTAGGACTCTAGACACTGAAGCCTTAAGAAGGTATGGTGAATTGTGTACAAGAAAATTTGCATAGGAGAAACTAAGACAAGAAAGTAAAAATAAACAGGTCTTAGATGATTTTAGAGATATTTTGATGCAAGTAGTCCTAGATATCAATGTTGATGAGGCAAATCCCATCATTGATCAACTTGCCACTCTAACTGGCCACATCAATGCCCCTGACATAGATAAAGAGAAGAGAATGGAAGAGAGAGAAAAGGCCAAAATTAAATTGAAGTTAGCAGAGAAAATAAGCTAGGAAGTGGCAATAAATAAAGTCAAGATATCAGAGGTAATCACTGAGCTTGACACTATTATTCTACAAGTTATTACAATTTTGCATAAGTTATGCACGATGGACCACTTCACTACCAAGGTTAGTGAAAAGATAAATAAGATAGATGCAGACATCAAGGTTAGTGCAAAAAATTCTTTAGCTAAGCCCAATGTATTTCATAAGCATTATACAAAAGTTCAAGAACTCCAGCGGTTAAGGATTGACTTGAGGAAGCAAGAAGATACAATCAGAGAGCAAGTAACTGAGCTTCGGGTTGAATTGCTTCCACATCTCAAGGTAATGTAGCATCATGTGAATAAGGTAAAAGACTTAGTTGCCACCTCAGAGATATCAGTATTAGAGAAAAAAATTGATATGCATGCACAAGTCGAATTAGAGCACATTGCTCTTGAGAATATTAAGGAGGAATGGGAAAACCTCTTTGCTACATTGAAGAAAACCCATCAAAATATTTTTGACAAGTTGTGAGTACATTATTTTTGGCATTAATTTCAAAAAAGGGGGAAATGTATATATATTATTGTATGTACATCAGACCAAGAGCATGTACAAAGGGGGAGTTCACATATGATAAGTTAATTTTTTTTGAAGTCAGTACATATACATAAAGTTTTTGATACTAATGCCAAAGGGGTAGAATGTTACTCCTAAAGAGCATTAATGGTTTTCATTAGTATCATTCAGTCATATAGTTAGTAAAGGAGACAAGACAAGACAGTCAGTCAATACATAGAGCCTTTACATTGAGCAGAACATAAAGAAGATACCTAAGTTACCCGAACATAGCTTTTACTGAGCACTCTTACCGAGCCAGATAATTACCGAGTACTGAGCACATTAGTCATCGAGCATTCATATGAATCGAGCACCCGTTAATTACTGAGAAATGAATGCAGTATACACCGAGTGAAATAGGAAATGACATAGCAGTTTGGAATGACACAAACTAGAAGGCAAATAGTTTACATCGATTAAGAAAATGGTTTACCAAGATTGAGACAAAATTTAATATGGATGTAATTATTGAATTTTTGATGATTCCTATGTATTTTTGATCTAGGTTATTTATTTCTACCATATATCTTAGGTTTTCTAAGATATTGTGAAACCCTAATTAGGTCAAGGTCAGTTTGATATAAATTTGTAAGCATGTCATTTTGACAAGTATCACACATGGAGTAGCCACCACAGTGGAAGACATTTGAAGATCAAATAGGGTTTTTGATTGACAAAATAATTGAAGGACTGTTTAGTTTTATCAGAAACAGAAGGCTACTGAGTAGTATTCATTGAAGAGATCAATCACATTAAGGTGATAATAGATATGTACTTTATAGATCTAAATCAGGAAAGTTTGAGTTTCTATTTACACATACATCCCACTTTTACTCTTTAACCATTGTAGGATAATTTAAATCTCTTAATAGAGTGAACTTAATAGTTCTATTGTAAATCTTGTAACCGAGTGCACACTTGATTGTGTTGCTAAAATCCTCTAACTAGGTAGATCTAGTTGATCTCATTGTTACTCCTAACAGGGTAAGATCACCAAAAGTGATCACAATATTTATAGCCTTAACCAAAATCTTTGTTACTTCAGTTGTGAAGCTTTGTAGGTGTCATCCCCACCATAGTTTTTACCTTCTAACAAGGGTTTCTTCGATACCAAAATACTTGAGTTATGTGTATGAAGTTTCATGAATGGTTTATTGATTAGATTGCATGCATTTATATTTTTAGTAATATTTTGAATGTATGTTACATGCAATGGATTTAGTCAGTTAGTGATATCTATGTTCACAAAGATTCAGTCAGCAAAAGTTTAAAAAGGTACCGATTCACCCCTCCCCTCTCAATACAAACCTTTCCATAATCTCAATAGCAATTGACAGTCTTGATATGAAACTAAAACTTCTAGATACATGATTATATATTCTAACAACACAATTGTACTTTTTTGATACACATGTACCTTTTATTCAATGGAATTTCCCTTTCTTATTTCACTGTGACAAATCTGATTTAGCTCTCTATCCTTTTTCCGCAATTAATACCATTGTACAACACATTTTCTTAATTATACTATGGTATTATTTGATAAAAAGTTGTAATTTATTAATCTTGAGACACATCTATTATAGTTATGTGATGCAATTTCTTAATCCTAAGACACATCTATTATATTTTTGTGATGCAGTTTCCTACAGTATTTTCTCCCAAAATTTTCTAAATCAATCAAAATTAGGGTTACTAGACAAACTAGACAGACATGTTCAAACATAAAATTTATTGATTGGCATTCCATAGGTTGCATACATTATCTAAAATTACCTTGTTACATACATTGTTTAGGGTTTTCTTGTCATTTTTGCATACCTCATTTAGGGTTTCCTCCTTGGATACATCATTATAGTTAACCTTTGCATATTCTTAAAAATCCAAAAAAATCCAAAAAACATAGGTTGCACTTCCTAGGATTTGACATTATACCTTTAGGGTTATCTTTAGAAACTAGAGGATTCATCTTTTTGGTAATTTCCATTGTGATTTTAGAATTATTTTGACCTCCTCCAAATCAATTATCCTTTTGAATAATCTATACCTTGTCAAACAATCAATTTGTCAACTTGTCACTTTTGTCCCAATTTGGCAATCAAGAAAAATCTCATAATTTCTTAGGTTGTCTCCTAAAATTTTTGTCCTCAAAATTTCCAAATATTTCCCTTTTAGGTCCCTTTTTTCACACCTTAGTCATTATTTTTCCTCCTTTCATATTATTTAGTGTCATACCTAGCCGTTATAATTGTCAATTTGTATTTTTCATTTACCTTAGTCTTTCATTCTAGAAAATTTTTAAAATATAAAATAAGATTAGTATCATAACTAGTCATCATAATCATCATTTAGCATAGTGTTTTTACCTTAGTCTTGCATTCCAAAAAATCCAAATGTACCTAGAAGAAATTGAAAATTCACTACAAGACCCTCAAACCATGGTTGTTATAGATACACTACTATCTGCTAATCCCAATCGATACTTTTAATTGATTGTCCAAAATGAAGTAAAATTACCCATAGGATTTGACATTTCAACTACTGTAGAACAAGTGACATAAGCCCACACAGACTTAATTGGGGCTATGCATATAACTACATCTTCTTAGATATCTTCGAGTATGCCCTCTGGTAGTGTGTCTCATAATACAACACATATCACAACCTTCAAAACGTCATTTGGAACCCAGTACAACAACCCACTCTTTGATATTAATCCAATGATAATAACTACCAACATAAATGCCAATGTGTCCTCAACTATGTCATAATCCAACCCCCTCAAACTATAATAGAAAGTACTATAAATACCATACCATCAAAAAGTCAGATGAACATTTCCAACCCTTTGGGACCCATAATTATTGAAATCAACATGCTTCCACAAGGTGTTAGCACAAACCAAAGTTGTCACATTGCTACCTCAGAGGGGTCACCTCCCAATCAAGGGTTGCATATCATACTCCAAGGTGCTCCCCCTAACCAACAATCAAACAATAAGAATATTGGGCTATCAACAAATCCAAGTGGACATAATTCTTTTTATGTCAGCAAATCCTACATTTAGCTAATTTATGGTGCCTCAAGTTGTAGCATCTTCATATGTATCCATGTCAAACTAGAATCCTATACAAAAAATGACATAAACATACAATCAGGTTTTTTCCTATCATAGTGGTGATCCTTTCATGGACCCAAATTTGGGAATCAGTAAACATGTCCCACTAACACACACTAAAATACTTGCACAATAGGTAAAAAATTTATAGCAACAGATGAACAATCTTAAAATGGGTGCCCCTAAGAGAATATACTCACTAAAATATTTATATCCCTATCCTTTTGACATTTTTTATATATGCCACCTTTTCCACCAAATTTTGAAACACCTAAATTTGACAAATATAAGGAAAAGGGAGACCCAAGAGACCATATCAAGGAATTCTTCATGACATGCATAGAGGTGGCCCACAATGACACATATCTAATGAAAATCTTCCCACACAGTCTCATTTGGTCCACTATAGAATGGGTCTTGTGACTACCTCTGGGCATAAGGTATTGGAATGAACTGGCTAAGAAGTTCATTTCCCATTACTCTCATAACATTGTCAGCCACGTCACAATCATGAACCTTTCCAATACCAAATTGAAAATTGGTGAAAGTTTTCCTTCCTTCTTATAACATTGGAGGAATATGGCTTCAAAATCCTCATTTCACATCCTAGAAAAAGATAATATCTCAATGTTTATAGAAAACTATTAACTGGACATGATGTGTGCTCTCCATTAGCAACTCATTGATAACTTTGAGGAAATTATTCAGCAGGGCCTAAAAGAAGAAAGATCCCTTACCATAAAAGGCATAATCAAGAACACCAAAGACATTAATACCAACTCATCCTATGATTAATCAAAATATTGGTATAGAAATAAGAATGTCACCAATGATGGTATAGTCGATGCTAAAGTTTTCAACAAAGCATAGCTTGTCTTGCAACTCTAGGGGACCCAAGACAAATGCTCCCAAGGCCAATAGTAACACACTACCAACCAGGATTCAATCATCCAATGTCACTAATGACCAAAAATTTTCTTCATCATGGCCTAACTTGAGACCACACTATATGCCACTTGTAGAACTCTTAGAAGTTGTCTTGAGAAAATTGGTCCAAACCAATGGCTATCACATTGCTATAAATAAGTCATTATCAACTAGGTCCATTCAAGCCTGTGTGGTGGAATGATAATGATTTATATAATTACCACTACATCAAAGGACATAAAAATGCAAATTTTTATCAACTTAAGAACATAGTCTGAGACCTAATTGAGCATGGAAAAATCAAAGTCATTAACAACTTTAGTATGTCCAATAAGGATTAAAAACATTTCAAGAACCCACTATAGGATCATGATAAAGGAAAATATTCCTCTTCAAGGAAACACAACAAGGCTAACTACACTTATGATTCCCACTAACATGTTATTAATCACATCTAGCCTGAGCTATATTACACCATAAATACCATCACAGTTAAGGGAAAAGATGTTGGTGTGTTGTAACAACTCATCAAACAAAAATCATAGCCCAACGTTCCCTCTCCAAACCCTCGATATCATCTAAATTCTTTATTCCCACAACATGTCAATACATTCTATTAAACCACCTCAAGAAGACCTATATATATATATATATATATATATTTAAGATGCTATGTATTTCTCCCAATCATAAAGCAGTCATGGATAAAACTTTACACTAGTCATTTATTTCCCCATACATTAAGGTTGATGAATTTTAGGCCATGGTTGGACATTTGGCTGCCTTACACCATGTTGCCTTTATTGAAGAAGACTTAACTAACCGTAATCCATACCATAATGACCATCTTCATGTCAAAGTATATGTCCACCTCCACAAAATCATAAGAGTGCTTGTAGATGGTGGAGCAGGTCTAAATATCTATACTTTAAAATTGGTTCAAACATTGGGATACTCTAAGAGTTGTGTGGACCTTACTAAGAAGATAATTATCAAAGCCTACAATGATGTTGAACACCCTTCTAAAGGAGTCATTACATTACCTATTAGATTAGGGCCCGATGTTCATGAGACTACTTTCTAGGTCTTGGATTTAGAACTTGGTTATAATATGCTTCTCAGAAGACCCTGGATTCATGCCATGAAGGTTGTACCTTCTACCTATCGCCAATGACTAAAATTACCTCACAACGGAATTGATATTACCATTCCAAGTGATAGAGGCCCCTTCTTGTACTGCACTAATCTCAAATGATCCATTACAAACCAAGTACCTACTAATCAAGAAATATCTACACTCTCATCCTCCAAATACCCTGATATATCCAATTTGTCTAAGTCTACTACCCCATCAATGTCAAAGCTCAAGATCAATGTGTAAGATAAGGGTTGTAGAGAGTACACCTATGTGAATTCCTTTTGTGTAGGAAAATTACATGTCTCACTAAGAGCCTATGGAAAGCCAAAGAAACCCCTCAAGAGAAAGAAAAAACTATACATTTAGTATGAACCCCCAACCATGTTCACAAATAGGGTGAGCTTGATAAAGAATCCATAGAAGAAGATTTATCCTATTAGCTATATATAGACAAAGAACCCCTCCCTATGACAATCCATGTCCATCAATACAAAAGATGATACACCATCATACAAAAACAAGGGTATAATGGATCCAATGGCCTTGAAAAAGATAATCAAGGAGTTGTAGAACCAATATTTCCCAAAGCTAATCCTAATTTTAGAGGTTTAAGGTACCAATCACTAGAGGAAAGTACCCCAAATACTCAATTGCCTCCCCAAGATGACACATGTACCTTCAATTATGTTGAGACATATGAGGAGTACCACCACAAGACTAATTCTAATGACTATAACTAGGATACCCCTAAAACCTCAAGTACCCTCTTTTAAAATAATGTCTTTTCCCAATTTGATCGATTATCTTTATACAATAGACCTACAAATTGGAGAGCTTCGATATAATTTTTTTGGGATCTATCTAAGACATTCAATAATTCATTGTCTGAATCCCATGAATCCTTATTAGAATCCCATATTAACACTATCACAACTATCCTTGTATCTTATGTCTAAGGTGATGATAACATTTCCCTTATATACCATGAGTTAATGGTCTGGGAATACCAAGGTCCATAAAACATAGACATTTTTGAGAAAAATGAGGCAAATGCAGGAGCATCTTAGGTTCTTAGCAATCCCATGTCACCAAAAACAAGTTTGAATTGTTAGATATGCTC
Source organism: Chamaecyparis obtusa (assembly GCA_027943335.1). NCBI lineage: Eukaryota > Viridiplantae > Streptophyta > Pinopsida > Cupressales > Cupressaceae > Chamaecyparis > Chamaecyparis obtusa. Next base: position 922,641 of record BSBK01004916.1, on the reverse strand, counting down.
GGTAGCTGCTTTTGGGCTCTCGGTTATGTTTTCCTATTTTCACCGATGGGGCTCGAGTGATACTTGGTTTCTTCGTTCATTGAGTTGGCTTGGTTGGTTCATTGAGTTATTTCCTATTGCTAGGTAAATCTTGCTCACCGAGTGGTTTATTTTGATTTTCCTGTTGAGGTCGACTTGTGCATTAAATTTTGGTCACGAAGTTAATGTTGGTATCAATCATTGGGAATCGTGTGGACCTAGATCTAGTCATTTCTTTCTCCAATGATAGATCTGAAGGGTGACTTGTTTCAGTAGCCTCTTGTATAAATATAGTAGTTGGTTATAGTTTAGAGATAAGTTTTGAGAGATAGAAGATGGATCCTAAAATTTGAATCATCGCATGTATGAGGACTTTTGTATTGATCGAATGTAATTGGCCATAACTGGGAAGGCCTTATAGCTTGACATGTATGAATCCATTGATGAATAATATATGAATTTTGTGCATTCTCTCTTCCATGTTGTGTGTTTTCTTCTGCATGTGTGATCTCTGTAAGAGGGGTTATGATTAAGGTGTGCCTTTGGCCCTTCATCTGGCCCTACCTTGCGTTAGGTGGTATCAGAGCAAGGTTTAGATCTGGATCTAATTTGTGAATTAGGTCTCAGGGATCCTTCTTGTTAAACCCTAGTTGATATTTTTGTGGGGTAGTAGATTGTGATCTAACCTGTAATTGTAGAGGGTTTTCAAGATGGTTCATGGAAGGTGAGATGCAGATCCAGGATTGGTAGATATGTTAAGACAGATTGCTGCTAGGTTAGAAGCTTTGGAGATAGCCTAGCACTGAGGAAGACATCTTGAAGATGTTAGTGATGAAGAAATTGAAGATGAATAAGGTGAAGTTGTACCTACACCTATGATGGATTAGGGTGAGGAAATATAGTTGAAGGCATTGACAAATCTGAAGTCTGCACCACATTTCAATCCTCCTGAGTATTGTGGAAAACTAGATTTGAATGAGTTGATGGATTGGATCACTGAGATGGAGAAGTATTTTGTGTATGAAAATGTCCTTGAGGAGAAGAAGGTGAAAGTTGCAAGCACTAAGTTGAAAGGTCATGCATCCTTGTGGTGGGAGCATTTGCATTTGGAAAGAAAAAGGAAATGAAAAGACAAAATCAAGGTATGGAATAAGATGGTGAATAAGTTGAAAGGAAATTTTTTACCATGTGATTATCAGATTAACCTAGTTAGGCGAATGCAAAGTTTGAGGTAGAAAGATAGCTTGGTAAAGGAATATATTGAGGAATTCTATAGATTAGATATCAGATCTAGACATGTTGAAGATGAAGTGGAAAAAATTTCTAGGTTCCTGAATGGGTTAAGAGTTTTCATCCAAGAGAAAATGAGTCTGGTTAAGTTGGAAAGTATTGAAGAAGCTTATCAGTTTTCCTTGAAAGCCGAGGAGAAATTGAACAAAAGACATGAGCAAAGACAAAGAGGAAGAGGTGGTAATTCCCTAGAGGAAGAGGTAGATCTTATGGTGAAAATAATAGATCTAATCAAGACAAAATAAATCAGGATAAAGGCAAGAATGAGTGGAAAGTTGAAAGTTCTTCTAGAGGAAGAGGCAGTAACTACCGAGGTGGTTATAATAGAGGTGGATTCTAAGGAACTTGTTACAATTATGGAGAGGAAGGACATAGGTCATTTGAGTGTACATATGCAAGTAAGAAGGTCGGTAACAATATAAATGCTTTGGTGCAAGAAGAATCATCGAATGAACCTGAGAAAGAAAAGAGCTTGATGGTTAGGAGAGCATTATAGATTGAAAGTAATAAGGAAGATCTGGTCAGGAAAAGTTTGTTCAAGACTAGATGTAGAGTTGTTAATGAAGTGTGGGAGGTAATCATTGATAGTGGAAGCTCAAAGAATTTGGCATCTGAAGAAATGGTTACAAAGTTACAGTTGGAAAGGTTGAAACACCTGAGACCCTATCAAATTTCATGGATCAAGGATGAGAATACACTATTGGTAAGTCAATAATGTTATGTGAATTTCAAAATTGGGAAGTATTATGATAAGGTGTTATGTGATATCATGCCTATGGATTATTGTCATATTTTGTTGGGTAGACCTTGGAAATATGATAGACATGCTATATATGATGGAAGATTGCATAAATATACTATTTGGACTAATGGGAGAAATAAAATCTTGTTGCCTTTGATTGAAGAATCTGTTAGTAATGTTTTTACATCTGTGAAAGTTTGTTTGATGGAAGGAAGAAAGTTTGTTAAGGATTTAAAGAAGAATGATGTGTGTTTTGTTGTGATTCCTAACAAACCAAGTGAGAGGACAGTGGATAACATCCTTGAAGAGATTGATAAGATACTCACCGAGTATAGAGAAATTATTTTTGATAATGTACATGATGGTTTACCACCGAAAAGAAGCATTGATCATTGTATGGATCTAATTCCTGGAGACAGTTTATTAAATAAGGCACCACATTAGTTAACACCTATCGAGAATCAAGAATTGAACTGACAAATCAAAGAATTATTGCAGAAAGGTTTGATATAAGAAAGTTTGAGTCCTTGTGTAGTACTAGTTGTATTGGCACCTAAGAAGAATGGAGAATGGAGAATGTGTATTGATTCCAGAGCAATAAAAAAGATAACAATGAAATATGGGTTTCCTATACCAAGAATGGATGACATAATGGATAGTTTGACTAGAAAAAAGTATTTTACCAAGATTGATTTGAAAAGTGGATATCATCATATTAGAATTAGAGAAGGTGATGAGTGGAAGACTATTTTTAAGAAAAGAGAAATTTTGTATGAGTGGTTGGTTATGCGTTTTGGTTTAACTCATGAACTGAGTACTTACACGAGATAGATGAATGAGGTTTTGAAGAATTTTTTGGGTAAATTTGTGATTGTATACCTAGATGACATTCTGATATTCAGTAAGACTAGAGAAGAGAATTTGTTGCATATTAAATAGGTATTATAGAGATTGAAATAAGAAAAGTTGTTGATTAATATGAAAAAGTGTTCCTTCATGAAAGAGGAGATTGTGTATTTGGGATTTGTGATTTCAGCTAATTGTTTGAAAATAGATCCTGAGAAGGTTGAAGCTATTTTGAATTGGCCTATACCTGAAAATGCTAGTGAGGTAAGATCATTTCATGGTTTAGCAAGTTTTTACTGAAAGTTCATTAGAAATTTCAGTTCAATTTTTAATGCTATGATTGAGACTATGAGAGGAGATAAAAGAGATTCAAGTGTACACACGGAGCTGATAAGAGTTTTCAGATTTTGAAACAAAAGGTTGTTGAATTACCTTTGTTAGCTTTACCTGATTTCAATAAGGTATTTCAAGTTGAATTTGATGCAAGTGATAGTGCAATAGGAGTTGTGCTGAGTCAAGAAGGTAAACCTGTTGCTTTCTTTAGTGAGAAATTGAATTATGCAAAAAGAAAATATTTTGTGTGTGATTAAGAGTTCTATGCTATTGTTCAAGCCCTAAAGAAATGGAGACATTATTTGATACCGAGTGAATTTGTGTTGTATAATGATCATAAGGCTTTACAATATTTGGGTAGTCAAAATAAGTTGAATCAGAGACATATGAAATGGGTTGAATATTTGTAGAGCTATACATTTGTGATAAAACATAAGAGTGAAGTTAATAAATGAGTTGCTGATGCATTGAGTAGAAGATCTTTGATGACCAAGATGAAAATTGAAGTTCTTGGTTTTGATGACATGAAAGATTTGTATGAAACTAATCCTGATTTTTCTGATCTGTGGAGGAAGTGCAGAGCACCTATTCAAGATCAACCGAGTACTAAAGGTGAAGACTATTTTATTCAAGAAGGTATGTTATTTAATGGTATTCAGTTGTGTATACCGAGAGGATCAATGAGAAGTAATTTGATAAAGGAGAAACATAGTAGTGGTTTGGCTGGACATTTGTGCATTGACAAGACATTAAATTTTCTTAAGGAGAAATACTTTTGGCTACATTTGTATAAGGATGTTCATAAATTTGTGAAAAGTTATGGAGTTTGTCAAGTTGCAAAAGGAGTAAGTCAGAATACTAGATTGTATACACCATTTTCTATTCCTGAGAAACCTTGGATTGATATCAGTATGATTTTTTTCTTGGCTTACCGAAGATAGTAAAAGGAAATGATTCTATATTTGTTGTTGTAGATAGATTTTCTAAAATGGAAAATTTTATACCCTATAGAAAGACATCAGATGCAGTACATATAGTAGATCTTTTATTTAAGGAAATTGTCAAATTGTATGGATTACGAAGGAGTATCATCTCTGACCGAGACAGTAAATTTGTTGGATACTTTTGGAAGACTCTTTGGAAAAAGTTGGGAACCAAATTGAAATATAGTTCTACATTTCACCCATAGACTGATGGATAGACAAAGGTTGTGAATAGAATTTTGGGTAATCTTTTGAGATGTTTAGTTGGAGATAAACTAAGTAATTTGGATTTTGTGTTGGCAGAAGTAGAGTTTGCATACAATAATTTAGTGAATAGGAGTATTGGAAAAACACCTTTTGAGATTGTTAATGGCATACAACTGAGAGGTATATCAGATTTGAAGGATATTGTTGGTGAAGAAAAGAGAAGTGTTGAAGGGGAAAATTTTGCTGAGTTCATGAAAATATTGCATGAGGAAGTGAAACATAAGTTGGAGAATAGTAATCATAAATACAAGGATAGAGCAGATAGATCAAGAAGATATAAGACTTTTGCAGTTGGGGATGAAGTAATGGTTCATTTGAAGAAAGGTAGATTTCCTGGTGGAACATATGGGAAGCTCAAAATGAAGAAATTTGGTCCTTGCAAAATATTGAGGAGATTTAACAGTGGAAATGCTTATGAGATTGAGTTATTTGATGACATGGATATATCACCTATATTAAACATTGCAGATTTGTATGAGTATTATGAACCTGATGAAGACATGACAGTACCAAATGATTATCCTAAGAAGCAGACATAAGAAGTTGAGTAGATTTTAGGACAAAGAATTGACAGAAGCACAAGAGGAAAAGAGTACAAGGAGTATCTAGTGAAGTGGAAGAACATATCAATTGAAGATAGTTCATGGATTTCACAATTTGAGTTGGATTCAGCTCAGGTTGTACCTACTACATGATTCAGAGAATCATTATAAACAACCCCAAGTGTCTGATGTAGGAGTATCTCAAGCTCTCAGTAATCCTGTGTCACCAAAAACAAGATTGAGTTGTTAGATATTCTCGGTAGCTACTTTTGGGCTCTCGGTGATGTTTCCTATTTTCACCGATGGGGATCGGTTGATACTTGGTTTCTTCATTCACCGAGTTGGCTCAGTTTGCTCACTGAGTTATTTCCTATCACTTGGTAACTGTTGCTCACCAAGTGGTTTATTTTGATTTTCCTATTGAGGCTGACATGTGCATTGAATTTTGGTCATGGAGTTAATATTGGTATCGATCATTGGGAAGCGTGTGGACCTAGATCTGGTCATTTCTTTCTCCAATGATGGATCTGAAGGCTGACTTATTTCGGTAGCCTCTTGTATAAATATAGTAGTTGGTTATAGTTTAGAGATAAGTTTTGAGAGATAGAAGATAGATCCTAAAAGTTGAATCCTCACATGTATGAGGACTTCTATATTGATCTTTGAATGTAATTGGCCGTAATCGGGAAGGCCTTATAGCCCAACATGTATGAATCCATTGATGAATAATATATGTGTTAGGAATGAATGCTAAATGTTTGGCAGCCATTCTGTAGTAGTTGTTGTTGCATTCATGACTATGATTGTCATTGATGTCAACACAATGATCTTCTAAAGACTTGCAGAGAAGCAGACAGAGTTTGAATTAGCGCATGTGGGTTATTGTAGTTGGAGCTATGTGATGTTGAGGATATACCCTTTGATATGTTATATGTCTATGGTTAAGAGTGTAGACAATAATTCTTTTATTCATGGAAGTTATGAGCATTTTGGTGAAAGCAGTATTCAGGTAGCATTCCTGAGTAGCGGTTTGTGGAAATCGGATGATATCTCCTAATCGGGATGGAATCTAGTTTTGCACAGTTAAAGGGAAGTTGAAGAAACATTGATAGTGATGTGGATGATAGAGAAAACTTCAAGGTCACACAAATAAAGATTTATTATATTTGGAAGCCGATAGTTTTGTGTAATTTTGGTGTAGCGTATGGAAACTTTTATTTTGTAATTGTATGCCGACTCATTTGTAATTATTTGAGTGTGGTATAAAGGATGGAATGTGTTTCCTTGTTGTCACAGAGAAGAGGATAGTAGTGTATGAATATGAAGTGAAGAAAAGAGCTAAATGTGAAAGCGAATTGTGAAGGAAGACATGTGAAGTACAAAGATCTGAAATTGAGATTTGGTGTAACAGTGAGTGTGGTTTGGCACAGTTAGAGAAGAGGTAACATATTATTCTATTGAGTAATACAAAGATTATTTGGACAGTGTGTTCAGTGATCTTACCCTGAAGCTATTTGGGCAATAACTCTTAACAAGGTTAGAATCTTTTAACAGGGATTCAAAATCTCCTAACGAGGATTCATATGTACTGAATGTATTTCATAAGACTCCTAATAGATTCCATTATTTCACAAGGAATATTCATATTAGTGTATCTTTTGTGGCAATCATTCCCACCGGGGTTTACTCTTTGATCAAGAGGTTCCCTAGTCAACATATCTTGTGTCATTGTGTTATTGTGTATGAATATCTTTCTATGGTTGGTAATTATATTGCTTACATGGTTTAATGCTATTGAAGTTGATAAAAGTTATAATTATCTGATAAATAATTCACCCCGCCCTCTCAGTTATCTTGGTGGACTTTACTTTCTAACAATTGGTATCAGAGCAACAGGTCCTTGAAAAAGAAGTTTAACAGCTTAAGGAGATCCATGGTGAATTTCAGGAAAGAAAGCCCTAAGTTTGATGGAGTAAATTTTGACAGCTGGAAAGAAAAGATGAAGACACACCTACTATGTTTAGGACTAGGTTATTGGTTGATTACAAAGAATGATAAGACTATCATTGAAGAGGACAATCTTGAAACATTTACTACTAATGAGAGAGATCTATTCATGTATAACATACTTGCAAGAGAAGCACTTTTGACAACCCTTCCAGAGAATGAGTACAGTCAGGTAAAATGTTTGAAAAAATCTCATAAAATTTGGAAAGCTTTACACTCTACTTTTGAAGGTGATGAACATGCAAAAAGAGTTAGATTACATAATTGGATATGTGCATATGAAGATATAAGAATGTTGGAAGATGAATTTGTTAGAAGCTATATTGGTAGAATGTTAGAAATTGTTATAGGTATAAAATCTTGTGGAGGAACAAAGATAGAGAATGAAGTGATATGGAAAATTTTGAGGACATTGACTCATGTATTTAAGCATACAACATAGATGATTGAACAAGTTATACCTTGTACTAAAAACTTTACAAGAGAGACTCTTCTTGGAAGATTGGAAGCAGTAGAGATGAACCTGAGGTTATCAGGAGACTTACCTAGAATGGAGATAACATTTAGTGCTCTTAGTGTCTGCCCTACTTTGTCAAGAAGCATCAGTGTGAGCGGAGATTATGCTGGCAGCAGTAGATCTAGAAATGAAGAAGACAAGAAGATTGAAGAAGGTATTGCCTTGCTTGTGAAGAGAGAACCAAACGGTAATAAATTTTTTAAATGTTGGACTTGTCAAGAATATGGTCATTTTGCATCTAAATGTCCTAAGAGAGTTAAAAAGTATAGAAACAATTTCAAACCTAGAAGATCTAAGGAATGTTATTATGCTAATGATGAAGATCTTGAAGCTATTATAGAGAGAACCTTAAGTGAAAGTGATAATGAGAATAATGATGACATAGGATTTGTAGCAATTAAAGAAGAAAATTCTGAAACTGATGTCAAGGAAGAAAAGGCCTTAGTTTCTCAAGTTGAAAAGAAAGCTGATTGGATTATAGATTGTGGTTGTTCACATCGTAATACTGGAGACATTAAAAAGTTCATAAAGTTAAATGAATATGATGGAGGATTTGTTAGAGTTGGAAACAATGCACCTTGTTTGATTAAAAGTATAGGATCTATTACTCTTGATGGAAAGAATAATACTGATGATGTTTATTTTGTGGATGGACTAAAACATAATCTTTTGAGTGTCAGACAGTTAGTTGATAAGGGATATCAAGTTTGGTTTACTGAGAAAACTTGTGTGATAAAGGATAAAGATGGAAATCTGATTGGAACTGGATCTAGAACCAGAGGTAATGTATTTCAATTGAATCCTACTGAGATGACATGTTTGATTACTAAAATTGATGACAGTTGGTTATGGAATAGAAGGTTTTGTCATATAAACTTTGACAACATTGTGAAAGTAAGTACTACACTTGCAGTAAGAGATTTGACTAAAATTATGAAGCCTACTAACATGATTTGCAAAGAATGTGTGATGGCTAAACATAAAAGAAGTTCTTTTCCTAGTAAGAAGTTTACATCTGCAGAAAAGCTAGAAATTGTTCATACAGATTTGAGCGGTCCTACCAGGACTAGAGGATTCTATGGAGAAAGGTATTTTATGATTCTTGTTGATGATTTTACAAGAATGATGTGGATTGCATTTGTTAAAGAAAAATCTAAAGCATTTGATAAGTTTAAGATTGTTAAGAATAAAGTTGAGAATGAATCTGGAATGAAGATTAAATGTTTGAGATATGATAGAGGTGAAGAATTTACTTCTAGAGAGTTTAACACCTTTTGTGAAGAAAATGGCATTAAGAGATAGTTCTCAGCCCCTAGAACACCTTAACAAAATGGTATTGCAAAAAGAAGGAATAGATTAGTGACTGAAGCAACAAGAACTATGTTATTTGAGAATGATTTGGCGAAGATATTTTGGAGAGAAGCAGTGAACACAATAGTGTATACAATGAACAAAGTACAAATCAGAGCAGACATAGACAAGACACCTTATGAATTATGGTTTGGACATGCACCCTCAGTTAAGTATTTTAGAATTTTTGGAAGAAAATGTTATATAAAGAGAGATGATGATATTGGAAATTTTGATCCTAGAAGTGATGAAGGTATATTTCTTGGATATTCTTTGAAAAGAAAAGCCTATAGACGTTACAATAAAAGAACTAAGACTATTGTTGAAAGCGCAAATGTTAAAGTTGATGAAAAGTTCAAAATTCAGGAAATAATGCTTGATTATGAATCAAATGAAGAAGCTCATCCTAAACCTAACACTAGATCTACTAAATTATTTTATGAAACTAACAGTGATTTTTTGAATGAAAGCCACAGTGAAGTCATTGAAGAACCTACCCCTGAAGTGAGATCTGAGACAATGACACCTAGCATGAGTTTATTAAGAAATCATCCTATTGGAAAAATGATTGGAAGCATCAAAAGAGGAGTTCTAACTTGGAATAAGGTACAAGAACAGTTATGTTTGATTTATCAAATTGAACCTAAAACTACTAGTGAAGCTTGTGAAGATGAAAGTTGGACTAATGCTATGAAAGAAGAACTAGATCAGATTGAAAAGAACAAGACATGGGAATTGGTCCCTAGACCTAAAGACAAGAATGTTGTTGGAACTAAATGGGTATTCAAAAACAAGATGAATGAACAAGGAGAAGTAGTGAGAAACAAAGAAAGATTGGTATGTAAGGGATAATCACAGCAAGAAGGAATTGACTATGAAGAAACCTTTTCACCTGTTGCAAGAATTGAAGCAGTAAGAATGTTTTTGTCTTATGGAGCTTACAAAAAATTTAAAGTATATCAGATGGATGTGAAGTCATCATTTCTGAATGGAGAATTGGAAGAGGAAGTCTAGATTGAGCAGCCTGAAGGTTTTCCTTTGACTCAAGAAGGAAACATGGTATGTAAACTGAAGAAAGATTTATATGGACTAAAATAAGCACCTAGAACTTGGTATGCAAGATTGGACAAGTATTTGTTAAAGTTGGGATTTACAAAAGGAACAACTGATAGAAATTTGTACACAAAATAAATTGAAAATGATTTTTGGTTATAGTTACTTTTGTTGATGACATTATTTTTGGAGGAGAAGATGAAGCTAGTGACAAATTTGTTGATGAAATGAAAACTGAATTTGAATGAGTATGATTGGTGAAATGAAATACTTTTTGGGATTATAGATAACACAGAACAATGATGGTATCTTAGTAAGTCAGACAAACTACTTGAATGACTTGTTGAAAAGATTTGGAATGGAGAATTGTAAACCAGTTGGAACACCTATGGTAACTAGACATAAGTTATCTAGCATAGATGAGACTCCTGCAGTAGAACAGAAGAATTACAGATCCATGATTGGATGACTAGAGTATTTGACACATAAAAGACCTGATATAGCACATTCAGTTGAAATTGTAGCAAGATTTCAAGCTGAACCTAGACAATCACATTATGTAGCAGTAAAGAGGATACTGAGATATTTAAGAGGCACAATGGACTGTCGATTATGGTATGAAAGATCTGATGATTTTACCCTATGTGCACATACAGATATTGATTGGGGAGGCAGTGTTGATGATAAGAAAAGCACCAGTGGTGGAGCATTTTTCCTTGGAGGAAGATTCGTTTCTTGGCTAAGCACGAAGAAGAATTGTATCTCACAGAGCACAGTAGAAGCAGAATATGTAGCAGCAACAAATAATTGTAACCAGATAATTTGGATGAAGCAAATGTTGAAGGATATTGGAATAAAGTTTGTTGAACCTATTGTCATACATTGTGACAACACCAGCACAGTTTGTATGTCTAATAATCCTATATTACATTCTAAGATAAAGCATATAGAGATCAAGTATCATGTTGTAAGAGAGAAAGTTGTTGAGAAAGAAGTTGGACTTGAGTACATAAGTACAAAGGAGCAGATAGTAGATATATTCACAAAGCCTTTTCCTAAGGATACATTTGAGTATCTAAGAGGTATCCTTGGGGTTATGCCCCAGCCCACTTTTGAGAAGTGATGTAGTTGGTTGCATCCATCTAGTGGTATATGAGCCTTATCTTTCTTCTAGATTGGATGTTGGTACTTCCTCTATGGGGGAGTATGTGTATCTGATCTGAGTCATGAGGACTCTAGTGAATGCATTTTCTGAATAGTGTCTTTTGACATTGGAGTTGTTGTTGAAATAGTGATGAAATTTCTATCATTGATGTCAATGGGGGAGAAGTGTACATGCAAAAAATCTATTTGTACTATCTGAATAGGAAACAAAGCAAGATTTGATTGATGAAGAGGATTTGATGCAGCAGTATTGTAGTATTGGATTTTTGGAACATTGGATGTTTTTTCATCTATGTTGCCATCAATGCCAATTGGGGAGATTTTTAGGAATGAATGCTAAATGTTTGGCAGCCATTCTATAGTAGTTGTTGTTGCATTCATGACTATGATTGTCATTGATGTCAACACAGTGATCTTCTAAAGACTTGCAGAGAAGTAGATAGATTTTGAATTAGTGCATGTGGGTTATTGTAGTTGGAGCTATGCGATGTTGAGGATATACTCTTTGATATGTTATATGTCCATGGTTAAGAGCACATACAATAATTCTTTTATTCATGGAAGTTATGAGCATTTTGGTGGAAGCAGTATTCAGGCAGTGTTCCTGAGTAGTGGTTTGTGGAAATTGGATGATATCTCCTAATCGGGATGGAATCTAGTTTTGCACAGTTAAAGGGTAGTTGAAGACACATTGATAGTGATGTGGATGATAGTGCAAAATTTGAGGTCACATGAATGAAGATTTATTGTATTTGGAAGCTGAAAGTTTTGTGTAATTTTGATGTAGCGTATGGAAAATTTTATTTTGTAATTGTATGCTGACTCATTTGTAATTATTTGAGTGTGGTATAAAGGAATGAATGTGTTTCCTTGTTGTCATGGAGAAGAGGATAGTAGTGTATGAATATGAAGTGAAGAAAAGAGCTAAATGTGAAAGCGAATTGTGAAGGAAGACATGCGAAGTACAAAGATCTAAAATTGAGATTTGGCGTAACAGTGAGTGCGGTTTGGCACAATCAGAGAAGAGGTAACATATTATTCTATTGAGTAATACAAAGATTATTTGGACAGTGTGTTCAGTGATCTTACCTTAAAGTTGTTTGGGCAGTAGGTCCTTCTGTCTTCCATAACTCTTAACAGGGTTAGAATCTTTTAACATGGATTCAAAATCTCCTAACAGGGATTCATATGTACTGAATATATTTCATAAGACTCCTAACAGAGTCCATCCTTTCACAAGGAATATTCATATTAGTGCATCTTTTGTGGGCATCATTCCCACCAGGTTTTACTCTTTGATCAAGAGGTTCCCTAGTCAACATATCTTGTGTCATTGTGTTATTGTGTATGAATATCTTTCTATGGTTGGTAATTATATTGCTTACATGGTTTAATGTTGTTGAAGTTGATAAAAGTTATAATTATCTGATAATTGATTCACCCTCCCCCCCCTCTCAGTTATCTTGGTGGACTTTACTTTCTAACAATATAAAGTTTTCTACATTAGCTCTTCCCTGTTGTGTGTTTTCTTTTGTGTGTGTGATCTCTGTAAGAGGGGTTGTGATTAAGGTGTGCCTTTGGCCCTTCATCCTACCCTACCTTGTGTTAGAGGCTCCCAGAGTTCTTGGGACTTTGAAGAAGAATACATATTGGTGACGATAAAGCTTGATTTTCCATTGATCTCGATTGAGAAACATATTTTGGTGAGTCATGTCAGTCTTTCTATTACAAAAATGATGAAAAATAAAATATTAGATCTCTACTAGGTGAAAACTCCAAGGTGCATTTACTTCATAAAAAATAAAAAAGAAGGGATGAATACAAAGGAGAAAACCTCTTCAAGGTGCCTGAGGATGGAAGACTGGACATGGTCCCCATAAATTAGAAAAGATCAACACTATTGATAGAGAGGACATGGGGGATCAACTATGGAACTTAAGAAGCCAAAATACTAATCCATTTGGCAACATCATTAACACCAAAGGAAAAAGATAAATTCATCCAATTTTTTAGAGATAGACAAATCAATTTTGCATGGGCATATTCAGACATGCCTGGCATGGATCTAGATCTAGTGTTCCATAATTTACCAAGTCAACTAGGGGTAAAGCCCGTAAAATAAAAAATCTGTAAGGTGCACCCTAAGATTGTACTCATAGTCAAAGTAGAATTGAAGAAATTACTAGATGTAGGTTTTCTTAGACTTGTAGGCTACACAGAGTGGAATTCTAATCTAGTGTCAATATCAAAGCGATATGGAAGCATAACAATTTGTACTATTTTTCAAGATCTTAAAAAAGAATTCCAAAAGGATGATTTCCCTATGCTGAACATAGATATTGTAGTGGACCAAATAGATGGATAGAAAATATTGTCATTAATGGATGGGTTCTTAGGATATAACTAATTAATTAGAATTTCTCCTAGAGATTAGCACAAAAAAACTTTTACATGTGCCTAGGGAAATTATTGCTAGAACATAATGCCTTTTGGGTTGAAGAACACATGAGCCACATATCAAAGGGTGATGACTGTGTGCTGTGGAAAGTACCTTCATAGGGTTAGTTTGTCAAATAAATGAATAATATAAGCTAAATACCACAATTAGTGAGCTAAAATATGCAAATAAAAGACAATAAGCACTCCATGGCTCTCTATTTAGATATGCTAATGTGAAGCTCTCAGCAAGCCTCCATTAGTCACATCTCTAAAATAAGAATGATATGATAATCAATTAAGTAAATCAATTACAAAATTAAATTATGCCTAATTAACTCTATATTTGTCTTTCTAGCTAAAAAATGCAAGAGGCTTGATACTATTTTCAGATTTTTGGATGATTATTGATTGATTTATGCCTTGCTTTTATAGATTTTGGTAAGGGTAGGGGGTGGAGTTGAGTTGAGGTTAAGTCCATGGTTCCACCTTTGGAGATAATTTAAATGGATTGTCCTCAAAGCTTGGGACAAAAAGACAAAATGGATGGCCAAGATGCTCTCACCTTATGTGTGATGGAGATTCATTTTGAGCTTGAACCATGTGAGCTTGATCCTTAAATCCTATTGGTTGAGGCATTTTCCTCCCATATGGTGTTGAGAAAAAATAGGGATTTAATAATTGAATTTATTTAATTTTTTTAGCCACGTGTACCCCTTAAATGGGTTGATTTGATTTAAGTTAAACTATGCAATTAATTAGATTAATTGCACAATTAATTGATTTATCATGATTTATTTGATTTAAATTGATTTATTGGCTTTTGATTTTCAATTAAAATTGGAATATGGCTTGATTGCAATTTTGCTTTGATTTTAGCTTGATTTCAATTTATTGCCTTGATTTTCCTTAGTTTCTTACTTGAATTAATCTTGTCCATTTTCAGGTGTTTACAAATGCCCCTCTTTGAATCGATGTGTGAAGCATATCGGTTCAAAGAATGTCATGATTATTTTGATGCAGAGTCACTGATGATAACTGATGTCCGATTTGATGTTGATAAAAGATGCAGATATTGATGATGGATTTGATGAAGTTAGATTCGATTAAAGTTCCTGATGCTCATTTTGATGATGGATCGCTGATATGATACCCGATTCAATGTTTCAATGCCCCACTTGATTAACAAATGCCCCTCTTTGAATCGATGTGCGAAGCATATCAGTTCAAAGAATGTCATGATTATTTTGATGCAAAGTCATTGATGATAACTGATGTCTGATTTGATGTTGATAAAAGATGCAGATATTGATAATGGATTTGATGAAGTTAGATTTGATTAAAGTTCTTGATGCTCATTTTGATGATGGATCACTGATATGATACCTGATTCAATGTTTCAATGCCCCACTTGATTATTAGTGAAAAAAATTCTGTTAAAAGATCGTATACCTGATTTTGATTAAATCGATGATGATGTGATTTGAATCTCTGATTTGGTTTGATATTATGGCATGCCCCCTCGGGAAATGAATTGAAATGATTTTGGATGATTTGATTGAGATTGGGAAATTTCAATTTATTTCCCGATATAGAAATTTGGATATGCCCCAATCATGAGAGAATTTGATGAGAAGATATTTGATTGATAAAATGTTGTTGATGTTGTGGATAAGTTGTTGATGTTTTGATATCGTTTGATGTTAGTTAGAATCACTTGGTTGATGTTGATGTCAATCTGATAGGATAGGTAGGTTGATGGTTTGATATTTCACTCTCATGATCTAGAGAGACAAAATGAGTTGATTCTCCTTCCTCGAGATCTAGAGTTAGAAAATTTGATGAGCTCAAGATGAGAAAATGGATGATATGATAACTTGATTGATGTTAGATGATCAATTGGATTATGTGATTGATTGATATTTGATATTCTTAGTTAGATGTTTTGATGATATTAGGTTGATTAGATGTTCTCATGATGCAAAATTAAGGATTGGTAGAAGACAAGGGTCATCCGTTGGTATAGGTGCAAATATAGATATAAGTGATGGATAGAGTCAGGTTGCCCCTAGTTGATCAACATGATTGAATATTGATGATGTCCTTGATGTAGCATGGATTATTTCATGGATCATGATTTACATGTACTTATATCTTGATGATGTTGATGTACCTTTGATGATAACACTACTACATTTGGGGCCAAATTTCGATAGAAGTTTCTGACGGGTAACTTTTTCTTACGAATTTGGTGTTTTTTTTTGGTAATAGGCCCCGATGATGTTGGTATTCCAATGGGTGTTTAATTGACCATCAAAAATTTGACAGATTCGGGGTATACGTTTAAAAAAAAAGTGAAACAGCCTCATCATTTTTATTTCATTTGGAGAGCGGGAGAAAAGGAGCGAAAGCTGAGCACGGGAGAAGGTATGTGATTTCTTCATCTTTCGATCCTCTAGCATCATATTCAAATGCATTTCATTTTATTGTTGAGGTAGTTGCTCTTTGAAATGACTGCATTCTACTGGTGTTGTGCCCTAGCCAGTGCTATATCTCTATTATTTGATGTTATTGGTGCTTGTGCTCAAGGATATCGATTCACTGTATTCAAATGTTTGGATTCACGTTTGTTGATATTACTGGCATATGTGTTTAATGACACCATTGTATATTGCTGTCACTGAAATGACTGCATTCTACTAGTGTCGTGCCCTAGCCAGTGCTATATCTCTATTATTTGATGTTATTGGTGCTTGTGCTCAAGGATATCGATTCACTGTATTCAAATGTTTGGATTCACGTTTGTTGATATTACTGACATATGTGTTTAATGATGCCATTGTATATTGCTGTCACTGAAATGACCGCATTCTACTGGTGTCGTGCCCTAGCCCATGCTTTAACTCCATTAGTTGATGTTATTGGTGCTTGTGCTCAAGGATATCCATTTTTTTGAAATGTTGACCGTGGTTATCAAATGGACAGCCCGTGAGCTTCTAGCTAGGTGCCATTTGTATTGATAGCTGAGGGCATCAAATGTATTGTATCATTGATAGTTGAGACTTTGTTAAAAGGAAATAGGACAAAGAACAATTTTTATTTAGTTTCCCTATTTTGATCTCTAAGTGGCTTACAACCCTAGAGAAGTATATGTAGATTTACGGATCTAGTTGCAGGATACATAGTAGCCGATAATTCACAAGAAATACATGCATCCAATTTGAATAGTAATTAATACAAAGAACTAGGGTCCTCCAATGGCCCAATCATCTGGACCTTGACTATCCCCTCGACCAGTGACCCTTCAAAACTGGGTTATCATGCAATCAGTGAGTGATCCTTCATTCTCCTGGTCTGCCCTGCATCCAAACATATTGAAAATACACAATAAAATGATAACAAGTCTTCACAATCCCCCTTCCCCCAAGGAACACTATCAACCATCCCTTCCACATAGCATTTCACTATTTTATGAGTGGATTGTGCAAAAACAATTAACATTAAACAAGGAGCAAACTCCTCAACACATCTTGGAAACCATTGAATTCAATAATAAATGAAACCTAACACCAACACTATTCCTTTCATAGTTGCAGGATACATAGCAGTCGATAATTCACAAGAAATCCATGCATCAAATTTTTATAAGGATATCTTACTAATCAATAAGAATTTTCTTGATATGACCAATGATTATGCATTTTGATGGCAGTGTGCTAGTTCAAAAGGATAATATAAATCTGAAACAATTTTTTCTGATTTTCTCAAACTATAAATGTGGTTAAAGGGAAAATATTATGTGGAAAACCCACAAACCAAGCTAGCAAATGATTGTACATCAAATTATTCCTATATTCATTCAAGTATTGCTATGCTTCAGCTACCTGACCTTGGAGCTTCATCTAGAGGAATGTGTAGCTTTAAGACAGAGTTACTTCTTGGGCCTTACAATACGGTGGAATATGATCAAGATTTGTTTAGGCTGTATCTTTGTTAGTCCCATTGTTAGGTTCTTACGGTTCATGGTTTGAATCTATTATGGTTGTGTAAGGGATTTGTAGATGCTTTTTCTAACATAATTATTGGACACCATGATTGGAACAACTAGATGTTGGCTATTGTACACATGAATCATAACTGTCAATGGTTCTTTGTGTTCAAGAATTCATTGATCAATCTTTGAGATTTATTGTCCCAGCTTTAAAAGAGTGATAAAAGATATAGTGAGTGCTATCTTTTCCAAGTGTTTTGTGGGTGCCATTATCTTCTAGGAGTAATTGCTGGAACCAAATTATGTTCTTTGCCTCTATTAAATATTGCAGACACAATCATCTTCTTGGTGAAGGGTTGCTTCCATCCCCATGAGGCACTATTGCATGGTTTCCATTCCCTTGTAGTATAGTGAACCTAATTTAATACAAGTGTGCACTATTTTGGGATCCATAATTTATGGCCCCTACACTATGGTTGTTAGCCTAAGATAGGCCTACCTTTGCATATAATAAGAGGCCAACATGAAACAAACATCCAGAAGTTAGGGGGTTGTTCCCTGTCCATAATTTATTATTTAAGTGCTAAGTATGATGGGTATATCATGTAATTCATACCTAGTGTGTCTCTTTCTTTCTCTCCACATTTCACATTAGGAGTATATGCTATAAAATACCAATGAAATCAACTATTGGTCAAATCTAATCAAAATTGCAGTATAAAGATTAAAATAGATCTTGAAGAAATATGGGAACCATTTTTGATAGATATTGTACAAATGAAGAGAATACTCCCAAGAGGAAATGCTTCAATGTGGAACAATTGAAGGACAATATTTTACTTTTATATGCACATCTGCAATGTTTTTGATATATTTCTAAGATAACAAAACCATAGAAAGAATATCATATAGAAGAAAGTAAAGAATAATGATCATATTTTGAGATATTGTGGAAACTTAAAGGAAAGAATGCTTGGTGGGGTTATCATGTAATCAGTGAGTGATCATTCATTATCTTGGTCTGCCCTGCATCCAAACATATTGGAAATACACAATACAATGATAACAAGCCTTTCACAATCCCCCTTCCCTCAAGGAACACTATCAACATCGAGACCTTGACTGTCCCCTCAACCAGTGACCCTTCAAAGCTGGGTTATCATGCAATCAGTGAGTGATCCTTCATTCTCCTAGTCTGCCCTGCATCCAAACATATTGGAAATACACAATACAATGATAACAAGTATTTTACAATCCCCCTTCCCTCAATAAATTACTATCAACATCCAGACCTTGACTGTCCCCTCAACCTGTGACCCTTCAAAACTGGGTTATCATGCAATCAGTGAGTGATCCTTCATTCTCCTGGTTTGTCCTGCATCCAAACATATTGGAAATATACAATATAATGATAAAAAGTCTTTCAAAATCCCCCTTCCCTCAAGGAACACTATCAACAAGTGACCCTTCTTCTTATCAGCCATATCCAATGTTTCATTGAAGTCATGACCAAGAATGAAGGTCACCTTACCCATACCATTCATGGATTCTGAAATGTTGTTCCAAACTCTTGAAAACTTTTCTATTGCTTCTTGTTGCTTCTTTAAATACTTCTTCTACCACAATGTCCTCCTGCCCCATCTTCTTGATCTTCCTGGCTAAAGCGGATGAATCCACACACAATAACCCAAAATGAAGGGTTTTGTATCCTTTAATGAATCTTAGTCACTGGTAACGCATGGACAGTCAAACCAGTAGTCTCCAAAGCATTCAATAAGTGAATATGAATGTTTGAAAACTTTCCTCTCAACTTCTCCAACCACTCCTAATCAGTTAGAGGGATATTTCTAGAATCTCCACTATTCCTATCCTTACCAACAATTCTTAAACATACTTTATCTGATATGATAATAACATGCTAAACTAAACCAATGGCATGTTCTTCATGTGGTACAAGGAAGATTTGGATATCAAATCTTCCTTCATGCAAGCTGAGCACGAGAGAAGGTATGTGATTTCTTCATCTTTGATTGGTATCTTTGACGAGCAATGTCTTTCGAGCCTCTGGCATCATATTCGACTGCAAATTTCAAATGCATTGCATTTTATTTGATCATGAATGCTCACTGAAATGACCGTATTCTACTAGTGTTGTGCCCTAGCCCTTGCTTTATCTCCATTATTTGATGTTATTGGTGCTTGTGCTCCAGGGATAACTTTAAGAAACCCCCTTTTAGGAAAAAGTGTAAAGTCTTGGCGAATTGTACATTATTTTAGGGGGTAATTTGTTTTAATCTAGGCGATTTTTTTTTTCAAATCCACAATTTTTCATAGTTTGTATTGGCGATTTTTTCCCCTCGGATTGAAAATTTCATAAATTGCTGGTGAATAATTTTCTTTTCAAGTAAAAAATTATAATATTTGAGGCGAATAATTTTCTTTTCAAGTAAAAAATTATAATATTTGAGGCGAATACTTTTCTTTTCAAGTAAAAAATTATAATATTTGAGGCGAATAATTTTCTTTTCAAGTAAAAAATTATAATATTTGAGGCGAATAATTTTCTTTTCAAGTAAAAATTTTTAATATTTGAGGCGAATAATTTTCTTTTCAAGTAAAAAATTTTAATATTTGAGGCGAATACTTTTCTTTTGAAGGGTGAAAAAATAATTGTATTGGCTAATCATTTGTTAATTAAGGAAAAATAAATAAATTATTGGCATAAGTAGCCTAATCATTCAAAAGATGGGAAATAAGTAGCCTAACCTAGCATACCTAACATACATAAATTATTGGCAACTGGCAAGTGATGGTTTAAAGACGTGGTTGTTTGACCTTATATTATGGAAGTATAATGTATTATTTGCCACTACCATAATCTTTTCCACTACCACTGTAATTATGTTAAATGTATTATTTGAGAACTCAGACCGTCTGATGATCCAAGATCAATGGCTGAGGTTTAATTTCGGCCAACATTTCTTGAAGGAAGAAGCATTGTCGAGGTAGTCACCGGAATGTTGACACGTATCAAGGTAAGTTGTCTGCAGAGTATTAAAATCACTTAATCGGGATGTTGACACGTATGATCGTATCAAGGTAAGTTGTTTGCAGAGTATTAAAAGCACTTAACCAGGAAAGAATTAAATGCCATGTCAGTGACAACGACATTCTTTGGCTACCACACACCACTTCCCAAATTGTACAGCTGATTTTTGATAGTTTTTTATTGATAGAAAAGATTTACTGCCAGATGTGAAAGATTAAGGACAAAATTTTCAATTCTCACATGCATGTATTTAGGGAAAAGATTTTCGTGAAAGATTTAGAGGCATATCGAGGACAATGTATTTAATACCATTAAGATAGAAATAATTGATTGGTAAGTAACGATCAAGGATTCAAGGGCTATTTATAGACGATCTAACTTCATTATTCATCGACATTGATTGATTGTTTGTTTAGGGTCTGCAGTGACGCATTCTGCAAGTAATTTGTTTTTAAATTTTCTAGTTTTACTATTTTAAGTTTTATAGTCTGCAAGTAATCTAAGATGGACACTCCCATTTGTCTTAGATGCACTTCTGAGGAGGCCCAGAAGGCCTTTCTGGGTTCTTTTTCTGATGAATTTTTAGCATCAATTTGTAAGGATGGTAGGCCTTTTGTTACAAAGGCTGTCAGAATGGTGTTGGGCCGAGAGTTTCTTGACAATGAAGATAGGTACCGGGTAGCCACGGACATTACGTCTCATTTTTTGGCTTCCCTTCTGGACGTTTGAGGACCGAAGGTTGACATGGTGATGCTGCTGAGGAGGGTATTCAAAGAGGAATACTTGGGGGACGACATTCAAGTTGTCATCTTTGCTGAATTAGGGGTGGGGATCCCTAGGGCAAGTCAAATACACAAGCTTCTCCTCCCAGGCCAGAATGTGGCCATGCAACCTTTTCTTTTGTGCCTGACTGCTGGGCAATTGAAGTGCCATAGGAAATGGGCGCTGATTGCCAGGGGTTTTTTCTGTAAGTGGTTTGAGCTTGACATAGAGGAGGCTCGGGCGGGGCAATTTGTGTGGCTCGATGAATTCATGCAGCTAATCCTCTCTGCAGAATTCTACACAGAAGGGCGCAATTGATTTTTCTTTATAAATTTTTTTTTTTATAAATATTAAAATCTTACCTTGTACTGGTACTGGTACTGTAGTCGTTTACAGTTTTTTTTTGTTTATAGACATAGTATCAAGTTGAGAATGTAAATATAATATGTTTATAGACATAGTATCAAGTCGAGTATGTTTCTTTTTGTTTATAGACATAGTATGAAGTCGAGAATGTAAATATAATTCTATGAAAAATACAATGGAAATTTTGCAAGCTTTACCTCATTTCAATTTGTGCTTTGTGTAACCGTGATTGCAATATTTCTTCTCAGTAACCATGATTGAAAAAATGGTTTTTAATATTTTATACTTCTCTATAACCATGATTGCAATATTTTAATTACTTGCTTCAATGCTTTATCATTTATTTGTAGACTAGCTTATCTATATTTATTTTAATATATATAAAATAACCGACAAATATCCTCCTTCAAATATCTATTACAATTAAACTTCACTAATTGAAACTGTAGTTTAATAATTTTTTTAAAATGGTGTCTCCCACATTTAATTTATTACATAGTCTGAAGTACAATTATATATCTACGAATGAGATTGATGTTTAAATACTTAAATAATTACTCTCCGTTAAAAAATATTCACAAATTATAATATAGAATTTGAACATTACTTTTCACATGTAATTTTTTTAACTCTTATTATGGTAAACTAACATAGTATAATTTAAACATATATAAATGAAAAAAACTTATATCTTATATTTATAATTTGTAACATCATAAAATATCAAATATATTTCAACTTACAAAAAATAGTACACCAATACCATTCACTATTGCCGTTGGATTATTATACATCAACGACCGAAGTTGAGTTTTGGGCCGAAAGGGAAAAGAAACCCCATCTTTTCAAATGCATCTCGAAATCATGACACATGTCACTTAACACCTTGCACGGTCGTCGGTCTACCAAAAAATGACATTGAACAATGTCGTTTCAATTTGGTGATGACGTGAGACTGACACGTCTGACTTGTGATGTGAGTCATCCTGACTAGATTAGTTAATGGGACCCACGGTCCACGCGGCCACCACACCGTTCACCATTGCCGTTGGATGTTTATAGATCAACGACCAAAGTTGAGTTTCGGGCTGAAAGGAAAAAGAAACCCTATCTTTTCAAACGCGTCCCGAAATCATTACACGTGTCACTAAATTCCTTGGTCGACCAACAAATAACAATGTCGTTTCAATTTGGTGATGACGTGACACTGACACGTCTGACTTGTGATGTGAGTCATCCTGACTAGATTAGTTAATGGGACCCACGGTCCACGTGGCCACCACACCGTTCACCATTGCCGTTGGATGTTTATAGATCAATGACCAAAGTTGAGTTTCGGGTTGAAAGGAAAAAGAAACCCTATCTTTTCAAACGCGTCCCAGAATCATTACACATGTCACTAAACTCCTCGGTCGACCAACAAATAACAATGTCATTTCAATTTGGTGATGACGTGACACTGACATGTCTGACTCATGATGTGAGTCATCCTAACTAGCCTAGTTAATGGGACCCACGACCCACGGGGCCACCAGTACCACACCATTCACCGTTGTCATTGGATGTTTATAGATCAACGACTGAAGTTGAGTTTCAGGCTGAAAGGAAAAAGAAACCCTATCTTTTGAAACGCGTCCTGAAATCATGACACGTGTCACTGCTCAGTTAACACATTGACATAATCACATTCCACTTACAATTTACAAACTTACAGCGCAACAAAGTTATGGATTCTTAATTTCTAGGTTGAGGATTGAGGTCCGAGGAAAGCAACAAACTACAAAGTCTCTCAGCTCTTTGCAAAAATTGAAACTAAGGGCAACGTGAACGTCAACGGGTAAGTGTAACTACTAAAATCCTGAAAATCTACGTCCTGCATTTTAAATTTTTCAAGTCTCTTGATTTACAACTTTACTGTTTATATTATATAAAAAAATTTTAGTCTGTTAGGTTTTAATTTTGAATACCCCTGTAGGCTTGTAGCTACAAATACCAAGAATAACATGATGGGAAAAATAATAGAATTCCACAATATGCTTAAAACACCAGGTTTTAGTGATTTATTCCATGATATACATGATCTTGTTATTCATGGAAATAAGGGTATAATGGAGATTAGATTTGCACTTGAAAACAAGTGTAACCATCCAAATAAGGCTTCAAAATTTTATTCATTTAACCCTAGGGTAAATGCAACTGCAAATAAAATTACATCGTGGGAAGCTGGGTCGGCACACATGGCGTTACCTCAAGTATTCCCTTGCCCAGAAATTGTTATGCTCTGTGCCAAAAATTATGATGAAAATAGAAAAGCAATTGTGAATAAAAACACTCAGGAGGAAATTTTTTCCATAACTAAGAGTGAATTTGCTAGTCTGTTGAACCTAGGGTTTCAACAACAACACTCAAACATACACATTGACTTGGGAAAGCTGGCAGAGGATTATGAAAAATTAGATGCAAAACAGAGAGATTCTTATATCATAGGAATAACAAGCAGTTGTAGTCCGAGTTCAGATCATAGGCCTCCTTATGATTATGAAATTTTTGTGCCATGGGCACAGGACAATATTTCCTTGCTAGCATTTTGTTTGGGATTGGATAGTAACAAACAAGTGGGTGCCAACATTCTTGAAATGCTTTATCATATTCATTTTGAAAGAGAACCAATAAAATATTGTTTTATTGAGCACATTGTTTGTTGCATGCAAGATCAATTACTAATGATTCAAAGAGGTTCAGAGAAGACATTTAGATTCACAACCTACTTGTGCTATCTTCTCCTAGCAAAGCATCGTGCATTATTTCAGGCAAACAAGCTTTGTAGTCTGACTGAAGGCCAAAATCCAATATATGAGTGGACACCTTAGATAAGGATGATTGATAATAGAAGGAACTACAACAATTTTGTAGACTTCTTTTTGGCACCAATGTACCATAAAATTACAGGCACTCCAATGCCTAGATTGCCTGTTACTTGTAGAAATTGCATTCAACTCAGAAGTCAACTACAATTGGCTGACTCGTACTTAATGGAAGAGTACACTGTGTTAAGGTTTTACGTTTCATGGGTAGAACCCTACAAACTTCCAATACATGTAACAAAGAGGGTATTTGCATTGGAATATGTATGACAAATGGAGAGCACAGATGTACTCTTTAATGGTCAGCAAAAGAAAATGATATTTCCCTCCTTGCCATTCTACTTTGGAGGGTTCGCATTTGAGAGAAGAGGATTCAAAGTGGCAGAAGCCTTTTTTTCAATTTTTTGATTTGATGTTGACAGTCACTGGCAGTATGATCCATTGAACATAATTGGAGCAAGGCTTAAAGACAATGGGAACTCTGCAAGCAAATATCAACATGAAAGTATGCCTTTGATTGAAAATTTTAAAAACATGGACTCCTGGGAGGAGGTCAAAAAAAAGATGGAGAAATATGCTTCTGAAAATAATATGTCAATACAGGAATTGTCATCACAAATAATGGCATTGCACAAACAGAAAGGAAAAGTACAGGCCATGACATCATCCAATTTCTACAAGAAAGCTGATAAACCATCTACAAAATGTATTCCAAAAGAGCTAATGAATGAATGTATAGATGCTAGATGGAGTCGAACCAAAATTTTTGAATTTTGGGAAATGAGGAAGAATCTCGGTGAGCCAAAGATCTCTGCAGATCTTAATGAGGTGGAAGAGGATACAATGTTTAATGAATTGTGGAATAAGGAGCATCCAGCTAAAGCATATCACAATGATAATGATGATGATTACGATGACCAAGATTCTTTGTATCCCTCATCCAGTACAACAATTAAGAGAGGAGTTGATGCATCCACCAAACTTCTATATAGCAAAGGGGCAAAAATTCTAGAAAAAATGGGCTACCAAGGTTCTAGTGGTCTGGGTCCCAGTGGAGAAGGGGTTTGGTATGCACTTGAACCACTAGTTGTAGCACCAAAACATGGTTAGAAACCAGGCCTTGGGCATGGAGATCAATCATCAACTCAGTCAATTCCATTCACATTGGTTTCAACTCAGTTAATTCCATCTGTTTCTGCTTCAAATAGAGTTCCACTTCCAGCGGTTCCAAGCACTCAGATTCAATCTGAATCAATTGTCACTCCCACAGCTGGCAATATCATTTGTACAACTAAAAGTAGTGGTCCAAAAAGGATATTATATCAATATGTAGATGCAAGAAAGGTTGGTCCCAAAGGTCAAGAAAGTGTAAAGAAGCAAAAGGTTATGACAAGTATTAGTAGTAGTACTAGTACAATAGTGCCAATGGTGACTGTGAGTCCAACAATTGCCCATCCTTCAGGACAAAACCCTCAGAATAGTCCATAAACCCCACTTGTAATGAGTCTAGGTGTTGGTAATCCTCATGGTATTGGTGGAAGCTCGTACATCAGTGCAAGTGCTATTTCACCATTCAAACATTTAATTCTCTCACAAAATCCTGATTTTCATTACAATGAATTTGTAACTAACTATGAAAAATAAAAAAACAAGAATAGACAAAATAGTAAGACAATGAAGATGGAAGCAATTGCTGTAGCTCATGATGCAGAACCTGCATCCAACAGGTTATTAACCACATATGACCTGAATAAAGATATGATGGAATTCATGGTTGTTATGCCCCCAGCTAGAGATAACAATCCACCAGAGAGTCAGTTAGATCCATTTGAATTTCAAGTTAGCACCCTCCAAATGGATTTATCCAAAATTAAAAATGTGGACAAGATAAATGTGTCTAAAATGACCAACCAAGTGGTCTACAGTTCAGTGATGAAGTTGGAGAGAGAGAAAGGAAAGCTTCAGGGCACAATAGATAAGTTAAAGACAGACCTGGCAAATGTAAAGGCAAGTGAGAAAGCAGCAATAAACAGGTGCAAATAATTAGAGAAAAGGATAAAAAATTCATCCTCTGGCTCTAAAGAAGCAATTGAACAGCAAGAACATATGGACATAGAACTGAAAACTTTGAGGGAAAAATTGGAAAAAAGGGATAAAAAACTTCAGGATGAAAAAGCCTCTTTATTAAATTTATACAAAAAATTGGAGAATGTTGCATAGGTAAACAATGAGTTAAAGAAAGAATTGGAAAAAAGGGATAAAAAACTTCAGGATGAAAAAGCCTCTTCAGTAAATTTATACAAAAACTTGGAGAATGCTGCACAGGTAAACAATGAGTTAAAGAAAGAATTGGAAAATGAGAGGGTAAAAACAAAAGAGTGGGAAGAGAAAGCAAAAGAGTGGGAAGAGAAAGCAGAGCAAATAAGAAAACATAGTGAACACCAGTACTTAGAAATGAAAGAAGACCTAAAGAAGGCAAATAATACTATTAAAAATTATGAAAACTTCTTGAATGACCATGTAAATAATATAGTACAACAAATAAAAAATTACTTCTGGGGGCAAATAAAGTCTTCTACTGATAGGTTGTGTGATTGGTTTGAACTCTATGAATCTCTTATAGATGTTTTTGAGAAGCTGAAAGAGCAACTTGAGGAGAACAAAAGTTTTGGTCAGAGATAGAAAACTGCAAAGCAGATTATGCAAGAAATCAATAGCACTGCTGATAGGCAATTGGCAAGCAAGGGAATTCAGGACCATGTTGGTTCAATAATAAAGGCGACCTCTATATTTCATAAATGTCAGAAACTAATAGAAGCAGAAGAAGTTCTTGCTTTATTTGGGCCAAAGCTCGCCAAGATGAACAATAAAATAGCCAAATTGATATCTCTTGGTTTATCGAGTCCTGGACCTGATTTGTCAACAACGGGTTTCGTTGGAAGAGAAGCTTACAAACAAAAGTTGGAGGACACAATAACCTCTGATTTAGGCAACCTTCCTCAGGGCAGAACTCATGAAGGCATTGCAAAGTGCATCAAAACATTCACAAATTTGCATGCACTAATGGAAGGAACATTGCTTAAAACTCGCTCTTCCAAGTATGGAATTCTGACGAGAATGTAGGTCATTTACCATACCATCAAAAATTTTGCCCTTCCAACCGAAGAAGAATGGAGCATACTACAGAAACTTACAGAATCATCTTGAATCATAGTATGTGAAAGTACTTTCAGTTTCAATCATCTCTATATCTTTCATATTATCCTACATACTACAGTCTAGACTATAGAATTGAGTTTAAAGTAACAAGTTTGAACTTTTCTTTTTGAATAGGATCAATGTTGCAGTCTTGCAGATGCTATTGCCTATGCTAATTTACTAAACCGGCCTGTCAAATGCAGAAATGTACAACTAAAATTGTAGAGATGTTGTAGACTTGTAGTCTTGTAGTTGTCTTACTGATTTAGATTTTGAGACTTCACATTAGGCAAATCGACCTGAAGCTATTGTTGCTCCCTTGTTTCTATAAAAGGGAATTCAGGGTCATTGGCTTACTAAATTGCCAATGGGAATTGAGTCATTGAATTTTGTAAACAGAATTAGAGAGTTGTGTTCTTACTACTATTGATCAATGAATGGATACATTGTATCATATTTGTAATTAAATTAATGAGAATCAGTATTTCTAACTCTAAGAATTGTAACATACGAATTGCTATGTTGTCAAACAAAATAATGAAAAAACTACAAGAATTGTACGATATTAGCTGAATATTGTGAATGAAAACCATTAATAATTATTAATTGTGGAATTGAATCTTGAATCTTGATGACATTATCAACCACATTTATGTTTTTGACATTGGGATATGCATGATTGATGATGAAATTCAAAAACTAACAGTAGACTTCAGGGAAAAAGTTAATAAATACCTAGGACATGCTAATTCTTCAGTGCTACTTCTACAACGGTTCAATTTCAAGCTGCCACACCATATCATCATTGAGATTGTCGGATTCATCAACATCAACTTCATAGCTTCCTTGGTTCTTTGATATGTTTTCTTCACTCTGCATACCTCTGCTTAACTGATGTTCACCGCTAGCAGTACCAGTGCCAGTACATGGGTCCCAGTCAATGACATAATTGTCTCTGGCATTCCCACTCCCACTCCCACTTTGGTTTGACATGTTTCCCACCCCTCTTCTCTGACATTTCTTCCTCCACAATTTCAGTGCCCTTTCGTAAGGAAAAGTATTAACTTCATACCTGGATGTATAGAGCCTCAAGCAATTTTCCAAATTCTTGTCAAGTTTGTTTCTTAGCTTTGACTTTAGGAATCCCAAAGCACTAAAAACTCTCTCATCCTCCACCGACCCCAATATCATGGTTAGACATAATTTAGCAAGCTTGAAATATTCTGATATTGAATCAATCAACAATTCACTCTTAGCTAGGTTTTTCCAAAGCCTTGTTACCGATCCATCTTCCATAGGGTTCTCCATAAGATTAAATTGTTCCCTCATTGTCCGTGAAAAATGAGCTGATTGCTCTCTCAAATGATTTGCATCTAAAATTCCATTTAGAGTTACTCCATCTAACTCTTTGGTTTTGCAAAAATGATCTATCAAAGTTAGTAGCCTACTTTTAAAATCTTTCGGATTGTTCATACGCCAATAATGAGGAAACACAATAGCCATGGATTCAAGTAGTTTGACTGGAGGGAATCTTGCTCTAATATGTGAGGAAAGATCAAAGGCAATGTGCTTCACTGAAGCTGTTACAAACTCAACGATCTTGGTAAAGTCTTCCCTTTTAACACTTGATACTCGCCTCCTGGGGTTCTTTCCTGGTTCCTCAGACTCGATCCTGGCATTGTAGTGCATTGGTATCTCAACTCCGTGAACTTCTGCACATAACCCCCTGTTTGAACCAATTTTTAAAAAGTTATCAGGATTGTCCAAATTTGTGATTTTCAGCCAGCTGGTAAATTTTACTTCATCAACAAATAAATGATAGAGATTATCGAGCGTCATGCATGTCAACTTACGGAGCATAGCATATTCTGCGATATACATAGCTCTTTGCTGGGCCTTTTTCATTAAATTTCTCATTTCCTCAAGCATGGGGAGAAGACCTGCTAATGTTAACAATGTCTCTACATTACTTAACATTGATAGTAGTGCAGGAAATTTTGGTTGCCCTGCTTCATCACGACTTGAGTTCATTAGGCCAAGCAATGATTGATATTCTTAAAAAACTCGATGTGCTGGTCCATCCAAAGAGATCCATCTGGTATCATTATCCTTAAGAAGCTTGTTCTCATCGGTTAGTCCTTCAACAAAGTCTTGAAATTCCCTGAATCATTTCGGACTTCGACATAAGTATTGGTAGATCTCTTTGATTAAAACTTTAATTTTTTGTACTGGAGCATGCTTGCTAACAACTCCAAAAGCTAGATTCATTCTATGGGCCATGCAGTGAATGGGAGTAACGTAGGGTGCACAAGAAGATTGTATCTTTGTGCAAAGACCACCCCTGTGGCCTTGCATTACTGAAGCTCCATCAGCTCCAACACACACTAGCTTTTTGGCAATGGTCATGTCATCTATACCTCCATATTCAATTAGAGAACTCTTTACTAGTTGAAATAAATTTTCCACTGTCGCATTATCCCTCATTTTAGCAACAGTTAGTAGATGAGGTTGGCGAACAAAATTCTGTACAGTATAAACATGCATGCATACCCAGGAAGTATTGTCTACTGCTGTGACCTCGTCTAAAGACAATGCAATAAAATTTGACTCTTTAATTTTTGCCTTCAAATCCTCTTTTTCAACATCGGCAAGACAACTTGCCCATTCCCATCCACTATTTACTGACCAGTGACTGTTAAGATAGTTATGAACTTTTAGAAAGTGTAATAAAACACTCAATGATGGGTAGTCTATCATTGGACGCCCTCTGCTCAAAATATTAAACACAACACTTAACTGAATAGCTTTTCCCATTAGTTCTACTTCTAATGCTTTTCCAAATCAAGCTTCAATAGAGCCTTTAACTTCACCAGGCTTCGTCTTTATATTATGCTGAAATTCATATAATTCTGCATTCCTAACATGCTGAGATTCCTCCTTTGTTTTCCATCTTATCACTGATTTTTGAACTCCATCTATGGTTTTCTTTTCGTAAACTTTACCAATATGCTTTTCTATGGTGTCAATTTTTAGCTGCAACCTCTTTTCCTTCTTATTTATCATGCTACAAATCTTACATCTGCATTCTACCGGAGGTTCCCCTTCAATTGGATTAGGCACTGGTCAATGAATGGATATGTTGACACCTAATCTTTTTGAAAATTCCTCGACATATCCCACAATCTATCATTCTTTGATTTGGATTTTCTTTTCTTCCCTGCAGTTGCACCATCATCTTTTCTGATATTCTCAGTCTCATCCAAGTCGATTATATCATTATGGCTACTCTAGGTATTTAACTAAAAATCTTCTTCAAGTTCATCGTGATCTGAGATATCAGGTTTGCTGACTTCTTCAATATGTCGTGAAGGTTCAGCCTCAGGTTCAAAATCTTCTTGTAATGAAGTAACACTAGCTTCCCTATTTTGGCCAGAAACATTTCCATGACCATGACTAAAGTATGATGATAAGGTTCTGCATTTTGTTGGCCTCTCTTGGCTTTCCCCATCTGCCGAAGCCTTACCCTTATTCTTGTTCGACATCTCGATTGGCTACCAGCCTAGTGATAAAAATATGTAAAAAAAATGTTTACTTGTTGAAGAAGTGACAAATGACAACATAACTATAATATACAATGTTTACATAGTCGCAAAAATTTAGAATAATAATCACTTACCTTTGACTCGCCAAAGCAGTCGAGACTCAACAGTGAGATAGTCTGAAATTCGCTATCGAT
This sequence comes from Chamaecyparis obtusa, assembly GCA_027943335.1. Taxonomy (NCBI): domain Eukaryota; kingdom Viridiplantae; phylum Streptophyta; class Pinopsida; order Cupressales; family Cupressaceae; genus Chamaecyparis; species Chamaecyparis obtusa. The sequence continues at coordinate 891,127 of BSBK01004916.1, read as the reverse complement.
CAAATTGAATTGATCCAAGATTCCAAATTGTGTACAATAACACTGATGTATGAATGTATTTATACTAATCTCTTTTGGCGAATTGGGCGGGAGGTATTAGGTGAGTGTCGAAATATTTGGTGAAGCCTACGTAATGATAACACATCTTGTGTTATTTCCTAGGCGATTATGGGTCGCCAGTACCTTGGTATGATTAATAAAGGTGGCAAAAACCCATCGGTTTGAGACACGCATCAGTAAAATAACTGGTGAAGTTGGGGCCACCTAAAAAATATTTATATATAACTATGGGCGAATATAGGCCATCCATTTGGGGCCGCGTTGAAATTATAGGTGAATTTTAAAAATATATCGTGCCCAAGACGTATATGCCATTGGTGAAAATGTGCAAGAAATAGACAAAATTTAATATAGCATTTGGCGATGGACCCGGGCAATGGACCCAATCTTCATAAATGTGGGGCGATGGGGTTAGTCCCATATGGGCAATTTATTCACCAAATCATGGGATGCCGATGGGTGACATTCACCAAATGGAAAATAATTGCCACTAAAGTTTTCTCTGTTGTGCTCAAGGATATCGATTTACTATTTTCAAATGTTTGGATTCACATTTGTTGATATTACAATTCATCATATCAGATAAAGTATGTTTAAGAAGTTTTAGTGTCTAAACACTCAACTAATCCCTCTAACTGATTAGGAGTGGTTGGGGAAGTTGAGAGGAAAGTTTTCAAACATTCATATTCACTTATTGAATGCTTTGGAGACTACTGGTTTGAATGTCCATGCGTTAATGTTTAGAAGAGATCAATGAAGTATTTAAAGACATTCTTACATGTTTGGAGAGGTTTAAGAGGCACTTATCATGACTGTACCCTCACAAACAGTGACATAGACTGGTTTTACTAAGTTTCCTTTCTCTATTTTGAGGTTTCCTTTCTCTACTGTAGGGGTACAGTCAGAGGGTTCATTGAAAAAATGATCCTTTGAATGGTTACTATGAATACGAATGATTTGATATAGCATATTTCTAATTTTACTTGAAGTTTGGAATAGCTTGTGCTTGTGTTGGAATTCTTGGTAGAAGTGAATGGAAGGAATAGTGTTGGTGTTAGGTTTCATTTATTATTGAATTCAATGGTTTCCAAGATGTGTTGAGGAGTTTGCTCCTTGTTTAATGTTAACTTTTCCTACACAATCCACTCATACAACAGTGAAATGCTGTGATTGACAATTTCATACAATTGGTCCTTTGGCGTGTATTAAACAAAATAGAATTTTCAGCATATTATTATAATTCTATTTCTTTGTTGTAAACATGCCATTGGTTCAGTTTTGTAAAAAAAATTTCATGTACAATTTTGTTTTTCTATTTTTTCCATTTGATAACCATAGTCAACATTTCAAAATAGTGAATAACATCAAATAATGGAGATAAAGCATGGGCTAGGGCACGACACCAGTAGATTAAAACCAAACCAATGACATGTTTACAACAAAGAAATAGAATGATAATAATATGCTGAAAATTCTATTCTGTTTAATACACGCCAAAGGACCAATTGTATGAAATTGTCAATCACATAGCATTTCACTGTTGTATGAGTGGATTGTGCAGGAACAGTTAACATTAAACATAGCCAGTGTTCTCTTTACTTTCTCAAATCTCTGCAAGTCAAAAACATTAGAGTTGTATAATACATTGTTAGTATCCTTTTTCCATGGGTCCTAGGTCTTTGGGTCCATGGAAAGGAAATAGATTATAAAATACACTTCAAAACAAAGGAAAAACTTAGCAAATTTAGTCTAACTCACTATAGATGAAGGAACAGTCATGCTAATAGTTCCTCTAAGTCTTCCAAAACATTTATTAAACACCCCTAAAGTCCTATTGGATCCCCAAATTGCTTAATCCAATCAACTTACATCAGGATCATGAGAAACTTCAAAGGATTAAAAACATTACTTGGAACTGTCAAATCATTATGCTTTCAAATCAATTACCTATCGACATATCCCTTGCGAGGGAGAGAAGCCAAACACATAAAGAACATGCACATAAATACGGTAGTTGAAAAAATTAAATGGAATACACCAAGAAGTACCAAATGATGAATGCTCAATTGTTGTAATGGCAAAGCATCAGAACCGTCCATTTCTAGAACTTGATTTTATAGTCTAAATGATTCTTCTATAGTCGTAATGATTTTTCTAGAACTTGATTTTGTAGTCTTAATGATTTTTCTATAGTCCTAATGATTTTTCTATAGTACTCTTAATGATTTTCCTAGAACTTGATTTTCTAGTCTTAATGATTTTTCTATAGTCCTAATGATTTTTCTATACTCTTAATGATTTTTATTTCGTCCTAATGTTTGTTGCTCTTGATAAATTAGGCCTTGAATTTGAATTTTTGTTCACTTTTTTATTTCAGCTTGATATTTAATTCATTTTTCATATACACAAAGAGTACACATGCTGATAAAAAAATGAGCTATTTGATTAAGGTTAACTATTCATGATTGTAAATAGTCAATATTTTTGATGGTACTCTTTGGTGTATTTCATTTTAAAATAATCATGTTTCTATGGCTATGATAAATGTCCCTTTGTGTTGAGAAAATTAGAGTTGAAAAAATGGTTGCAAACAAATCATCCTTCTTCCACTAACATTCTAGTCAATGTACAAGTAATGAGTCCTTCCATTCAAGAAAGACCATGTCTGACAATATCAACGCAGAACAAAATAAGGAGTATGCAAAATTTAGTGATTGTATCTTCCATTAGAGCCACTTCATATGCACAGGTGATGAACATGCATATTTACCTGAGTGCTATTGGGAGCTTACCCAACAACATATACCTTCTATGATCAACTCTTATATGCACAGGTGATGAACATTTAGATTTGGTTAAGCAATACTTTTAGGAGTCCTCCTACACATGTACTATTGTGAAAACCATCACAAGTCTATTTGTTGGAGGGCTACTAAAAGTACACATGTTTGGAGGTCTGAAGGAAACAAGAGAATTTGAAGAGTCACGAGTCTTAAGATTGTACTTAATATAGCCAAGCTTCATTCAATGGTACATTCAAATATGAAACAAACCATTCTTAAACCAGATTAAACTAGTAAACCAAAGGACATACTAATTATAAGTAAAATAGTAAACCAAAGGACATGCTTTTACTATTAAGTCTCTATTTTTTGGGCATGCTGATTATAAGTACTTGACATATATCACAAATGTTGCTAATTAAGGTTGGCGGGATGATTACACCTATCCTGAAAAAAGATTGTCAAATCATTATGCTTTCAAATCAATTACCTATCGACGCATCCCTTGCGAGGGAGAGAAGCCAAACACATAAAGAACATGCACATAAACACGACAACTAAAAAACTTAAATGGAATACACCAAGAAGTACCAAATGATGAATGCTCAATTGTTGTAATGGCAAAGCAATATCAAAACTGTCCATTTATAGAACTTGATTTTTCTATAGTCCTAATGATTTTTCTTATTTCTTGTCTGTGCTTGGTGACAAGATTTTGAACATTGTTGACATACTTAAATGGAATACACAATACCAAATGATGAATGCTCAATTGTTGTAATGGAAAATTATCAGAACCGTCCATTTCTAAAATTTGATTTTGTATAGTCTTAATTATTTTTTTATAGTCCTAATGATTTTGAAAATTGTTGACAAAGAGTGTTTCTTTTTTTGATTGTAGTATAAATGATTTTTCTATAGTCGTAATGATTTTTCTTATTTCTTGTGTTTTGTCCCTTTTTGATTTCCTATGTATGTGCTTCGTGACAGGATTTTTTCACCTTCTTTTGATGGTATATTTCATTTAGTCTATGTGGATCGAATACTATTTTGTTCACTATTTTATTTCAGCTTCATATTTCTTTCATTTTTCATAAAAATAAAGACTACACATGCTGATAAAAAAATGAGCTATTTGATTTAGGTTTAATTTTCATTATTGTTAATGGTTAATATTTCTGATGGTACTCCTTGGTGTATTTCATATAAAAATAATCATATAAAAATAATAAATGTAGTAACGATGGTGCGGTGCATTATTGATATATAGGCTCGATGACTCTTGCCAATGTGCCAAACTGTCGATGTGGTGGTGGGCAGTGTGTGTTGAAGACTTCACGACACCGAACAACCCTGGACGACAATTTTTGTGCTGCCCAAATAGAAAAAAGGTTGCTGATGTGTATATATTTAATGTTTCTAATGTAAATACTATTCATTATAATATAAGAACTAATGTAGACTAGGCATCACAGGGAAATAATGGCTGCAGATACTTTAGTTGGGTCAATGACAACTCATCTGCATCTATCCACCCATCTCCACTTATCCGCAATGAAGGATTTGAGTGCAAAACATGTCAGGCTAGGGTAAATTTTGAAATTATATTTTTACAATGCCTTCTCTGTATTGTAATCACATATCTTTGTTGTGACCATATGCAGAGATGAACTCAGGAATTAGTTAGTTTAGTATTTTCATATTGTAACTAATATTTTAATATGGATATGACGTAACTTCTCTTTGCCTCAAGTGCACATATATATGGTTTACATCTTTTTTTAGAATAATTCTTCATGTTTATGGCTCAGGTGAGCCCCAATCTGCTATCAATCACATGATTTAACGTATAGTGTTTTCTTGGTTGTTCCATTTGTTCCTTGACCTTGACTATGGATTGACTATCATTTTCAAGCTTGAGCGTGACTTTGTAACACGCACCATTCGTAGATTTGTATGCAACGCTGATTTATGAACGTAAATAACACATTGAACGTAATCTATGAACGTTGTGTGTGAAGTCTTGCTAAAGTTTGAGCATCCTCCCTTTATTCCAGTGAGGGATTGGAATGAGTTCATTTGGATGCAAAGGAGAAAGGGGATACTCAAAGAGGAATTACACCAGCAAATGGGAGAAGGTATAAACATTTTAATAGATTTTTATTATTAAATAATGAAATTTTCATATACTAGTGTTCTAAGCATCCTCATTACATGATTTAAGGTCTTAGTCCATGGACAAATTAAATTAGACTTACTATCCAAAATACATAAAAAACATGCACATAAACATGACAACTGAGAAACATAAATGTAGATTTCACAATAGTTGAGAAACATAATTGTAGGCATCATAGTCACAATCTTTTGGAGACAATGTAATTGAGTTGTGTACCCAAGCGGTGTAGAGCAACTTCTGCACCCCCAATTCCAAGTTGAATACATCTGTTGGAGGACCTTGTATTCATGAGCAACAGATGTAGTCAACTTAGAATTGGAGGTGCAGGAGTTGCTCTCCACCGTCTGGGTATACAACTCAATTACGTTGTCTCCAAAAATTTTTGACCACGATGCCTACAATTATGTTTCTCAGCTGTTGTGTCCCAAGACCCCTTATGACCCTTTACGACCATTTACAATCCCTAAGAATACATCTTAGAGGTCTTAAAATGTCGTAAAGGGTCATAAAAGGCTCCTAGGAGGGGCCATATGAGCTTCCACCTTCACGTGGTTGGCCCTGTTAAGTTGAGAATGTTTAACTATTCTCGAAACAAAGAGAAGCTCAATAATTTAAGGTCTCAGTCCATCGAGATGCCGAAAAAATGACAGGAATCAATGATGGAGAGTTTTTAGATTATGAGAAGATGTATATGGAGTGGAGGCCAGATTGAGTACCAGTGAAGAGCATTAATAATTATAGCCTTTCGTCCAAGATCAAACTAATCAAATAAATACCCTTGTGCGATTTATAATAATAAGGAGATTATTATTTCATTTATATATATGTGTTGGTTGAATTAGTTAAGGGCCCAAGGTCGGCCTCTTGGCTTTAACATTAAATATATTTAATAAGACCAGGTCGGCCCTCTTGAAGATAATTCAATTCATATATATATGGTGTTGGATTCTAGGGAGAGAAGCACCAAAAACATAACATGCTTCCCTCCCTCAAAACCTTGATTCTCTGCCTTAAGCAAACTTAGATTAGCATATATTGGTGTGAAAGATAAGCAACTTTGGCTAATAGATAAGAACAAGTCTGAGCATGAATAAAGATTAGATTATGATCTGATCCATACAACCAACAATTATTGGCAATGTTAACTACAAGTTGATTAGGGTTGGAAGCCTCTGTTAGGATTGGACTCTTCCTCAATACACTAACATTAAGGTACTAATCAGGTTCTCCTCAGCACCTTTGTTAGTACAGCTGGAGGCATATAGACTGGAGTATCCTTGGTTGATATCCGGGTATCTTCTATCCCTTCTAGTTTACTTTATTCTATGTTTAGCTGTGTTAGATCTCTATAGTTTGTTCACTAGAGTAGAATCTGAAATATATCAACAAGAGATGATGATTCAGTAACCTACATCTAGAAAACCTTCACAATTATCCCTTCTTTGGCCTCCACTTTTTCTTCTTCTCAAAAATGGTTATCTAGAAACTTTGGAGCCTCCCAATTCTTGCCATACACAACCTGTGCGAGTTGATGACAATGAGGACATGCATCATAGTAATACAAGTAAACATCTTAAATTGATTGGTGTAGTAATAAAAATTTAATTGCAATTGGTGTTTGGATTAATGTAACAATTTGTATTGCAGCTGTAGAGAGTGTAGAGGCCATTGTTAATGAGTAGGTTGAGGTTGAGGCTGAGGCTAGACAAACTGACCTCGATGTTGATGATGTGACTAGATTAGGTAAAGAGCTATATGATTATGAATTCTATCAATGCCTTTATTACCAAGGAATCACCGCCCGCCATTAATGAATATTAATGAACACTTACACCATGAAGAAGATAAATGATTAAACAGAGAGGACCAACTGAACCATCTTGTGGTCAGTCTATATCACATTGAGAAAAAACTTCAAGACTTGAGAATCAAAACAATCAAAAGTTTCTTCAAGACCATGAATGATCAACAACATTCCATCAGAAAACAAAACACTAATCTATGTTATCATTAAGCCATAAAATATGTCTTTAAAGTTTAGAAGCATCACAAAAACTTTCAAGAAACATCGTACTATCCAAAATATGTCTTTAAATTTTATTTCTAATGATTATGATGATGTTGATGTTGATGTCTATAGTTTATTTCACTTACTGATGCTTGCCTAGATTGAATTTTGAATTGCTAGGTTGGAGAACGCTTTCAAAGTTTAGGGTCTATTCCACATGGTACTCTTAGTTATAGCTCAAATGCAACTCAACATATTTTTGATGTTGGGAAACCCACTACAGAAACTCATCCGTAGGTGAAATTTAATGCTGTGAATCTTGGCATTGTTAATGTTATTACTTTTCCTCATGTTTCATATTTGTGAAAATGTTTCTTGGCACTATCTTCTTTTTCAATTCCTATATTTGTAGCTTTTTAGATCATTAACTTAAGCATTACATGTCTTTGTTCAAATTTTATTCTAACACTATATTATATCTTATTCTTATTACAATGTTCTTTGTTGTGGGGTAGGAGGTCAATCTTCATTGTCTTCATTGTGGGGGACAGTGAAGATTTCTCTGACAAATAGTAGGTCTTCTTTAGTATCTTATAATAACATGCTAAACTGATAAAGGTGTTATGGGCATTTAATCTATATTTACTAATAGATTAAGCATATTATTACTATGCTTAATGTTCCATTTAAATGCATTTAACACAAAAAATAAATTTACAAAACTGAACTAGTGGCATGTTTACAACAAAGATGTGTTGAGGAGTTTGCTCCTTGTTTAATGTTAACTGTTCCTACACAATCCACTCATACAACAGTGAAATGCTATGTGGAAGGGATGGTTGATAGTTTCCCTTGAGGGAAGGGGGATTTTGAAAGACTTGTTATCATCGTATTGTGTATTTCCAATATGTTTGGATGTAGGGCAGACCAGGAGAATGAAGGATCATTCACTGATTGCATGATAACCCAGTTTTGAAGGGTCACTAGTTGAGGGGACAGTCAAGGTCTGGATGATTGGGCCATTGGAGGACCCTATTTATTTGTATTAATTTCTATTCAAATTGGATGCATGGATTTCTTGTGAATTATCGGCTGCTATGTATCTTGCAACTGCATTTGTAAATCTGCATATACTTCTCTAGGGTTGTAAGCCACTTAGAGATCAAAATAGAGAAACTAAATCAGAATCATTCTTTTTCCTATTTCCTTTTAACAAAGTCTCAACTATCAATGATACAATACATTTGATGCCCTAAGCTATCAATACAAATGACACCTAGCTAGAAGCTCACAGGCTGTCCATTTGATAACCACAGTCAACATTTCAAAAAAATGGATATCCTTGAGCACAAGCACCAATAACATCAAATAATGGAGTTAAAGCATGGGCTAGGGCATGACACCAGTAGAATGTGGTCATTTCAGTGAGAACAATATACAATGGTGTCATTAAACATATATGCCAGTAATATCAACAAACGTGAATCCAAACATTTGAAAACCAATGACATGTTTACAACAAAGGTCTAATAGAACTCCCAACAATTCTTAAACATACTTTATTTGATATGATGAATTCTTAAACAATTAAGGTTGGAGTAGACATAGTTATCACACATTTTTTTTGTGTGGTAAAAGGAAAATTTGGCTAGGTCAAATCTTCCTTCGTGCTAGCAGTCTACAGAATTAGACCTTTATTAACAATTGATCATATCAGATAACTAGTATGTTTAAGAATTGTTGGGACTGGTCCTTTGGTGTGTATTAAATAGAATATATAGAATTTTTAGCATATTATTATCATTCTATTTCTTTGTTGTAAACATGCCATTGGTTCAGTTTTGTAACTTCACTGTTGTATGAGTGGATTGTGCATGAACAGTTAACATTAAACAAGGAGCAAACTCCTCAACACATCTTGGAAACTCCATTCACTTCTACCAAGAATAAAGCATTTAATTGATTCAACATTACATATAATCATTAGACAGTTACATTTTCTGACTGTGTAGAGGAACAATCATGACCAAAACTACTTTCACCCTTGCACAAGCTATTCCAAACTTCAAGTAAAATGAACAATATGCTATATCGAATCATTAATATTCATAGTAACCATTCAAAGGATCATTTTGTCAGTGAACCCTCTGACTGTACCCCTGCGGCAGAGAAAGGAAACCTCAAAATAGAGAAAGGAAACATAGTAAAACTAGTCTATGCCACTGTTTGTGAGGGTACAGTCATTATAAGTGCCTCTCAAACCTCTCCAAACATGTAAGATTGTCTTTAAATACTTTATTGATCTCTTCTAAACATTAACCAAATCAAACCTACATTTGAATCCACACACAATAACCCCAAAATGAAAGGTTTTGTATCCTTTAATGAATCTCAGTCACTGGTAATGCATGGACAGTCAAACTAGTAGTCTCCAAAGCATTCAATAAATGACTGGATTGTATTTAATACATGCCAAAGGACCAGTTGTATGAAATTGTCAATCACATAGCATTTCACTATTGTATGAGTGGATTGTGCAGGAATAGTTAACATTAAACAAGGAGCAAACTCCTCAACACATCTTGGAAACCATTGAATTCAATAATAAATGAAACCTAACACCAACACTATTCCTTCCATTCACTTCTACCAAGAATAAAGCATTTAATCCATTCAACATTACATATAATCATTAGACAGTTACATTTCTTGACTGTGTACTAGAGGAACAGTCACGACCAAAATGATCCAAACATTTGAAAACAATGAATCGATATCCTTGAGCACAAGCACCGATAACATCAAATAATGGAGATAAGGCACGAGCTAGGGCATGACACCAGTAGAATGTGGTCATTTCAGAGAGCATTCATGATCAAATAAAATGTAATGCATTTGAAATTTGTGGTCGAATATGATGCTAGAGACTCGAAAGATGAAGAAATCACATACGAAGAACATGTCATTGGTTCAGTTTTGTAAATTTTTTTTTTGTGTAATTAGTAATTGGTAGATTAAATTTAGATAACACCTTTATCAGTTTAATTAGCATGTTATTATCATATCAGATAAATTATGTTTAAGAATTGTTGGGACTGGTCCTTTTGCGTGTATTAAACATAATAGAATTTTTAGCATATTATTATCAATCTATTTCTTTGTTCTAAACATTCCATTGGTTCAGTTTTGTAGATATGTTTTTTGTGTTAAATGCATTTTTCATGAGGAGGGGTCTTGTTCTGAGGAGATTGATGAAGATTGTGCACCTCAAAAACCAATTCATAAGGTACTAATCCATGTTTCCTATTCACTTATATTTTTGGTTTGGTAAATCTCCTTATAAGTTTCATGTCCTTTCTTTTGATTACTATGGATGAGATATATATCTTACATTTAACATTCAACTTCTTTACATTTTAGAACATGTAGTGTGTTTTTTGAGGATTTTACCAAATCAACTTTTAACATAAACCAAAAACACCAAACTGATATCTTTCCCTTGCAACGTGACAAAATATTTGCATTTGACCAATAACTACAAGCAATTGAATGATAAATCCACATACCTGTATCTTTGTAAAATACCTGGAACATCAAAAAGATGGCTAAGTGGCTACCGCCATGATTTTTATCTATTGAATATGGGAAATAAAAAAACCAAAAGGAATCGAATAGAAAACATGATTGGTCATTTCAGAGAGCATTTATGATCAAATAAAATGCAATGCCTTCTCTTGCTCTCGATCAGCTTTCACTCGCTCATTTTCTCCCACTCCTTTTCTCTACAATCAAAATAAAAATTATTTGGCCATTTCAAAATAGTGAATCGATATCCTTGAGCACAAGCACCAATAACATCAACTATTTTGATCTGTGGGTACCCTAATGTTGGCAAGAGTTCTTTTATTAATAAGATTACTCTGCAAGCTTGAAGAAGCGATATATTTTGGCAAATGAAGAGTGGAAAGATGATGATGTTCCTGAGATCATGGATAGACACAATGTTGCAGACAGAATGGGAAGACATCTTTCAAGCCTGGCCTTGGATCCTTCGACAATTGGGGTAGGATCGAGACCCAGGCTAAAAAGATGTCTTCCTTTTTGTTGTGGAATATAGGCTCTGATGTTGCAACAATGATAGACTGCGATGTACATATCACAACAGCTAAGAAACATAAATGTAGGCATCATGGTCACAATTTTTTGGAGACACAACATAATTGAGTGCTATTCCCAGATGATGCAAAGCAACCACTACTTTGCATCATCTTGGAAAACCACTCAATTATGTTGTGTCTCCAAAAAATTGTGACCATGATGCCTACATTTATGTTTCTCAGCTCTTGTGTCCCAAGACCCCTTATGACCCTTTACGACCATTTATGATCCCTAAGAATACATCTTAGAGGTCTTAAAATGTTGTAAAGGGTCATAAGAGGCTCTTAGGAGGGGCTAGGTGAGCTTCCACCTTCACGTGGTTGGCCCTGTTAAGTAGAGAATGTTAAACTATTCTCAAAACAAAGAGAAGCTCAATAATTTAAGGTCTTAGTCCACGGAGATGCTGAAAAAATGATGAGAATCAATGATGGAGAGTTTTTAGATTCTGAGAAGATGTATATGGAGTGGAGGCCAAATTGAGTACCGGTGTAGAGATGATGATTTAGTAACCTACATCTATAAAACCTTCACAATTATCCCTTCTTTGGCCTCCACTCATTCCTCTTCTCAAAAACGGTTATCTAGAAACTTTGGATAGTGTTTTCTCATCCATACATGAAATGTGCTAGTGATCATATAAAATTACTTTAGGCCTCTAGTATTGATGAGTTGTACAAGTGTAAAATGTTTTTGCGAGACTGTGATCAATTTTTGCAGTGTACATAATTGCAAGGTAGTGATTATTCTTGATGATCGACAGGTAGCTAGGACTAAAGATAACACAGCTCAAAAGACCATCATAGGTTTTCTCTTTCTTCGGTCTATATTATTGACATAATGTTTTACTTTTCATTAGCTCATCAAATCTGAGGATTTGAAAGAATTTAATAGAATATTTTCATGACAACGTATATTATTTAAGTTGACGTTGCACGAATTTATCTACTTCGTACACTTGTATATTATGAAGATGGCGATAAAGAAGCATCTCCTCCCATGGCAATGCTTCTTTATCACCGTCCTCATAGTCTACAAGTGCACGAAGTAGATAAATTCATGCAATGTCAACTTAAATAATATACATTGTCATGAGAATATTCTATTAAATTCTTTCAAATCCCCGGATTTGATGAGCTAATGATAGGTAAAACATTCTGTCAATAATATAGACCAAAGAAAGAGACAACCTATGATGGTCTCTTGAGCTGTGTTAATTTTAATGTGCCTATCCATTGGTTTTTCAACAATTCATAATTAATTCTGACATAAGTGCTATGCATTCGATAGAAAAAATGTCGGAAGAAAATAATTTTTGACATTTCATGCGACAGTAATGCTATACGTTCGACAGGAAAACCTGTCGGAGAATAGTGCATAACTGTCGCTATTCCGATAGTCTAAGTGTCGTAAAGAGAACATTTTCGATAGAACTTTCGACAGTGAGGCCATATCACTGACAGGTCTACCTGTCGGAATATGATGCTAACTATTGGTATTCCAATAGTTAAACTGTCAAAATGAATATGGTTCGACAGTCAGTTCCGACAGAGATTGTATATTTCCGATAGGTCTTGTTATCGGAATTCTGATGGATGAACCGGAGGAAATGCCATTTTGAAGCTGTTGTGATTTGCAACTTTCTGACGTGAGAAGGTGTCGATAAACTAATAGGTAGGTCTTCTATCACAATCTTCTACGCAAAAATGGTGATGGACTCATGTGTCAAAATTCTGACAAATGAGCGTTGCAAATCCGACAAATGGCCATCAAAATTTGGCCCCAAATGTAGTAGTGTAAGATTGAGCATTATTTTTGATGATGGATACTTCAAACATTAATGATATTGACTAGGAATTTGATTACATATTAATGGACATTTGATTATGTATATTTCCATACATTTGATGGTGTACCTTGATTTATTTGGATATAGACATTAATGTATCTTGATATGGTCCTTTGATGATAATAACTGTACCCCCTTTAACTTTCCTTTCATATTTTGAGAAAAAGGATCCACATGCAAACTAAATGCATCTAATCTAACATAGATGCAGCTAGTTGTCACTATTCAGAATTTGGATGCTTATTTTCATCATCGAGCTTATGGAACATGAAATTGGTACAATCATCACTGGTTAGATTTTCAACCATGATGATATGAATACTGATTTCCTCAGATTTTAATATTGCAAGTAAACAAACAAAGAATTGATCCCTTTCATATATGAATGTCCTTGATGATTCTTTGATGATCATGTCATTAGATGAATTCACATACTGTTATGAATCAACCTGACAAGCACTCAAGCATAAATCAAGAAAATATCATGTCTTCATCATTGCTCATCTAGTCAAACTTCATCGATTTTCTAAAAAGACATGATTCCAAAAATAAAGTAACACTTTGAACATTTTGCTTCTTGTCTGTAGATCCATATTTCAATAACTTCATCCACTTTGATCCTTAGTTATGTTTAAGCCTTTTAGATTTAGATTTGATTATTTGTTTGAATATTCGATTGTGTCCAATGCTGTTGTTTAGATCAAGTGTTTGGATGTTTTAAATGTGATATAGATCATGAAGTTCAAGTGTAGCAATTTTTCAATTTTGATGCGATGATTTGGAGCCAACTGATGTCCATTTTACAAAAGCTCATTGAGTTTGGATTAGTGCCCCCAGTTTGATTTGGAAAAGATAATGCTTTGTTGGGCAATGCAACTTTTGAGAGTAATTTAAGATTTTACGATTTTTGGATTTTTAAAAGATTTAAAGATTTTTGATGTTTTTTGGATTTTTTCAAGATTTTTTGATGTTTTTGGATTATTAGAGATTTTTTTTTTTTTTTGGATTATTTAGAGATTTTTTATGTTTTTGGATTTTTAGAGATTTTTTATGTTTTTGGATTTTTAGAGATTTTTTATGTTTTTGGATTTTTAGAGATTTTTTGATGTTTTTCAATTTTTAGAGATTTTTTATGTTTTTGTATTTTTAAGGGATTTTCACCTTTTTAAGATTTTTTAGAGATTACTAGTTCTCAAACAAGATCACATTAATTTTTCCCCAATGTCTAGTAGGATATAGGACATGAAAGATGGATTTGCAAACTGATTATTCACCAATAAATAGGCAATGATGGATGAAGAAAGTGTGTTACCCATAGGACCATCTCCTCAAGATTATCCAAGCTAGGGAAAAAATAATGATGTGGTGTTGGATAGAATATGGAATAATGACCTGGTGTCATGACAATGGTCCAAAGGAGTGGACATATCAAGATACTTTTTATAACATTTTTTTTTATTCTTCATTTGGATCAAGATTAAGGGATCCATGTGGATAGGATCACATAATCATGATAAATGGGTGATGGAGGCTCTGAGTGATAGTTTAGGATTATGGGAAGGCTTCTTAGGGAAAATGAAGGTGGATTCAAGATAAGCAAGATCATGATAGGGTAGCATGAATGCAACAAGTGAATAGGCTAATGGATATGATAATGCATGTCAAGATACTTAATGCTCATGAATATGCTCAACCTTGTCAAGATCAATGGTGAAAGATGGAAAATGGATGCAAGTTAGATAAATGGTAGAAAGATGGATGGGACTTTCCCCCAAGTATAGGGTGCAAGAGAGAGGAATTATGCATGATGCCTAGTTGCCAGGTTTTCATCATGGTACTTTTCCAAGATGCCAATAGAAGTGGTTTTCACCATAGGATGGATTTATTTTTCTTTTCTTTCATTTTTTTTCTCAATTTTTTTTTTGTATTTTGGAGGGACTCAAGCCTCATGTTCTTTGGATACTCCTTGAAAATGTATGATATGATGAGCCAAATCTACTGAAAGGTATGCTCAAAGATGTTGATAGGGTGATGAAAATGTAATATGTTGGATAAGGTAGAGGGTGGCTAAAGATTTATGTGATGGATTGGATAAGGGAAATGGAAGGATACTGAATGAGAGGATAATAAGTCTTTCTATGTGTGGGTGTTAAAAAGGGAATGGAAGAATAAGGAATAAGAGGATCCAAAGTATTATCAAGATCAACAACGAAATACACCTTGAAGGGTAGTGGAGTAATGGAAGAAAAATGGGTGAGATAGCTTGAAAATTTGATGTAAAAGAGAATATGGATCTTGGGACACAAGGACCCAAAATGGATGGATAAGATGGAATGTGTTTGGGAGAATGTGGAGTGGAAGCCTTTGGAAGCTTGAATGTCAACTTTGATTTCTCTTTCGTGTGTAAGTCCTTCAAAAGTGACTTGGGAATCCACACTTTCTTTGATTTTTCTTTCCTTTTGGATGCTTTAGAATGCATTTCTTTGATGAGGGATTTATGAACCCACATTTTCTTTGATTTTTCTTTTTTCTTGATAGATGCTTTAGAATGCATTTCTTCAATGAGGGATTTAGGAATCCACATTTTCTTTAATTTTTCTTTCTTCTTGATGGATGCTTTAGAATGTATTTCTTCAATGAGGGATTTAGGAACCTGCATTTTCTTTGATTTTTCTTTCTGCTTGATGGACCTTTGTGGGCTCTTGAATATTTTTTTTTCTTGTATTCACATGTCGATTAGATTGGACATAGTGATCTTCATACATAAGTGGATTCTTGATTTTCTGATTCTTATGTTGCACATGCAAATCACTTCCAAAAGACTTGGTATTGGTGGATGAATAGGGTTGATATGGATGGTTCATATGGGTGGTCTGATATGGAGGGTTCATATGGATGGGTGTTTGGTTTCTCAAGTATGTATGTCTTTGTTGATCTTGATAGGATATAGGGTAAGTGGATTGTGGGCTAGGGATGGTAGGAAAGGTTGATGGAGGGATATAGGGACCCAATATGGATTTGGAGGATGTATAAGGTTTCAACTTTGGGATATAGGGATCAATGATGATGGATTTTGAGGATGTAGAAGGCTGATGCTTATGTGAAAATGGAGGTAAATGAGATGTAGGAGGGATATCAACATCTTTATTTTGAGTTGCATGGCCAAGGCTTTCATCTTTCAAATTTATTTTTATACCAATAGGCTTATGAGTAGCTTTCATAGGATTGAATTTGATAGGAGAAGTTGAAGCTCAAGGGTATTTATTTTTATGCAATGGATTGGGAAGAATGGGAGAATTTCAAGTAGACATGGAGGCTTATGAAAAGTGGATGTTGGGGTACTTCGATCTTGACAAGGATCTTTTGATAGCCTAGGAAGAATACTTTGCTTCTGATTTTCAATAAGTTCATTAGAGATGGAAGGAATACCTTGATCTTTCTTAGGAGATGGGTAGGATATAGGAGATCAAGGAATATGGTATGTTTGCAATGGAAGGGTATCTTCTTGAAAGAAATGGAAGGGTGTGAAGGGGTCATCATGAGATTCTTGGGGTATGGGACTTTGGTCAACTATAGGATAAGGAGGGATATTATCTTGATCTTGATCCTTAATAATATTTACTTCTTCACACTTTGGATTAGTCTCTTGACATGGAGCCACTTCTAAGGACAATGTAGGATTTTGGATCTGTATGATAGATTCTTGAAGGGAAAATCGATGCTCATTTGAAATAGGTATGATAGGCATTGTAGCACATGAAGGCTTGGGATCTATAGCCTTTGAAGCATGGAAGAAGTTGGTAGGAAGATGTAGGTTAGCTTGGATCTCTTTTAGAGGTAGCCCTTGAAGGTATACATAGTTATCATGAAAGTATTTGGATCTTTGTTTGATGGAGGAATATTGGATAGCTTTTCTTCTATATGAGATGGAGGAATGTTGGAATAGGTGGAGGCTATATGATAACCACTGCTAGACATGTTTTCATATTTTTGATCTTGCTTGAGAGTAGTATCTTCATTAGATGAGTCATTAGGGTTTAAAATTTTGATTAAGTCATCATCAATAAGATTTTGAATTTTATGTTTCAACTCTATGCAATAATTTGTTTCATGTTCATTATGTCTATGATATGCACAATAGTTGCTCAAAAAGATAAAACCACATGAAGTGATTTGAGGCAACATGATGAGATTATTTTCAAGAATTTTTTCCTAAGCTGATTCGTATGAAATTCCCAAAGGAGTAAATGATCTATCCCATGGACATTTAGATGCATTGATGTTTTTCAAAGAGACGCGATATTCAAAATCTTGATTATCCAATTTTTCATTGTCATGTGATGAAGATTGTTGAGATAAGACTACTTTTTCTTGATTTCCTTGATCAAAGAGGAGATTCTCTTAATATTGTGAAATAGGTTCGTCATCAAATATTGGGTTACCATTAGGATGTTCTTGATCAAATATAGGGTATTCATGATTTTCTTTTTGATCAAAGGTTTAATTATCAAAGATATGATGTTCATAATGTTCTTCTTGATTAATGATATAATTAATGTAAGATTTTGGAATAGCCCTTTTGTCTGAAGAATATGTAGACGTAGATGTAATATTAGGATCATAGAGGTAAGGAAACAATGTTCTTAATGAGAATTTGTTGGGTGATGTCTCCATTTCTTTTTCCATATCTTGAATTCTTGTGAATAGAATATTCTTTTGAATTTTTGTTGTTAATTGATTTTTGGATCTTAATGGATGTTTTCTTTTTGTAATCATAGACCTTCAAGCATGACACAATGATTTTATCAATTATCACAAGAAATTCTTCCAAGCAATCTACCTAAGGTAAAATTTGGCTTTTAAATGGCTCTAATGAGGTAGGCTTTCTAATTTATCAAGGATTTAGTATGGATTCCATTCAAAATAGATATCAAGTTTCATCCCCCAAAAATAAGGGGCTTCGCACCATCGGTATGTCGGAGTTTTGTGCAATCCCGAAGAACTACTAGAGGAAGTTCGAGACTTAATCTCCTTTTGTCATACACCCCATTAAGGATGAATGCGTTTCTTTTTATAGTGGGTTGGATTATTGTGGCAAAGGCAAAGACTATAGTTCTAGCATGTTCATGTAAAGTGAATAGATGAAATGAAGAAATAGGTTTGGAAGTTTGATTCACCAAAAGGTGAAGAGCATATCCCTACTATTTTTCACTTCCAAGCACGATTTAACAATGTTCAATTTACCAAGCCTTCTAATCTAACGGGAATCGAGTATTTCTACTCTCCTCCATAAACAATAGGCTTTAAACTTAGTGCTTTTTTATTATCTTAAGCTTTTAATTACTAGATTCAAAGTGAAAATACCACAATTTAAGCAAAAATTTCACAAAGAGTGAAGGCTTACCTTATTTTGAAGCTAGCAAAGGCTAGGAGCATTTTTTATTGAATTTTCATTAGAATACTCACCTAGTGGTGACTGTTCTAGATCCTTTGCCTCATCTTCGAAATGGTTAGTCAACAAAAACAAACATAGTGAAGAAATCCAAGCAATTTGAACTTTATTCCTTCCCTTAAAATTGATTAAAATGATGAACTTAAGGAACAAATATCTAATTTAAAGAGACAAATTTATATTTGTACAAATCAATTATATGCAGATATGTTTCATAATCTTTACCTTGTTGCTTGGAATCCTCCCAAAATGTTGTTAAGATGAAGATTTTTCTCTCTTTTCCAACCTTTTGTGATGTTTTTATCCTCATTGTGGATTCTGGCCTTTGGTTTCCAAATTTTTTTATAAAACACAGAGAAAACATTATTTACTGTCAATTTTTTTTTTTTTTTTTTTGTATGCGCTACATAAATGATTGTACATGCTACATAAATGCTTGTACACGCTATAGAAATGCTTGTACGTGCTACAAAAATTCTTAAAAGCGCTACATAAATGATTAAAAGCACTATTTAAAACCTTGAATGTGCAATAGAAAACTTTAAATGCGCAGAAACAAAATTTAAATATGCTATTTAATGAATCAAATGAGCATAAATAAAACTTTAAATGCGTTGTAGAAGTTATTGGATGCGATGCGAGGTCAGGGTGAAAGCGTTGAAATAAATTTAGACAAAATATTAAAAGTATTGAAAGCATTGTTTCTTTGTGTAAAGGCGCAAAACTTTGCCGTGCATGCAACTTTTTAGGCCTTGAAAGCACTGTAGAAATAGTTGAATGCATAGCGGAAACTCTCATGAAATGCGTAGTAGAACCTAAAAAATAGAGAACAAAACAAGAAAATGATAGAATATAACACATTTCTCTAAATTTAAAAAGAATGAGGCATAATGCCCCATAGTGGGCGCCATTTTGTGTGCGGTGGAAAGAACCTTCATAGGGTTAGTTTGTCAAATAAATGAATAATATAAGCTAAATACCATAATTAGTGAGCTAAAATATGCAAATAAAAAACAATAAGCACTCTATGGCTCTCTATTTAGATATGCTAATGCAAAGCTCTCATCAAGCCTCCATTAGTGACAGCTCTAAAATGAGAATGATATGATAATCAATTAAGTAAATCAATTCCAAAATGAAATTATGCCTAATTAACTCTATATTTGCCTTTCTAGCTCAAAAATGCAAGAGATTTGATGCTATTCTCATATTTGTGGATGATTATCGATTGATTTATGCCTTGTTTTTATATATTTTTGCAAGGGTAGGAGGTGTAGTTGAGTTGATCATAGTTGAATTGAGGTTAAGTCCATGGTTCCACCTTTGGAGACAATTTAAATGGATTGTCCTCAAAGCTTGGGACAAAGAGACAAAATGGATGGCCAAGATGCTCTCACCTTATGTGTGATGGAGATTCATTTTGAGCTTGATCCATGTGATCTTGATCCTTAAATCTTATTGGTTGAGGCATTTTCCTCCCATATGGTGTTGAGGGAAAATAGGGATTTAATAATTGAATTTATTTAATTTGTTTAGCCATGTGTACCCCTTAAATGGGTTGATTTTATTTAAATTGAACTATGCAATTAATTAGATTAATTGCAAAATTAATTAATTTATCATGATTTATTTAATTTAAATTGATTTATTGGCTTTTGATTTTTAATTAAAATTGGAATATGGCTTGATTACAATTTTGCTTTGATTTTAGCTCGATTTCAATTTATTGCCTTGATTTGCTTTAGTTGCTTACTTGAATTAATCTTGTCCATTTTCAGGTGATTACAATGACAACAATATTCCATAATATAATGCATGATCTTTTGGAAGATTATGTAGACAATATTATTGCTAGATTAAGAGAAATAGATGTACACTTGTTAGTCATATCAGTTGTATTTGATGTATTGGAGGAGTTGAAAGTTTGTGTAAACCTTAAAAAATCCTTTTTTGGGGTAGACGTTGATCATGCAAAGATCAAGCTATAATTAATATGTCATCAACCATGAATATTAAACATCTAAAAAGTCTACAAGGAAAACTAAAATTAATTAGATGATACATAGCATAGTTAGTTGATAAATTTCACCCCTGCTAGCATTTTTTACATAAAGGTGTTCCATTTGTATGGAATAAAAAATACCAAGCAACATTCAAAGAAATAAAATAATACCTCCTCTCAGGACCAGTGTTGATGTCACCTATTCTAGACAAACCCCTCCTATTATACATATCAACAACACCATATTCTTTGGGAGCCCTTTTGGTACAACATGATGTAGATGGAAAGGAACGTGCCATATATTATATCACCCAAGCATTAATGGCATATAAATTAAATTATACAACAATAGAAAGAGTGTGTCTAGTAGTTGTCTTTACTTCACAAAATATTAGACATTACATGTTGAGCCATAAGACATTATTGGTGGCAAAGCTCAATCCATTAAAATATTTGCACAAAAAAGCTACACTGACTGGGATATTATCCAAATGGGTGATGATTTTTGAGCTAATTTTAGATGAAGTATATTGACTGGAAAGTGATCAAGGGTTAGGTCATAGCCAATCAATTGGAAGAGGCACCAATACCAGTTGAACATCATATATTGACTAAGTTTCTAGACGAGAATATATTTTCCCTAGAAAGATAGACACAGTGGAAAATCTATTTTTATGGTTCCTACTCTTAGAATGGATTAGGTGATGGTATAGTATTCATCACACCACAAGACGATGCCATTCCTAGGCCCTACATGCTAAATTTTGTTTGCACCAATAACATCATTGAATATGAAACCCTTGTCATGGGTCTAAAGATAGTCGTTCAATGAAAATAAAAGATCTACCTATTTTTTATGATTCATAACTTATCATAAATCAATTCAATGGAAGCTATGATACAAAATATGAGAAACTATTTCCATACAAAGCAATGGCAGAGGAATTCAAATAATACTTTGATTGCATCACCTTTGACCAGATCCTTAAAGCATATAATAAAGTAGTAGATGCCATGGCAACTATGGGATCCTTGTTAGACATGTCTGGTAAGGTTACACATTATGATTTCTTCGTAGAACATCTTATGGGTCCCTCTTTTGAAGTTCCAATGTTTGTGTTCATGTGTGAAATTGTTGGACCCCACTCCCCCTAATATCAAGATCTATGTACCTATTTACAAGACGAATACCTATCCCTTGACTTGTCTTGAAACTAAAATAAAACCTTTTTTATAAAATTCTCCCAATATGTTATCATTTCTAACACCCTATATAGGAAATTTCTAGATGGTACACTTTGTTAATATGATTTAGAACAACAAAGAGGGGGGGTGAATCAGTTGTTCTTAGGTCCTGATGTATAAGACAAACTTAAAAACTTTTCCTTAAATCAGATCCAATAACCATAACAAACTCGGTCATCACTGATTCAATAATAGAAACATATAACAATGCAGTCCACTACCCAGCTATAACTTAACTTGTAAAACACAGAAATGTTCAAACCAAAACATTCAGACAAGTATTAACACCAAGATTTATAGTGGAAACCCAATGTGGGAAAAATCACTTTGTAACATGCTACTATTATTTTCACTCTTCTGAAGTGAGCTCGGTTAAAAGCCAACCTTGTCAAAGGTTACAATACACACTGTTAGGTGTGACCTGGTTAAAGGATTTCAATCACCTTGTTAAAAGTGAGCCTTGTTATAGGACTTACATACACTCCATTAGAATGAAACCTTGTTCAAAGGATTTAACATATGATTGTTAGGTCAACCTGTGTTAAAAGGATTTTGACTATTACAATGGTTAGAAAGTAGTAGTAATATTGATCTGAAAAACACACAACTCACTTTGCAAATATTAGATCTAATTCATACACTAATGCTGGTTTACTGACTTTGAAACTTTTCCATCTCCATCTTTGATCTGCTCGAAACTTTTCTTCAAACAACCACCACAATTCTCCTTCAGCCTTTTCTGCTTATACAGTCAATAAAACTTTACTGATCTTCCAGCATTCTCTTTTTCACCCATGCACATGCATATCCAATGCTCAGGTTCCCTTAATACTTTCCTCAATTAGGTTAACTCATCTTATGCCACTCAATCTCATTCGTAGATCTTAGGGTTAGGTCATATTCATTTAATCTACCCGCTTCATGTTCTTCGACTTCATTTCTAGAATCATCTAAAATCTCTTAAAGATTTACAATAAAATGTTTTACATTGCATTTAATGCTTTCAAACAATCAATAAATAAAGTCAACACATTTTACATAATCCAAGAATTCAACAATGTCGGCTCCAAAACTAAATTCTCTTCAAATATAAAAATGCTAATGCTCGGTCAATACTGTGATCAACTACTCAGTCTTCATGTAGAAAGCTCGGTCATTACTAAAAATGTTTCCTCGGCTTATACTGTCTTCCTTGACAATTAACTATTGTTCGGTCAACACTAGAATTTTGCTCGGCATACACTGACTCGGTCGACACTAACATTGCTTGGCTTAAACATGATTTCTCCATTTTTGCTCGGTCAAGCCTACTAGTTTAGTCTTCAGTCTTACTAGTATAAACAATACATTGTCTCATCATTGTACAACATAGTCAAGTACACTTTATAGTATCAAGATAACTCAACCTTTCCCTAGGTGCTATTGTTACAAACCTTGCCCCAATCCTTCACAACAATACAATAGATATAGTACTTTCCTAAGTGGCAACAGTCTTAGCAATTAAGGTGTGACATCAATGACAATACAATAATTGTTTCAATTGTAGTTTCCAACACACTCCTCATATGTCTTGACTTTGATGAGGCACAAATGGCTCTATGAGATGTACATGAAGGTATTTATGGTTCCCACTCTAGTGGTCCCATCCTGGCCAATAAACTCCTTAGAGTTGGGTATTATTGGCCTACCATGGAGAAAGATGCATATAATTTTATTCAAAAATGTCAGAAATGTTAGATACATGGAGATCTAATGCATGCAATAGCATAGGAATTGTGGGCTCTTACAATACTTTGGTTTTTCTTGCAATGGGGACTCGATCTCATTGGTAAGATATGTTGACCCTCAAGAAATAGGCAAAAATAAATTATCACTGCCATTAAAATTTTTACAAAGTGGATTAAGGTCATCCCATTACTAACCTAGAAACACACAACATGACAGGGAAAATAAATAGAAAATTGTAAGAATAGAAACACTTACTTTCTATTATCATCATTGAAATGACATTACAATATTTATCAAAACAACATGCTACAACCACATGGGCATTTTCATTACAATAATCTACAAGACAAATCCAAAAACTACCCTTTTGGAACCGAGCCCAAAACCTACCTTCATCCCTGTATATGTAGCACCATTAACCACCTTAGAGTATTTTAGAGAGTGAAAGTTTCCCATTTTGGCACCTAACTGTAATCACCTAAAATCAGGCTAATAGAACCTAAGGCCCTATTTTCCCTTAAGTCGGCATATAACCTTGATTATGTTAATTCGATTCCCGATCATTAACATAAATCCCAAAAATTCAATGAAATCAATCAAATCCTAAATCAAGCATTTATCACCAAGGTTTCAAGAAAAATCAAGTCAAATAGCTCTAGGCCTATTTAATTAATTCAATCCCACCAAATGCATGGCTAGAGTTATTAATTAAAAGAAAGTCATAAATACCTCTTAAATCAAACAAACACAACAAACACACCTTAATCATTAAGAGGCTCTCACATGGATCAAGGATCAAACATGAGTGCATCTTACCCACTCCTCACAGATGCATCTCAACCATTCAATTCTTCACACAATCTATAAAAGGGGATTTTCAAAGGCTCTTTCTCTCTCCTTGATGTTAGAATTTTGGCTCTAGCATATTAATATTGTGAACTCTTGAGGCTTCTTAATCTTTGGATTGAGAACTCTCATCTTAATTTCTTGAAGATTGGAGCTTATCTTGGAGTTGGAGGCTTCATAATCTTTGGATTTTGAATCCTCTTGCTAATGTTTTCACTCTTAATGCTTTGAATTTGATAGTTATTCTCATGTTTTCATGCTTAATTTGATGCTTTAGCTAATTAGGAAATCTCTCAATTGGGTTATTTGGTAAAGAATTCTTGTTTCATGCTTAATTGAGAATTATTTTCTAGATCTAGCTAATTTCATACATATTGCACTTGAATCTCTCATTTTAGTGTCACATTGTCACTATTTAAGGGTCAAATATGAGAGCTAACAACCCTTATTTCACACTTGCACTAACTAGAGAGCAATAAGATGACTTCACTTGCTAGTTTCTTGAATTTGCTTGATTAATCCTTCTAACAAGTGATATAATGTCTTATTGAAGTGTTGTGTTGCAAGTCACAAACTCACACACACATTTCTGGTGCCCACCATGGGGCCTAGCCTTGAATTTCTTATTTTTCAAGCTTTTAAAACTGACTTTCACCGTGCCTTTTTCTATCAGAGGATCGCATCCGGGAAGAACATTTGAATACCGCATTTCCTAGATCACATCCCAGATTCTAGGATCATATCTAGGAGGAGGATTGCATTTGGTAAAATCTAGGGTCGCATTTGGTGATCTGTATCACATATGGGAAATGGGGTCATTTTTAGGAAATAGGATCGCATGTGGTAAAATTTAGGATTGCATCTGGGGGAATTAATTGCATTTTTGAATTTTCTAACCCCTGACGGTTTGCTTGTTGATTTCTCTAGTTTTTGACAGCTTAACTGTGGTTTGCAGGTCCAAAGATAGAAACCCAAATACTAACCATTGCTTATGTTTTCCTTTAAGAGGATAAAATGAACATAATGCTTTTGTTTTTGAGCACTTAATTGCAATGTAATTTCACTTTGTAAATTAATCAGAGGATTATCCTCTTTTCCCCTTGAGAGAAAATCAAAAACTCAAAAATTGGCTTACACTTTGGAATTGAATTGAGGAATGAATGCTAACATTTGCATAATCACCTTCCTTCAAAGCATTATCTTTTGAGAATTCTTTGGATTTTGGATTTCTAACAAGCTAACAAACTAATGGGTGAACTTGATGTTTTTGTTTGACTTTGAAAATCGTAATGGTGGTTTTCAGGTCGTTTGTCCAAGATAAATTCAAAAGACTACTAATGCTTGTCACACAGGTTGCCTCTAAAGAAAAATCAAAACAAAACTTCATGCTTGGTTTTTCTAGGAATATTAAAACAATTTAAGATCAAGTTACAAACCAATTAGAGGATTATGCTCTTTTTCCCTTGAGGGAGAATCAGAAACTCAAACATTGGCTTGTTATTTGCCATCAAATTGGAGTAATTGAATCTTAAATTTGCATGATGTGTTTAGGATTCTTGGTATGAGATAGGAGATTGTTCTCTTCTCCTTTATGGAGAACCAGAAATCCAGACCTCACTATCATTTATCCATTTTCTTTATTGTACACCTTTAGAGGCCCCGCCGGTTGAGGAAAAAATCTCCCGAGAATGATCCAAGTGGGGACAAGTTTATGTCGACTCTTCCACCCCACTATAAAATTTGATGCTTCCTTGAGGCTAAAGCCTTGGAAGACATGATCTATCTTATCTTAGGAGATTGATGATCAATACCAATGACAAACTTGGATTTTGTGTAGAGCGGAGCCACTTGAATCTTTCTTGCGAGACTACACACTTTCAAGTTCCTATAGGGCTTACAGCGTCAATCTTGCTTGTGGGACTATGGGAGATGGTTGTGAATAGATGCCTTCATTAAAAGCTTTATGTTAGATGCTACCCAAATCACCCCCAAAAGGTTGTTTTCACGTGTGTGAGGAAAATAGTAACTACCCCAAGAAATTCACCATATCAAGCCCCCATCGATGTTAACACTTGGAAAATATGGCCTCCAATATCCATTGCATTTTATTGGACTGTGATATTCTGAGGAGTCTTTGGCTGTTTTCCTAAGTCAGTGAACAAGTGGTTTCAATCTCTACCTAGAGTATAAGGAAGGTTAGGTGTATCTAATTAAAATGATTTCTTGGTGTGTCCTAAATATGAATTCAGATAATCACCCCCAAATGAACAAGCACAAATCATTTAAAAATACCTAACAGTCACTAGAATCTGATATACATGACCCATTTTTCAAAAAACACTAAAACTACAAAATTCCTAACATCATAAGATCGCATCCTAGGTTCCTGAGTTGCATCCTGCATCCCGAATCGCATATGTTCAAACTTGGATTGCATCTGGTAGTCACACCATTTCCTAAGTTGCATCTGGTGAACATTCCATTTCCTGAGTCACATACAGTATTTCCCAAGTCGCATCCGGGGTTCCTAATTATTTACCAGTCACTGTATAGGGTCGCATCCGGGATAGAGAGAACTTCCGTATATTCCAACACCAAAAATTTTACATTTTTAGATACCCATTTGGCCCATTAGTAAGTTCATGTTGTCAAAACATAGTCATTTGATAACCAAAGAGAGCCATATTTGAAAATGTCTTGTCACCTTGCATGGTCCAAATTTGCATTGTCCAATTGTGGAGTCAATTTATCCTATTAGCTACAACCAAGTTCTCAGCTCATAAACAGGGAACTTTGACACCCCTTGACACTGAAACTTTCACACTATTAGACCCACTTACACTTTGGTTCCCAACTCACAAACAGGGCACTTTGACACCCTTTGACGTTGGATCCATAAAACAACATTTCAAACCCACTCTTGCATCCTTGGATTCACAATCAGACATTGCAAACAATCAGACCCACTTTTAAACACAAGACATTCATTGGTTCCTCAATCGAGTTTGTTGGAAAGTTGGCTATACTGATGTATATGACTTAGTATAGTGTTGTCATTATAGAAACAAAGTTATATAGCAGTTTGGAGTCAGTGCACTTGATGGGAAGATCAGAAATCAGCTAAGTGTTGAAGACTAGATAGTGTACAGAGTTCCTAAAGCTCAGAGCATTAGTACACGTGCGTATGATAGAGTTATGGTATGCACCCTAGAAGATAAGTTGGTTAGACTATATTCATGCTTAGTCTATGAGTGTATCATCAGATATGCAAGTATGAGAAAGATACAAATAGTTGGAGTTACACAGCCAGTGTGTGCCAAAGAAGAATAGAGTAAGTAGCCGACTGTTAGCATTTTGAGTTGTGGTTATATTCTAATGATGTAAAGGCTATGCACCTATTTTAATTAGGTTTTCAACATGTAAATATGTTTTTTTATAAACACGCTTGAGCCAATTCAATTGGAAGCATTGTATGTAATAGGTTTAAGGGCCGACCTAGTTGTTTGTTTTGTATGCGCATATAAATATGAGATGTGCCCATTGTAATTAGCATGGATGTTGATATAGAGTTGTGAGAAGTAGATTAGAAGTGTGCAAAGAGACTATAAGATGTATTAGAGCTTTGCAAGAGGTCAAAGCATCAGCGCATCAAAGGAACTGATTTGACAAGTAGTGTCATAGTGACAGTTCATCCAACAGATATAGTGTGTATCTGAGATCAGAAGGTTGTATCCTTCACCACTTGACCAGTGAGCTCTAGGATAGTGCATCCACTCCCCTAATAGGGACTATTGTAAAAGAATCCTAACAGGGTTCAACCCTTGACAAGGTCTACTATACTTAATGCATTGTAAAGAAATTCCTAACAAGGTTAAGGATCTTCGAACAAGGATCATAAAACACTAGTACATAATATTAGTGGTTGTCAATTCCCACCAGTTTTTTTACCTATTTGGGTTTCCCCATATCCATATTGGTGTTATGTGTTGATTTCATGTTTCATGTTTATGTGGATGTTCATTTCAGTACTTAAGCAGTTAAGTTCAGTTTAAAGATTAAGTAAAAAGATAAAATACAGTGAACACTGATTCACCCCCCCCCTCTCAGTGTTCCCATTCCTAACAATTGGTATCAGAGCTCTGGTCCTTAGAAAAGAAGTTTAACCACTTGAGGAGATCATGGACAAAGCAAAAATGAAACATCTAAAAAGAAATCTTGAAGCTACTCTTGAAGACCTGGACAAATCTGAAAGAGAAACTGAAGAACTAAGGGAAAAACTCAGTGATGCTCAATTAGTCTTCAAAAGGCTAAGGAAGGATTTGAAAGAATGCTCTACCAGTGATCTAGGGACAATGGTCAAGAAGCTAAATGAAGAAAATACATCCTTAAAAGAACAACTTGAAGAATTTGATGATAAGCTGACTAACAATCAGGAAGTCTATGATGAACAGGTTAAAGAGAACCTTCAACTGAATGAAGAACTGAGGCAAGCAAACATGGAAATCTTAGAGCTAAGAAACAACAAAGAAAGCTTGGAATCTGAATTAAAAGATGCTAAGAATCACATTGATAAATTACACACCAATTTTGATTTGATAGAATCTCATATGTATGCAAGAAGAGCTAAAGGAGATACTAGTTGCATTGGATACAATGAAGCACAAAATCAGATTGACGACATGTGAGCAAGAATGAAAGCACCAGAAGGAATCCCAGATACTAAGGAGACTAGAAGTCAGACTAAAGATAATATTGAACCACCTAAGAATGAGTGCAAGCAATTAGACCGCACTTGTTATGCATGTAACAAGCATGGACACATAGCAAAAAACTATATAGAGGTAAGAGATTTCAATGGTTACTATTATTCATGCAATAAATTTGGTCATAGAGCTATGAATTACAAGACAAGTCAAAATAATAGGACTCATAATCAAAGAAATCAAAATCAGTCAAATGTAAGAAGTTCTCAGAATGTTACATGTCAGATATGTAACTATAATGGTCACTCAGCTAAACAATGTAAGATGGTGACTCATGTCAATGCGTCGAGGAATATAAGGCCTCCAGTCATTTATCACTCTTGTAATAAGGATGGACGCATCTCAAAGTTTTGTAGATCAAGGATGCAAGGTCAGGAAAGCCTTAAAAAGCTTGAAAAATTATTTTTAGATCCCGAAGGAGAAGTCAATTTTGTGAAAGCTTCAGAGGATGCGATCTTGATTTGGTCAGAAGAAAAGAAGGACAAGGTTGATGAGTATGTATTGGATGCATCCACAGTGGATGCACCCTCTACATCTAGATGAATGGCCCTCAGGGTCATAGGGGGAGCTAATTTAGCTCTAGACCCCTGCGTGGTTGGTATACTCACTCTCATAGTATGCACCTTTGGACTTAATCTTTTGAAGACTAAGGGAACCTTCATGCAAGAGCACACTAGCTGATTGTTTGTAGAATGAAAGATAGAAATTTCCAAGTGATAGCCTAGTTTACGTGATAATCATTAATGGAAGAATTTCTACTTTAAAGTACACATAAGTTAGAAGATCTCTCATTGCATTCAAATTAAGAGTGATTGAAGAGTAGAAGAGCCTTAGTAGTTGATTGAGAAGGATTGCAGTTTGATTCTTCAAGTGATTTGTTGTTTATTTTCTTGGTTATGGAAACCCTAGTTCATCGCACCAATTCAGAATCTCTTGGAAACCTTTGAAGAAGCATTATACAAGTAAGTGATGGCTACTCCTATAGTATTTGATGTTGTAGAGAAGAAAATATATGTGTTTAAGAGGCATCCATTT
This sequence comes from Chamaecyparis obtusa, assembly GCA_027943335.1. NCBI lineage: Eukaryota > Viridiplantae > Streptophyta > Pinopsida > Cupressales > Cupressaceae > Chamaecyparis > Chamaecyparis obtusa. The sequence continues at coordinate 861,022 of BSBK01004916.1, read as the reverse complement.
AAATCTACACTAGATGACCTAGAAAGGGCATTCTCCTGCACGCCTATGGGCGTTATGCATGTTGAGGACATTAGGGCATACATCTACTATAGGAAAGAACCAGTAGGATTGGAAAAATTAAGGGCACACATGGAAACTATGTTAAAACTAGACAAAACCATCATGGATGACTATGCGTGGTGGGATAATCACCGTATACTGGAGTATGCTATGGCATATGAGTTCTATGAATTAGAATGGATCAAGATTCTACTGAGCAGAATTCATGATGACCTATTTTGGATAGGTGAAGTGGCGGTCAAAATTACTGGTGACCTAATTCATGAGATGACAGGCCTCCCAAGGATAGGCGTTGTCCTTCCAGTAGGATAAGATGTAAGAAAGATTGTTGAATAGACTTGCAAATCAAGGAGTGATAGGCGCAGAATGACCATAGAGCCTATTGAGAAAAATGACATCAAATTGATGTCCATGATACTTGGATATAGGTTTCAACACACTAGCAGGTTAAACAGTGTGTCTATGGCCACAATTCTTGTAGCCATAAGAATTGTAAATGATAATGGAGAGTTCAACCTATGTGAAATCTTTCATGCATAGCTAATTGAAAACATCAAGGCAATCAAGCATGATAAGACCAAGATATTCAGATTTGGGTCTCTTATCATTTATATGTACTTCCATATTATTGGAAAGGTGTCAGACTTATACCTTGATAGGAAAATTCCTACCATGCCACAAATATCCTTCAAGGCATCTATTGAGAGCACTCTAAGAGACTACGTGAAACTAGAATTGAAGACATTCAGAGCTAAGATGCAGATGAGGTATAGGATACCAGAGAAGATAGTTGAGAAATATAAGGATACTATTTTTTTTATGGTTGAAACAGACACAACATGCTTGGAGGTAGTTGAACCTAGAAAAAAGTGGATTCATCCACTTGGATATGAAGTAGATGAACAAGTCTTGGAAGCATATGCTTAAGTATTGCTTTCAGCCCCTAAAGACCCTAATGAGCCAAGATGGGGAACCTATGAGGAGAAAATAAGAGAAATTGATGTAGTCTTGAACAACACAGCAACAAAAAGGAAGGTTGCTAAGGTTACCTCAGAAATATTGAGAATACATGGAGTGTCTCAAGCAGACCTAGACAAAGCAAGGGAACAAAGATTTCTCTGGAATTAGAGAGCACATATGCAGCAAAGGCAGAATCAGATGATCCTAAGCTGAAGGAAGTAAAGATTAAAAAATTTGATGAACAGAAGGGTAAAACCAATGTTACTCCTTTTGCACCCAAAGAAACCATTGACCTTACTGCTCCTCCTGAGTATAAGGAAATGTCAAAGAGAAAGAAAGAGATCAACATTGGTCATCCATCCTCAAGAGTAACAAGGAATATAGAGAACTCACAAGCTCCTCTTGAAGTAAGTTTCAAACCTAGTCTCAGTGTGCTAAGTGCAAGAATAATTGATGAGGGAAGAATTGATCAAGTAGGAAAGTTTTATGAAAAATATAGTGAGATAGACAACTCTGAGATACATGTTATGATAGTCAAACACATGTTGAAGTTCAAGAAGATAGTCTTGGAACTTAAGACTATGATCCCTGACAATGTATGGAACATCCTAGAATTCCAAAAGAGATAAGCCATTGAAGAGGATTTAAGGATAAGGGAAAAGATTTTAGATGACACTCTTCTAGTATGTTCCTTAGAAGAGAAATCTCTATTGTTAAATCTGGTGAAGCCACATCTCAAAAAAAAGTCAAGGACTTTGCATATAATGGACAAGAACTATGATCTGGTTTCTAAGGAAGCAGAGAAGGCATTCGAGAAAGTATTTATGAATAGGCACATGTATCCAACTACTGCACCCATAGAACAAGTACCCTTAAAGGAATTCAAGGTGGTAGAGCCCACTAATGCATCAGTGACAGGTCCTTAGGACTCAATGCCTATAGTTGAAACACAAACAGAGATAGTTAAGTCTGCACCCATGACAGAGTCACTAAAGGATAGCACCATTATCATTGATAATGTAGAGATAGCCATGGTGGCCATTGACACTGAGTTGGACAAGTTTGAAGAAGCTTTAGTGAGCACACAAGAAGCTGAAATCTTATGCAGTAACACTCCTCCTACTCATCAAGAAGAAATATTGATTGAGGATATAACAAATGAAAAAGAAGAAGAAAAGATGGAAGAAAAGAAAGAAGGAGAAAATGAAAAGGAAGCTGAAAAAGAAGAAGAAGAAGAAGAGGTAAAAGGAAGTGAACAAAAAGATGAAACATTAGTTGAACCAATCAAGGTAAAACAAGAAGTGATGGATAGCACTCCCATCACTCCCTCAATAGCATTGTTGTCAAGTTTGACACCTGACACAACCAGTTTGGACTCATGGGGAGAAGAAGACCTAATTAAGTTCAACATCTTAGCTATGGAGAAGGCCAAGGAGAAACAAGTGATGAGGAATCCTCTCCTTGTAGAGTCAATAAACATACTGAATAGTTTGTTACCTATAGATAATAAAGTGTCCAAGGTACACTCTGTTGATGATGTAAGTGCAGTCATTTCACAATTCAAAAGCAATTTCTCTAGCCTGGAAGAATCTGCATCCTTAGTTGTAGAAGAGAATTACTTTATGAAGAGATTAAGTGAATTGGTTAGCAACTATACACTTGAACTGAGCTCACTAAAGGCTGGTCAAGCATCTTTGAAGGAGTTTGCAGCAAAGGGCAAAAAGATCATTGCTGACTATATGGACCAGGACAAAATGACTAGCGATCTATACAAAAAGGTATGAGAGGAAGAAGTCATGATAGATAACATAAAGAAATTAGTGGAAGATCCCTCTGTTGATGTGAACATGTGCAATAATGTCTACCAAGGACAGTTAGACAAGATTGAGAAGGCAGAAAAAGAGATGATCAAGATAAGGGCTAGACAGACTCAGCCAAGGAATGCTCTTGCGCCCTCATTAGATATACTAAATTAGAATATCAAGGAGATTGATGCCACCATGGTGACATATGATCAAGTTCCTAGCACTGGCCTAGAGAAGATGGAGAAGCTACAATATGCTTTATGTGCCCATCTACAGATTGTAAATTCACTAATCACATTTTGGAAGGAGATCCAAAATCTGCAGATAGCATATCCGAATGTTCTATCATAGTAAGTTTTTGTAGATTTAGTTTTGACACACCTTTGTCATTAATGTCAAAGGGGGAGTATGTGTAGAATATGAGCTATAAATATGTATAAGGAGATAGAAAGATATGTATAGGGAGACAAAATATTTTTGTATTAAGGACAATTAGCAACTTGGCCATATTCCTTTGTTGCCATCAATGACAAAGGGGGAGATTGTTGGAAAGTTGGATATACTAATGTATATGACTTAGTATAGTGTTCTCATTATGGAAAAAAATTCATATAGCAGTTTGGAGTCAGCGCACTTGATGGGAAGATCCGAAATCAGCTAAGTGTTGAAGACTGGACAGTGTACAGAGTTTTTGAAGCTCAGAGCATCAGTGCACGTGCGTATGATCAAGTTATGGTATGTGCCCTAGAAGATAATTTGGTTAGAATATATTCATGCTTAGTCTATGAGAGCATGATCAGATATGCAAGTATGAGAAAGATACAGACAGTTGAAGTTACACAGCCAGTGTGTGCCAGAGAAGAACAGAGTAAGCAACTGACTGTTAGCAATTTGAGTTGTAGTTATATTCTAATGATGTAAAGGCTATGAACCTATTTTAATTAGTTTTATGACATGTAAATATGTTTTTTTGTAAACACACTTGAGCCAATTCAATTGGAAGCATTGTATGTAATAGGTTTAAGGGTCGACCTAGTTGTTTGTTTTGTATGCACATATAAATATGAGATGCACCCATGGTAATTAGCATGGATGTTGATATAGAGTCGTGAGAAGCAAAGAAGAAGTGTGTGAAGAGACTATGAGATGTATTAGAGCTTTGCAAGAGGTCAAAGCATCAACGCATCAAAGGAATTGATCTGACAAGCAGTGTCACAATGACAGTTCATCCAGCAGATATAGTGTGTATCTAAGATCAGAAGGTTGTAGCCTTCACCACTTGACCAGTGAGCTCTAGGAAAGTGAATCCACTCCCCTAATAGGGACTATTGTAAAAGACTCCTAATAGGGTCTGACCCTTGACAAGGTTTACTATACTTAATGCATTGTAAAGAAACTCCTAACAGGGTTAAGGATCTTCTAACAAGGATCATAAAACACTAGTACACAATATTAGTGGGTGTTAATTCCCACCGGGATTTTTACCTATTTGGGTTTCCCTGTAACCATATTGGTGTTATGTGTTGATTTCATGTTTCATGTTTATGTGGATGTTCATTTCAGTACTTAAGCATTTAAGTTCAGTTTAAATATTAAGTAAAAAGATAAAATACAGTGAACACTGATTCACCCCCCCTCTCAGTGTTCCCATTCCTAACACAATTTTCATGGTTGTTACAAGGCACAAAGCTTACCATTTTGAAAAGAACCCATTCTCAGACAAAGCACCTTTTCTCACATTTGAAATAGGGGAGACCTCAAGAATCAATCCCCTATTTGGTACTACACCAAGCACTACTCATACAGCAACACCCAGATTGATAAACATGAATAACCAAGAATAATATCATTGGGACAAAAGATACCATTACCAAGATAATCAAGAAGAAGCTAATGAACAAGCACAAGACAATCAAGAAGAAATCCACCAACAAAAAGACCCTTATGATTTCTATGATGAACAAGACCCTACAGAAAGTGAATATAACAGAGCTATAAATAATAAATGATTCAATAAAATCCTTGAGAGGACTTTTGAAGAAAATAAAGAAAAATAATTCCTCAGCCTCGCGGCTCAAGGAGTGAAATTACCAAAGGACTATGATGTCACCCAACTCAAGCAAAAAGAGGATCTTAGTCCCATATCCATTATCACAAGGCAATTGCTTTCTATGAAAAACAAAATTAAAGAACTCAAGAAAGATAAGGAAAAACCCACAAAGCAATACTCGTTGGAACACATATGTCCTTTACCTTTTGATAAAGGACTAAAAATGATTCCATTTCCCAAAAATGTCACAATTCCAAAATATGACAAATACATGGGAGATTCTGACCCTCAAGATCATGTGAGGGAATTTTTTACAACTAGTATGGAGTTTATGCATGAGAAAACATACCTAATGAGATTATTCCCACGAAGTCTAGGTGGGCAAGCTATGGATTGGTTCTCAAAATTACCCGTAGGAATCAAGACATTTGATGAGCTAGTGCAAAAATTCATACAACAATACTCCTACAATATCCAACATGCAAACACAATGTTGGATCTATGCAATACCAAGCATAAATCAGGAGAGTCATTTTTGAATTTCCTACAAAGATGGATGAAAATATTTGCATGATATGCTAGGCAGATACTCAAAAATGAGAAAATGGATATCTTTATCAACAAATTGGTTCCAGAAATGAATTTCCCAATACAATTGCAAGGACCTCCAAGTTTTGATAAAATGATAGATAGTGCCCTCAAAATTGAGGAAGTCTTGATAAAGAAGGGTGACATTGCCATCAATAAGGCAAATAAAGACAAGTATTACCCAACCAAGGAAAAATACAAGTATGGAAACAAAAACAAACATGTGGTTAATGATGGGGTTGTTGATACTCCTAATCCAAAACCTAAACCAAATATTTTCAATCTTACAACAAGTCTTCAAACAAGAAAGAATCTGAATCCTACTGTGGCACCAATGACAAACAGAACTTTCAATAAACCTCCTATTTTTTGGAATTAGGAGAGATAGGTATTGAGAGGGGAGGGGTGAATCAGTGCCTTTAAAAACTTTACTTGTAAAACATTTCAAATCTAAAACTATAAACAGTGATAACCAACCAATATAACTTGAATCTAATTGCATGAATACTTTATCCACTTAACATAAGTAAGTAAACAACATGAAATCCATAACACAATCACATGACACAAGTATTTTGGTAATGTAGAAACCCTTGTTAGAAGATAAAAACTATGGTGGGGATGACACCCACAAATTCTTCACTACTGCAGATAGAAAAGGTTTGCCTGTTAGGGCTACAAGTTTTGATCACTTCTGGTGATCTCACCTTGTTAGGAGTGACATGTTAGATCGGCTAGATCTACCTAGTTATAAGATTTAGCAACACAAATGAAGTGTGCACTCGGTTAAGAGATTTACATAAGACTGTTAAGTCTACTCTGTTAAGAGATTTATCCAAAAACTTTATTATAATTTTCAGAAAGAAATAGGTATTTATCTACTATTTGACACTCAATTGTTTGGTACAGATCTATAAGCACTGATAAAATATCACCTTAATAGTGATGAATATCTTCTCTAAACTACTCGGTAGCCTGTACTAATTCTACTCAAATTGAATTCTACTGTACTTGGTTCTATTTTGTTAACTGATAGACTTGAAGATAGGAAAAATGCTTCAAGTGCTCCATGATTCATATATCAGCTCACACCAAAAATGATGCGAACACATAAATAAAGTGTTATGTTTTGCCACTTTAACACAATTAGCTTACACACTATAATCATAACCCTAAGATCTATGGTGTACAATAATAACCTAGATCATCTATTACAAAAGATATACATTGTATTTAATGAATATCATTACATTAAATGTTCCTTGATCTTGGTAAAACATTTTACAAACCGTTGTAACCTTTTGCATAGAAGAATGTGCCATTCTTGATTACTATGCTATTTCATGTGATCCTTGGTAAACACTGTGTAAATTGATCAGTGTATACTGCGATGCTCGGTGTTTACTGTCTATTGGTGTCGGTGTCTGCTGGTACTTGATAAAATGTCTATTGCTCAGTGTATAGACTTTATTGACTAGTTTGTTCTGCTTTATGTTACCGATTAGCTCATTGTAAGTAACATATCAATATCTTTACACACCTTTGGTACTAATGACAACCTTAGAAGGCTCAATAGAGATAAAAATCTCCCCCTTTGGCATTAGTACCAAAACTTTGAATGTATAAAGACAAAAATTTCTATGTGACTTATATCTCCTTATATCTCCTTATATCTCCGCCATATACACATCAAAAAATTTCTAAGTACTAAGTACTCCCCCTCGATGCATGCTCCCAGTAATATATGGTATAGCATCCATGTACATAATATTTGGCATAATAACATGTGATACATTATTTTCCCCCTTTTTGATAGTAATGCTAAATACAAAATTGAGGTAGTATACTCACAGCTTGTCAAAAATTGACTGATGGGTTTTCTTTAGTGACTCCAAGAGGTTTTCCCATTCCTCTTTCAAGTTGGTGAGAGCAATGTGCTCAAGACCGACTTGTGCATGCATGTCAAAGATGTTGCCTAACACCAAAATTTTTGGTGTTGCAACTAATAGCTCACCTTTGACAATATGTGCTTCAAAAATTTTCAAGTACAGAACGAGTTCAGTTTGCAACTCAGTAACTTGATATGTTAGGTGCGCTTCTTGTTTCTTCAAATCTGCTATCAACCACCGGAGCTCTTGAACTCGGTGAATATGCTTTAGGAAAGCACGTGACTTGATGATAGCTACATTTGTACTCAACTATATTTTGGCTTCCAAACCTTTGATCTTTTTACTGACTTCAACAGTGAAAGTGTCTGTAGTACAAAGCTTCAAATATTAACAAATTATCTAGGTGATAGATTTTGTTTCAGTAATTACCTCAGATAATTTGACCTTAAGTAATGCCACATCTTGGCTGATTTTCTCTGCTAATTTGTGTTGTATTCTGGATTCTTCCCTTTCTTCAATTCATTTATCTACATTGGTGTCTGGGACATTGATCTTCTCGACAAGTGTAGCAAGTTGATCTATAATAGGCATATCCTCATCAATATGTATCTCAGGTACTACCTATTGGAGGATATCCCACACATCATTTAATACTTCTTTTCATTTGTGCTCTTTCTTTAGCTTCTCTTGCATTGCCTTCCTTGAACATAACTCCCCATATTTACTCAAGTCCTCGAGGTTTAGGGTCCTCGGGTCACACTCAGGTATAATAACCACTTCATCTAGGGTGACCGACCCTTTTTCTTTCTTCTTCTTCTTCTGTGCTAGGGGTGATTTCTTCTCAATGATAGCAATGGATCTATCTCTAGTCTTCGGAGTGTCCTTCCCTATTAGCACTTGTTCTTCCTTCTTCTGCTCCTTAGTAGTGGTGGTCTTGGTTGTTGTAGTAGGAGTCTCGATTATGGTGTTCAGTGGGATCACCTATGTTGCCTTTGGTTCTTGTGTGTCCTTTGCTTCATTTGTTTCCTTTGGTTCAGTGGAAGGTGCCTCTATATGTGTAGGCTCATATGTCTCTGTAGGTTTCTTTGTGTTTTGATCTCCTGTGGTATCTTTGTTTTTCTCGGGATCTGATCCATCGGGTTGTACTTGGGAAAGAATTTTAGCTGCTTTGGCAAGTACAGGAAGTTCACCCACTAGTGATGTAAATAGACTTTCAATGTCTAGTGCTTCATCTTTATTTGGTGCAATATTTACATCTTCATCATCTTGGTCATCAGGATCACCATGTGTGATGTCTACAATGACTACATCGTCATCGGTTTTCTTCTTCAGTTGGATTTCAACTTTATCTGGTGCATCCTATGAAACTTTAATTTCTTCCTTGTCCTCAGTTATATCAATTGCCTCGGTAACTGATATACTGGTACTCTTTGATTTCTTTGCTGGTCCTTCATCAATGTAAATACCTTTACCTTTAGAATTTTGTCTCTTCTTAGATAGGTTCAAAAATGCTTGTTGCTTAGCTTTTTCTTCGGCTTTCAGAATTGATGTCCATATAGAATCAGTAGTGATATCCATATCTACTACATTGTCATCCATGATCATTAAGCCCCTATTCTTGATCATAAAGTTTGCTTGGTATTTGATCAAGTATTCACTAACTTGTCCAAAGCTTAAGTGTGTGGCTGCCCGAACTAGAGAGCGTTCTCTCTTTCTCTTCTTGGTGTCTAATGCAATAGCCCATTTCTTAGTAATTGTATCATCCAATTTCTTTGGTAATGCACAGGCAAAATCCATTGGAACTTTCTTAAATTTTATCATCATTTGGATGACAGCCTCTTCAATTTTAGTTTGATCTTATTTTGACATTTTGTCAAATCTGTCTAGCAAGGGATCAATGAGGTCTCCATGTTCAATTATGTCCTCAATGACTTCATCTATTATTTTGGCCTTGTTACTAACCACTTTGAATTGATTTACATCATCCTCTATCTCTATATCCTCTAGATCTTCCTTATTTCTTATGTATTTCCTCCTTTTCTTTGGTGCCTCAGCTGCACCCTTGTTCTTTCTCTTAATGTATTTCTTTGTCGGTGTAGTTGCTCTTCTTTTTATTACTTTTACTACTTCTTCCTTCTCGATAGGTGGTTCTATGGTTGACGAGCGTGTCTTCATGCCTTCATGTATAGATGACTGCTTCTTTGTAGGAATTTTAGGTGGAGGAACCTATGTAGGATCTACTTCTTTGTCAAACTCGGTCTCCTCACTATCATATGGTTTGTCGGCTAACTGTAGCTGACCTTCAGTTTCCTATTCAACTGATATCTCTTCAGATGTTTCAGACTTATCTCCATATTTAGCAATGAGATCTTTCTTCATCTTCTTTACCTTTCTAGTTATTTTACTGATCTCAATATTTGTAGATATTCTAGATTTGGCTTCTTCATATACTCCGAACCTAGTGGCTATGGGATCCTTTGGTACTGCAAGAAGTGCATTAATAGATTTCAGTGTGAAATCATGGTCTATTTCATATCCCATCGGTGCCAACCATTTTATCCTAGGCTCAACTACTTTTATCAAGGTATAATTGGTGTTGACCACAAAACATATGTCATCTTCAAATTTCTGAACTAATTCCCTTGGAATTATGCTTCTCTTATGCATTTTAGATTGAAATTTAGTGAAGTATGCATTAAACTCTACATTCAACTTATCTCCTAACTTATTCATCATTTCACCAATCTATTTTGTTATCGGTACATCCGGTATCCAATTTACTTTACCAGTGCTAGGCACATACTTTTGTAAATAGAGGAATATGCATGCAAGTAGAGATCCGTACTTACATGTGTTAGATTTCATTTTCCTTGTGGTCTTCATATTATCTTGAAGTTGATGAAATAATATCTCAGCAAGATCAACTTGGTGACCTTTCACTACAATTTTGTGCGCCATGTCTACTGCACTGCAAGGTATGATGTTGAGTCTACTCGATTGAAATAGCTTGTAACCGATCACATGTGCTGCAAATTTTACTGCTGGGTCCTTGATTGTTGAAATCTTTAATGCCCGACCATCCCATTGTGCTCCAATGTATTTCTCAACATCCGATCATGAAGAACTTTGGAAAGCCTTAGCTTTGTCAGTTGTAGGGAGCCTAGTAACCCTACTGATTATTTTCTTGTTGACCTCAATCGGTTTATCTAGCTAGAACTTGTCATCATGATATTTGCTCAGAATGATTCTAATCCAATCCAATTTCAATGATTGTGGTAAGTGCGTAAAGTATGATAAACCTAATTCCTCAATCTTCTTATAGTCTAATTTCATTTTTCCATCAGGGCCATAGAGTGGTTGATATGCTGCAATAGTTTCAAAGTCCCCAACGTCTCTGATTTTGCAGTGAATATAAGACCTTACATCTTCTATCAGTAAAACCCTTTCTGGTATGATCGAAAATGCACCCATTGTATTTGTCTATGCTGCAACCTTAGGATGTGGCTTAAACTTTGGTTCGACAAAATTTTCCCTAGCGATTAGATTAACTTCCTCTTCAACACTTTGAGTTTTGCTTGCAGACGATGTCGATGCCATAAATGAATTCTAGGGTTTCGACAAGCAACAGGATAGGAAGTGTTTGATCACAAATGAACTTACTCAGTATCATGAAGAGTGATGTTGGTTCGATCTAGCATAGTCTTGAATCCTTCAAAAAATCTTTTAGCTCAAACTTTGCTCTTTGAATTCTCCGCTCTTCGAAATCGCATTGTAGAAATGAACTCTATTCCTGTGTATTTATAGAATTTTGATGTTCCCTCTCAAACTTTTATGTAATAAATACTCCATCTAACTTTTGGTATGAAATAGTTGTTAGCTTGGTGACTACTAAAAATTTCATCCGCTCAGTTAACATAGGTTTTCTTCATCAGTTGATACATATGCTTGGTTAACCTTAGATAGTGATTACCGATGGGTAACCAACTCTCGGTCTCTCTTTTACCGACTGTATAACATTGTTAGCTCATGACAACTCAACCATAGTACATCTTTATTCATGTTGATTTGGTATAAGAACATTATGCATAAGGAACTGTATGTAAAATGTGATCTTTTGAAATATCAGTCCCATACATACCTATTTCATTTTAAGTGGAGGTACCGATGTCACCCAATCCAGTAGATGAGGTTTCACTGACAACATTACTTGACTCAGCATTCTAATTAGATGCCTTCTTCCACATAGTGTTCCTTAACTTCGTGATATTAGCAATAGTATATCCACTTTCAAATATATGGTTTTCATCTGGTGCTCGGTCTCTACAATTCTTGCTTAAATGATTGACCTTATGGAAGTGCAGACAAGCCATCCCAGAGTTTGTCCAGTTTCTTGATTGTCCAATCTAACTCTTTCTATAATAGTTTGCTGCAATGTGTCCATATCTACCACATACAACATAGTTAGTCCATGTATTATAATCCCAAACATAAGAGTTACCTTGTCTCTTTGGTTGGTATGGTCTACGTTGTGGTTTCTCCTTAGGTGTCCAGACTTGCTTCATTTTTGCCTTGCAGTCTCATGCAGTGTATCCATGCTCATTCCAAGTATAGCATATTTTCTCCATAGTGGTATTATTAGCAAGATCATTTTTCTTAGCTCTACACTCATAAGAAAGATGTCCAAACTTACCACAGTAATAATGATATCCATTAAACTTAGGAGTGACAGGAGGTTTACCGTGTGCTTTGCTTTTGCACACATTAGATGTATATCCTAGTTTGCCACAATGATAACATGCCAACACTTTAGGTTTCTAATTTTGTTGGATGTTGATTTGTTCATCTTGTTGTGATGAGTCTCCTTCACCGGTGTAGCCTATACCAGCTTTGTTTCCAAATCTTCTCTGATTAGTTAAAAAGTCATCAATCTTCTTGGAGCTGTCCTCATCAAGTTTCTTCATTTCATTTTGCTAATGTTGATTTTTCACTTCATTTCTCAGCTTCTCATTTTCTTCTCCGAGTCTTGCAACATCTTCTAGTTTTCTTGACAATTCTGCATTCACTTGGTTTACCTCTTGATTCAAAGTCATCACTTGATTAGTTACTTGGAAATGTCAGTTAGTGAGCCTTTGTATCTCACTTTCTTTAGTTTGAAGTTGTTCACTCATCTATCTTCGATCATCAATTGCCAAGTTTCTTTCTTGCTCGGCTTGTTTTTCTTTGTTCATTGTTTCTACCATTCTCACCATCTGAGATTCTTGACCGATTTGTAGTGCTTTCACTTGATCACTTAAATATTGATTCTTTTCAGATAGATCAGTGATTATGCTTTCAGATCCATCGGAGATGCTTCCAGAACTAGATCCAATATGCTTGAATATGTCATCAATAGGTTCTTCATGATAACCGATCTCATTTTATAGTCTAGCTAGGTTCTTCCTTTCATCCAGTAATTTCTTCAGTCCTTCCTTGGCTTGCTTATACTGTTCCACAAACATTTGCATTTTTATCTTCTAATTCTCAATAGTCTTGTCAAGCTTGTATCTCTCCATGACTTAGATCTTTACCCTTCAGTGGTTAAACTATTCAATAAGAGAACTGCACTCTGATACCAATTGTTTGAATTAGGAGAGATAGGTACTGAGAGGGGAGGGGTGAATCAGTGCCTTTAAAAACTTTACTTGTAAAACCTTTCAGATCTAAAACTATAAACAGTGATAACCGACCAATATAACTTGAATCTAATTGCATGAATCATTTATCCACTTAGCATAAGTAAGTAAACAACATGAAATCCATAACACAATCACATGACACAAGTATTTTGGTAATGCAGAAACCCTTGTTAGAAGGTAAAAATTGTGGTGGGGATGACACCCACAAATTCTTCACTACTGCAGATAGAAAAGGTTTTCCTATTAGGGCTACAAGTTTTGATCACTTCTGGTGATCTCACCCTATTAGGAGTGACATGTTAGATCAGCTAGATCTACCTAGTTATAGGATTTAGCAACATAAATGAAGTGTGCACTCAGTTAAGAGATTTACATAAGACTGTTAAGTCTACTCTGTTAAGAGATTTTATCCAAAAACTTTATTACAATTTTTAGAAAGCAATAGGTATTTATCTACTATTTGACACTCAATTGTCTGGTACAGATCTATAAGCACTGATAAAATACCACCTTAATAGTGATGAATATCTTCTCTAAACTGATTGGTAGCCTCTGCTAATTCTGCTCAAACTGAATTCTACTATACTCAGTTCTGTTCTGTTAACTGATGGACTTGAAGATAGGCATAATGCTTCAAGTGCTATATGATTCATATATCAGCTCACACCAAAAATGATGCAAAAACATAAATATATAGTGTTATGTTTTTCCGCTTTAACACAATTAGGTTACACACTATAATCATAACCCTAATATCTACGGTGTACAATAATAACCTAGATCATCTATTACAAAAGATATACATTGTATTTAATGAATATGATTACATTAAATGTTCCTCGATCTTGGTAAAATGTTTTACAAACTGTTGTAACCATTTTCATAGAAGAATGTGCCATTCTTGATTACTATGTTGTTTCTTGTGATCCTCAGTAAACATTGTGTAAACTGATTGGTGTATACTATGATGCTCAGTGTTTACTATTTGTCGGTGTCGGTGTCTATTGGTACTTGGTAAACTAGCTACTACTCGATGTATAGACTTTACCGACTAGTCTGTTCTTCTTTGTGTTACCGATTGGCTCATTGTAAGTAACCGACCGATATCTTTACACACCTTTGGTACTAATGACAACCTTAGAAGGCTCAATAGAGATAACAATATTGAACAGAGCCTTGGATGCCAAGACCTAAGAGGACATTTACACCATTGGGAGACACCTTGCAAGTGGTCTTGAAGTCACTTGTGGATAAAAAAATCATCACAATTCCTGATTCCAAACCTTGGGATCCAGAAGACAAACCCAAGTGGTGGAATGATAACGATTATTGCGAGTTCCATCATAATAAAGGACACAAAACCAATAACTGCATGAAACTTAGACATGTTATTTAAGATGTTATCGAAGAAGGAAAATTCAAGGTAGATGGACATCACACAAACAATGATCACAAAGCATTCCAAACTCCACTACCAACCTATGAAAAGGGAGAGTCTTCTAAGAGTAATAAAATTAACTACACATATGCCGATAATGATAATGTCATTCATATGGTGGAATCATGTGAACACTCTACCAATATGATCACTCTAAGAGGAGTTAAAAAAAAAATTGAATCTTCCAATGTCATAACATGAAGTCAAGCTAAGCTCACTCTCAAAGGGGCTTCAACATCTAAAGAACCAGCTACAACAACAAAAACATCTAATCAAATGGTATTACCTCCAAAGTTTAATCTTGTGGATCAGTTACAAAAGACACCCACTCAAATATCTATCCTAGAGTTGCTAAAAATCTCCCATAGTCATAGGGAAATTCTTGATCAAGCCCTACTTAGCACCAATGTACCGAAAGATCTAGATGTGGATAGATTCCAAGCTATGGTTGGTCACTTTAATTCCCCACATTACCTATCTTTTTCTGAAGAGGATGATAAATAATTGAATCAACCACATAACCAACCTCTACATTTAGAAGTTCTTATTCACAAACACCGAGTCAAATGTGTCTTGATAGATGGAGGCATTGGTTTGAATATTTTCACGTACAACTTGATAAAACAATTGGGTTTCTCAGAACATGCAATTGATCATAGAAGGAAGATAACAATCAAAGCTTATGATGAAGAAGAGAGATCATCTAAAGGATTAGTTGTTTTACCTATTAGAGTGGGACCAGTGGAGCAAGATGTCTTATGTCAAGTTCTTGATCTACCCCTAGCTTACAACATTCTTCTTGGAAGACCATGGATACACTCAATGCAAGTTATTCCTTCCACTTACCATCAATGTCTAAAATTTCCTCATAATGGAGTGGAGGTTACTATTCCATCATATACAACATACACTTGCAATAATGCCAAACAAGCAGAAAGCATGGTTCCTCATAACAAGGAAAGATCTCATAAGGCGGAAACATCCAAAGAAATGGTTCTAAAAAGCTTTGCTAAAAAGATCAACATCCAAGAAACAAGCATGGGAGAATACAAGATAGACCTTGCAATGTCTTTAATAGATCTTCCCATATCTCCTAGAACACAAGGAAGACCTTCATCAACATTTACACCTTCCAATGGTAGTGCTTTAACTATACATGAGGGAACTAGAATGGTCAAAGAAAAAGTATCCCTTGAAGAAGAAAATGAAGAAAAGGCTATCTTACAATGGCTTTATAAAGAACCTAAGGATGATGGAAATGTCAAACATGTTGAGATAGCTCCAAATAAATATGGGAAAGGATATGAAACCATGAAACAAATGGGATACAAAGGAAAAGGACCCTTGGGGAAAAACAAACAAGGACTTGTAGAACATCTACACATGGATCTCATAAATCCCAAAGACAAGAATGGATTAGGCTTCAGAGAAGCAAGATTTCATCCTACAACAGAAAGAGGTCTTGTGTTTGATAGATCAGGAGACTTAGATGAGGAAGAAGAGGTAGAAGGACAACCTATTGCCTATGAAAGGTTTCTTCTATTACAAGGAGACCCATTATCAGAAATTGGTGCTAATCTTAGACAAGAACCAAATGAAGAACAAGAAGAAGAAATTGAGGAAGAAAAAGAACAAGGACTTCATATTTTTGACACACCTCATTTTGATGAGGAATCAGAAACAATAACTCCACAAGAACCATTACAAGGAGAATAAAACCATGTTGATGAAGAAGATGAAGTACCCATGACTATTGCCCACTTCTTGGGGGTTTTAGATTATATTCAGGTAGACTCACATGAATATGATTGGGATGTCCTTTCTGATGCTACCATGGACATAGAGATAGATGTGATACACAGATTTTCTACTAGAGTCTTGATTGAAGAAGGAGAAATTTCTAATGTTAGATCACTAGAGTTAGATTTACATAAGAATTAACATGAACTCTAATAATAACAAACATGACTGTAATAATCCTAACATCTATTTAGAAGCAAACTTAATAGATGACATCTTGCAAGTTAATAACGTTGATAATAATGTGGTGTTATCTCTTGAACCTACTGAATCTTTGTCCTTGAAATACCCTAACTTGATAGACTAGGATAACCTACCAACACAAGCTTGCTATGCTTTGACAATGACTATGCCATAGCCTATTATCTAAATGCTTGTGAACCCTTCCCTTCTTCCACTAGCGTAAGGAGTGAAACTATGACTGAGGAGGATATCAAGTTTCTTAGTCTAAAAAAAAAAAAGAACAAGAGATCTAATGGTGAAAACTACCTAGTGGTAGTAGCAGATCCTAAAAGAGAAAAAAAAGATGTATCCGATGGTGAAAACCTCCTTGAGGCACCAAAGGATGGGATTCTTGATATCCTCCTAGATTGCTTTCAAGAAAGATCATCATTTTTTATTGAACCTACACAACCCATTAATTTGGGAACAACAGAAGCTCCTCAGCTAGTTCACATTGCTCAGTCATTGACATAAGAGGAAAAGATCCAATTCACCAATTTCTTCAAAGAAAAGAAGGTCAAATTTTCTTGGTCTTATTCAGATATGCCTGGATTAGATACATACTTGATCATGCATTGCTTGTCTATTTCACTAGATGTAAAACCAGTAAAGCAAAAACTCAGAAAGATGAATCCACATGTGGCACTGCTAGTAAAAGTAGAATTGGAAAAACTATTGAAAGATGGATTAATTAGAGCTATTGATTATGCGGAGTGGATCTCAAACATAGTTCTTGTTTCTAAGGCAGATAAGTCCATCATAGTTTGCATAGACTTTAGAGATCTAAAGAAGGCTTGTCCTAAAGATGATTCCCACTTCCAAGTATTGATATGATTGTAGATCTAACAGTTGGCTATGAGATGTATTCATTAATGGATGGATTTTTAGGATATAATCAAATCAAAATTTCTCCTGAAGACCAAGAGAAAACAACATTTACATGCGCATGGGGAACATACTATTGGAATGTGATGCCATTTGGTCTTAAGAGTGCATGTGCAACTTATCAAAGAGCAATGACCATAATATTCCATGACATGATGCATCAGAACATGGAAGACTATGTTGATGACACCTTGGCAAAGTCAAAGATAAGGACTACACATATAGAAGATCTAAGAAAAATCTTTGATAGGATGGAGCAATTCCAGTTAAGACTTAATCCTAAGAAGTGCACATTTGGTGTGTCATCTGGAAAACTGTTAGGGTTCATAGTCTCAGCAAAGGGAATTGAAGTGGATCCAGCAAAAGTAAAAGCTACTCTAGAGATGCAACCACCAAGGAACATTATTCAAATGAGAACCTTACAAGGCAAGTTGTAGTCCATAAGAAGATTCATCTCTCAGCTGGGAGATAAAGCACAACCTTTCACAAAGTTGATGCAGAAAGGGACCAATTTATGGAAAACTTCTATTTCTCTACATATCAGCTACAAATACATCACTATGAGTATTACTTGCACAAGAGGATGAGATTAAGAAAGAAATATCCATATATTACATTAGTAGGACCTTAGTCACATTTGAGATGAACTATTCAATGATTGAAAAGGCATGCTTAGCAGTGGTGTTCGCATCTCAAAAAATTAGACACTACATGTAAGCACACAAGGTGAAGCTGGTAGCTAAAATTGATCTACTTAAATACTTTTTGAACAAAGAAATGCTGACAGGAAGACTAGCTAAGTGGGTCCTAATCCTAAGTGAATTTGATATTGAATATGTGGATAGAAAAGCCATTAAAGGACAAGTGATTTTTGATCAACTTGCAGAGACACCATTAACTGATGACAAGCCATTACTTGTGGAGTTTCTAGAAAAATCTATCAGGCACTTAACAGAACATCCCTGGAAAATGTACTTTGATGGCTCCTTCACATAGCAAGGATCAGGAGTTGGATGCTTATTCATCACACCACAAGGATATAAGATTCCCAAGGCACAGAAAATGATTTTTCCATGCACCAACAATATAGCAAAGTGTGAATCTCTTGTGAATGGGCTCAAGCTTGCAATAGAGTGGAAAATCATTGAATTACACATCTATGGAGATTCACAACTTATCATCAATCAAGTAAATGGAGACTATCAGGATAAGGATGAAAAGCTAATGCCCTGCAAAACAATGGTGGATGACTTGAAAAAGTACTTCATCTTCATTACATTTCAACAAATTCCAAGATCAAAGAATAGAGTAGCTAATGCCCTACAAAACAATGGTGGATGACTTGAAAAAGTACTTGTAAAGATTAAAATTTTTACAAAGTGGATTAAGGTAATCCCATTAATGAATAAGGGTACTCCCCTTACTAACCTAGAAACACACAACATGACAGGGAAAATAAATAGAAAATTGCAAGAATAGAAACACTTACTTTCTATTATCATCATTGAAATGACATTACAATATTTATAAAAATAACATGCTACAACCACATGGGAATATTCATTATAATAATCTACAAGACAAATCCAAAAACTACCCTTTGGAACCGAGCCCAAAACCTACCTTCATCCCTGTATATGTAGCACCATTAACCACCTTAGAATATTTTAGAGAGTGAAAGTTTCCCATTTTTGCACCGAATAGTTCCATTTCCCACCTAAGTGATTTTACTCTCTCTTACTTTTTGTATTGAAACTTGAGTCTTGATGGCACAACTTCAAGAAGCCACAACTTTTGAACCGCGTACCCAATTTTCTATTATATCCACTTTTCAAAAACCTCTCAAAGCACTCTATATATAGCATTGAATAGTGTTATCTTGGACAAGTTGTGATCCCTTCCAAAGCCTCTAAGGCCTTCAAAATTGAGTTCAAAGTTTTTCTACCACCACATCAAAACAAAAAATTCAATATCTTTAAAACCAGATTTGATCTTGCCATGAAACTTTACCGATGGGCTTATATATCCAAAATGAACCTATAGGGAAGTAATTGGAACAATCCATGTTAATATGATTTAGAACAATAGAGAGGGGGGGTGAATCAGTTGTTCTCAGGTCCTGATGTATAAAACAATCTCAAAAACTTTTCCTTAAATCAGATCCAATAACCAAAACAAACTTGGTCATCACTGATTTCAATAATAGAAACATATAACAATGCAGTCCACTACCCAGCTATAACTTAACTTGTAAAACAAAGAAATGTTCAAACCAAAACATTCACACAAGTATTAAAACTAGGATTTATAGTGGAAACCCAATTTGGGAAAAACCATTTTGTAACATGCTACTATTATTTTCACTCTTCTGAAGTGAGCTCGATAAAAAGCCAACCCTGTCAAAGGTTACAATACACATTGTCAGGTGTGACCCGGTTAAAGGATTTCAATTATCCTGTTAAAAGTGAGCCTTGTCATAGGACTTACATACACTCCATTAGAATGCAACCTTGATCAAAGGATTTAACATATGACTGTTAGGTCAACCTCTGTTACAAGGATTTTGACTATTACAATGGTGAGAAAGTAGCAACAATATTTATCTAAAAAATATACAACTCAATTTGCAAATATTAGATCCGATTCTGTACACTAATGCTATTTTACTGACTTTGAAACTTTTCCATCTCCATCTCTGATCTTCTTGAAACTTTTCTTCAAGAAACCACCACAATTCTCGTTCAGCCTTTTCTGCTTATAGAGTCAATAAAACTTTACTGATCTTCCAGCATTCTCTGTTCACCCATGCACTTGCATATCCAAATGCTTAGGTTCCCTTTATACTTTCCTCAATTAGGTTAACTCATCTTATGCCACTCGATCTCATTCGTAGATCTTAGGGTTAGGTCAGATTCATTGAATCTAGCCGCTTCATGTTCTTCGGCTCCTTTTCTAGAATCATCTCAAATCTCTTAAAGATTTACAATAAAATGTTTTACAGTGCATTTAATGCTTTCAAACAATCAATAAATAAATTCAACACGTTTTACATAATTCAAGAATTCAACAATGTCGGCTCCAAAATTAAATTCTCTTCAAATATAAAATTGTTGATGCTCGGTCAATAGTATGATCAACTACTCGGTCTTCATGTAGAAAGCTCGGTCATTACTAAAAATGTTTCCTCAACTTACATTGTCTTCCTCGGCAATTAACTGTTGTTTGGTCGACACTAGAATTTTTCTTGGCATACATTGACTTGGTCAACACTAACATTACTTGGCTTAAACATGATTTTTCCATTCTTTGCTCAGTCAAGCCTACCAGTTTAGTCTTCAATCTTACTAGTATAAACAATACATTGTCTCATCAATGTGCAACATAGTCAAGTACACTTTTTAGTATCAAGATAACTCATTTTTCCTTAGGTGCTATTGTTACCAACCTTGCCTATCCCCTTAGCAACACTCAAATAGATATAGTACTTTCCTAAGTAGCAACAGTCTTACCAATTAAGGTTTGACATCAATGACAATAAAACAATTGTTTCAATTGCAGTTTCCAACAATCCATGCTCAAATAAAAAAATTACTATGATCAGAGAAAACCTAACATGTTTGGAACAAGCGTAGACATTCAAACATTAGTCTAAGAGCATATCCCTAACATATAGAAAAAGCAATTTGCAAAGTCATTCACATAGAACTTAAGCATGAGCACCTTGTCACCATTTGATATGTTCTTGATTTAGGGATGTGGGTGTGCTCTCAAAACACTTGGATCTTATCCATAATGTTGATTAGGAAGGATTGGGATGGATTAGAGACCATGAGAACTCCATAATGGCACAAAACTAGGTATAGAACACTTGATTTTCCCCTAGAGCCTCAAGAAGCGTAATGATGTTGAAATGCACATTAAAGCTACAAATGATTATCCTAAGATTGATTTTAAGCCAAATGAAGTGTGATGTAATGATAAATCTATGAAAAAAAAAGAAATTAACTATGTTTAATCTATTATGCTAAGCTAAGATGTGTTATGAAAGATTGAAAGATAGATGAAATCTAATAATTAGGATTTATTATGCTAAGTCTAGATACAAATGAGCATGACAAAAATGCATGAAGATAAAAACTAAGCTAATGATTTTTTCTTGGAAGAGAGTCTATTTATAGGATTTTCCTAAGGGCTTGGGTTAGTAAGGAGAGTTAGGGTCAGAGTCAGGGTTTGGGGTAGAGTCTGAGGTATGGTTAGGGGTAAGGTTAGATGGATGAGGGTTAAGGGTTGCTCACACATGTGTGAGAAACACTAGGGAAGTGTGCCTAGGGGACCAAGATGAAAGAGGAGACATGTGTCTCATTATGAGGCTATAAGAGCCTTAATGAGTGTGTAAGAGGCCATTAATGAGTTTGTAAGGCTCATTAATGAGGGGGTTTGACCAAAAGTCAAAGAAGTGTGGATTAGACTAAGAAGGTTAGGAATCACCTTCTAATCAGGTTTAGGATGAGTTTAGGAAAGTTTAGAAGGGTTTAGGGTTCTCTAGAAGATTCTAGGGTTTTAGGATTTAAATAAATATTTTATTTATTTAAGGATTGTGACAATATTTATCAAATAATGATTCAATAAATAGGGGAAAATCATTTAAATTGAATTTAAATGCTTTTGGCTAGGTTTTCTTAATTAAATGTCTTTAATTAAAATAGGAAAGGAGATAATGACAATAAAAACTAATTAATTAATTAAATAACAAATGATGATGTCATCAGGGGTTTTACAAAATAAAATATTTTTTATTTTGGAAAAGGCTTTTTAGGTGTCTACATTTTGCCCCTCTTTGATGCGATACCACAAGTGGTGTGGTGTTAAAGATGAGAAAATAAGATGCCCTAGGCTAGAATTTAGAAGATAAGGGGTTGTGCCCCCTCGAGAAAATAACACAAAGAGGAAACGTTGTGGAATATTCTCAAAAAGAACACAGAAAAGAAGGGAAGGGAAGAATAAACAACCAAATGTCCAAGAGAAAAGATGCATGAATGCAATATGATGTGAGATGTGGGATGAATCTATATGAAGGATGCAAGATGCAAGATTAATCCATATGATGTTGGATGGGGGATTTAGGGAGCTCCATCCGTTGGATATTTTGAGAGCATGACCTAGTTTGATATAGCAATGCTAGAGACCTGCCAAGGTTACAAAAGAACTCAAGGCCTTGTCACCAGCATTGCATAGGACTGACACAAAAAATAAAGCATGTAAAGGGTTTCCCTAGCGTCACACATGAAACCCGAAGGAGGCATGGTAGAAACGATGCTGGAGAAACCAAAAATAGACGACTGACTCACAGGTAGAAGCAAAAGCTCAAAAGACCTTGCCCCAGATTGTCCTCATTCACAACACACCATGATATAAATGATCATGGTGACTTTGAGGAGAGGAGCAATGAGAAGTCGTAAAAGATAAACAAGATCCAAAGGATAAAATCCAAGATCAAAATGATAACTCCAAAAGACATCCTTTTCCAAGGAGAGATATTGATGGTTTGATTGATGGGAGGAGATTAGGTCTGAACATGGTGAAGGATACATCATCATGGACTCAGTTTGATTTCTTAGGTTGGAAAATATAGAAATAATACATCTATGCAGACCTGGTTTGATGGGGATAATGTTGTGTTGTTGATTGGAAAATGATGAGGTTCAAAGATAATCATGTGATAAGGATAGTCCAAAGAAGATGTTGCTGAAGTATGAGGCTGGGTAGGATAAGTTATCTGATCAAATATTTTTGTAGGACTAACGAGGATATGTACAAAAAAAGATGATGATATGTAAAATGAATGCGGAGATATGTACAAAGGAGCTCAAAAGATAAGCAAAGATCCAAAGGAACAAATGAAATAACAAGTATCTCACAAAACCTTTTCCCATAGGTAGGATAATGGAGGATGACTAATTTGTTGAGGATTGATGGTGGAGGATGGTGGAGGATCAGCAAGTGTTAGGGATGAGTTGTTGCTTCCTGATGTAGGATCAGATAGGATTGGATTGGATTTTTCAACCTAAGATAGACTGATAATCTTTGGAAGACTGGATTCTTGCTAGCGTATGCCAATCTCTTGCTTGAGATGATGAGGCCTACAAAGACAAGTACACGATGCCCTAGACAATGCTTAGTCAAAGGGTAGTGCTGGGATGATTGATTTAGGATAAGGATTGAGCAACTCAAAGGACATGACACAAAGTAGATGGTGGGTAGCTAGATAAGGATTCCTATGACAAGAGATAGGTAAGACACTCGAACCTCAAAAAGGACCAAGGGATGATTGATGAAGCATTGAGTTGGATAGGTCACGATGACTCAAGGGATAACTAATGCAAAGGATGGGACCTAAAGACACATATGTAAAAATGAGCTTAGGTGGAGACACAAATGACAATAGGGTACAAGAATTAGGAAAGGATATACAAGGGATCTAGGGATGAAGTCAATGTTGTAGAGATATGAAAGATGATGCCCTAGTTGGGTTGAAAGCCAAGATGGACTGATGGTAGATAAGATGGTGATGGATGATGTGTCCTGAAATGACACAGATTTGGGAAGGATGCATCCCAACAATGATGATTGGATTGAGATCAAGGCTTGCCACAAGACTAGGAACAAGACTAAGGATGTGATTGGATCGGTTGGCTTGATCTTGGATTTTGTTTAGCTAGAGGATATGGATAGGATTCACAGATGCTGGAAGATTGTTGGGAGAATGTTTGGATACTGATGGATGGTATTGGATTGCATGGGGATAGCTTGTAGCTAGATACTAATGACAAGGGAAGATACTAGGTGGTGGAAAGATGGAGGAAATGTTGAGGGATTCAGATGGAGGAAATGCTTAGGATTTGGAAAGAAAATATGCTAAGGTTTGGTTGTTTGGAGGAATTGCTGGAAGATTTTGGATAGAGGAATGCTGGATTGCTGAGGATTTGGATGGAGGAATGTTGAAGGATTTGTAGATGGAAGATAAGGATTCAGATGGAGGAAGATTTGGATTGGAAGATGGAAAATAAGGATTTGGATGGAGGATGGGGAGATAGGAAGATGGATACGAGAAGATCTCCAAGGAATATGTCACCAAGGAACAAGATAACCCCTGCTTAGGATAGTTCATGCATTTAGAGGCATTAGGAGGGGGTATGATAGGATGGAAGATAAGACGACAAGAGGATAAGGAAGGTAGATGGAAGCTTGGATAGTTGGTGGATGAAGATTGGCAATGGGGAAATGGATGCAGAAAGGTTCCCAAAAGCATGTATACCTGGTGGTCTTTGTTTCTGTATCAAGCTCCATATGAGGATGAAAGAGGTGAGAGACAAATGGGATGGAGGAGATGCTAGATAAGACGTGATAGAAGGGAATTCCCCCCAATTGTAGAAAGGAATTGGGGGGATTACGCATGACACCTATTTGCTAGGTTTTCATCATGGTACTTGTCCAAGGTGCTTGAATTGCCAAGTTTTCACCATTTGATGAATGTTTTTGTCTTTTTCTTTTTTGATATTTTTATAATTTTTATGGATTTTCTAATTTTTTGCAGACTTTTTTTGACTTTATGATTTGTTTCTGACCTCTTGCTAATCTTCTACTAAATTTTTCTCTTGTTGTTGGCCTTCTTATTTGTCTGGATATTGGTACAACCTTATTGGGATGGATGGATTACGCAAAGGCATGGATGGGATGGGGTAGATGGGAGAGATGGTGGTAGAAAGTGTTTGGATGGAATGATGGGAATTGATCATGATAGGGAGATGTTGTTAGGAACAACATTGGCACATGTTGTACAAAAGGAGGATGAAGAGGATGGGATTTGGAAGATAGATGCGAATAGGATGGAGGATTTTTGCTAGGAGATTTTGGGACATAGGGACCCAAAATGGATTTAGGAGATGGAGGAGAAGACTGAGTAGCTTGTAGATTAGCAACTTTGGATGCCATTATGGATATTTCTTTTAGATGCATTGCATCTATTTTCTTTGGGATCCACATAGTCTTTGCTTTAGCTTTGGTCGGCCTTTGTGGCCATTGGGATGCATTGGATTTAGCTTTTGATTTGTTGGGATTTTGTGGCCATTTGGATTTAGCTTTTTCTTTGATGGGCCTTTGTGGCCATTGGGATGCATTGGATTTTTTTATTGGATTTTTCTTTGTTTGATCATGTTGTTTAGAGTGGACATGGAAATCTTTGAATCCTTGTGGATCGTTACCTTTATGCATTTTTGACATGGCATCCAAATTGAGAGAAGAATTGGAAGGAATATGAGGAGCTGTGTGGGATGGAGGAGATATGGATGGAGAGATGGAAGGAGATTGGAAGATAGGAGATGTGGGAATGTGCCTTTGTTGATCCTAACTAGGGATATTTGGACTTTGGATGAAGGACCGAGTAGGATAAGATGGGGGATGATATTTTGGGATGTAAGCCCCCAAAATGGATTTGGTATGTGGAGGATACGTGCTGGTAGATTTTGGGACATAGGGACCCAAAATAGATTTAGAGGATGAAGGAGGAATGTGATAGATTGTGCTGGATCGCAATGATGGAGGAGGAGGAATGGAGTTGTTTTCTTTGGAGGGATGATGGGGAGATGAAATGGTGGTTTTGGAAGGGTGCTTGAATTTTGCTTTAGTTGTACCAACATTTCTGGAGGAATTTTCTTTAGATGTGTGACCACTACCACATGATTTTGGATGTTTCTTATGCTGGATGGGCTCCAGATTTCCTTGTTCATGAGTGCCCAAGCCTTTGCCTTGATAATCAATTTCTTGAGCATTTTATCCAAACAAGGATATTTCTGACTTGGGGAATAAGATAAACATCTAGTTTTAGGTGTTGCAGTGGAAGATATGAAACTGATTTATTTTGCTTTGATTGGGATTTCCTTGACAAATGTAAGTGGAACAAGAGGATAGGGTGATGGAAGTGGGATATTTTGGATTGGAGGATCATTAAGTGGATAATATGGGATGATAGGATCTTGACTAGGATTGGGAGGTGGTGGTGGATCTTGAGATGGATGAATTGGGATGATACGATCTTGGATTAGAGGAATTAGGATGAGTGGATCTTGGATTGGAGGAATTAGGATGATGGTATCTTGATTTTCATCTATGGGTACTTCAACATGCTTTTGGACAAGATCTGAACTGGATTAGATTGGTGTAGATAAAGTTTTGGGGGATTTATGGATGATCTCTTTGGAAGGAGTGGATGGAGGGCTAGGAGATTCTATAATTGTGATGGTAGGAAGAAGGGTGAACTCATGAGGCTCATTAGATGTGGCTTGGATAATGATGGGAGGAGGAGAAGTGGATGGGGATTGGATGGAGTTAATGGATGGAAGTGACTCAATGATGCTAGGAGTTGGAAGAGGAACAATAAGTGGGATATATGGAAGAAGGATAATAGATAGGAGTGATGGAGGGGGAATGATGGATGTAGGAGATGGATGGGCATCATCAGTGATGACTTCACATGAAGGATTGAAATGACATGACTCAGAAAATTTAGGAAAGAGATTTGTTGCTAGCTTCCTTGTGAAACTCCTTGGAGACTTTCATGATGGAGGTTGAGGTGAAGGATTGGAATGTGTAGATGGTGGTGAGCTAGGATAGTCCTCACATGAAGGTGTGGTAGAAGATTGTGAACTTGGTTGAGGGGATGACGGTGTAGAAGAGGAGTTGGAGGATGGCATGACTAGATAGTTCACATAGGTAGGTATAGAGGAAGCTTGTGAACTGGATTGGCTAACTTGTGAGGTAGGCATGATGGATTGAGATATAGGATATGAAGTGGATTGAGGGATGCATTCTTCTCATAGGAGGGGATTTGTGGCAATGTATGTGAGAATGGAAGATGTTGGATTGAGATAGGATATAGTGGATGGAGTACCAAGATAGGATGGGGGATTAGGATAATGGTTTGGAAGACTAGGATTTTGGATTTGAAAATGCGTTGGAGGATAAGGAGATGGAGGATTTAGAAAAGGGATGTAGCTAGTAGTGTTATTGTGAAAAGATGGTGATTGGGATATGACCATAGAAGGAGATGGAGGTATGAAGGATGTATACAGAGGATGTGTAGGCTCAGTATATAAGGAAGAAGGTGTGGATGAATAGTATAATAGATTTCCCTTGTCAAAGGTAGGATAAGGAGAAATAGTGGATATGCATGAAGGCATGATAGGATAGTTTGGGGGAATGATTGGATCATGGGGGATTCTTGGAGAAAGCTTGCAAAGATTTTCAAAGTACTCATTGTGATCCACAAGAGTCTCATCATCATGCTTTCCAAGGTTTTCAAAGTACTCATCATGATCAACAAGACCTTCATCATCATCAAGATAGGATGAAAGAAGAGAAGAGACATAATAACCAAACTCATCATAATAGCTTTGAGACATGTTCACTTATGGATGAGTTGGATAGGGATGAAGGATGAAGATGGATTGGAAGACTGGCAGGATTGGACTAGAATTTGGATTAGGATGACCGACAAGCTCAGACTAGGATTCAATTTGGCTCAAGATAGGAGGAATAGAGTGACTCTAGAGGAAGGCAAACAGGGGATAGGGGGTGACCAAGATGATGTTGCTAACCTAGGGAAGGAGGAAAATACTGGATGGGGAAGATGCGATATGAGAGGAAGACCATGATTAGGAGACTAGGATGACATGATTATGCAAGCTTAGATGACTTCTAGATTTGGATCAATTGGTTTTGATATGGAAAAAGGATTTGGTGTGTAGAACTCTTTGTTTTTGTATGTTTCAATGGATGTTTTTCACTAAGTTTGAAACTTCAAAAACACATCAAGCAAGAACTACCTAGAAGATAGGATATTATCAAAATCTTTTCCCATAGCTTGATATCCCAAAAAGGAATACAGATGGTGAGTAGTCTTAAGGTGATCTGGGAAACCACTTGGATCAATCCTTGCATAAAGATTTTGATACCTTCAGGAGTAGATCAGGAAGTGTCTAATTTAACAAGTGTCTGATTTGGTCTGCGGTGTCCTACCAATTGGTTTTTACACACGTGACTCACTTAAGAGTCTAGTTGACCATCCCAAAATAGTAGGGATATTCACCTACCTGGGGCTACCATCCACATGCATTGCCAGAGCTTGAGGGGATGAAGCGAGACTTTTCTCAATGCTTTATTTATATACTAGCTGGGGAAGTACCGGTTTGAAGTTGTTCTCCAAAGAGGAAGCTCTTTTCTCTCTGGACATGCTTCTCTAGAAGTAAAAGAAGTGAACTCATCCAAGTTCAACCTTTTTTACGTTGCTTATTTAACAAGGATTTGCATGAATTTTGAAAACTCCTAACAAGTACACCAAGAAAGGGTTTTTTTCCAATTGATTAAGTGATTTTGAAATGAAATATTGCAAACACATGTATTTATGACTTTGATTTATTCATTCTCTGAAGACAAGAAAGCTTTGAAAATATTTGCAAGTTTTTTTTACATTTTCACTCAAGATTGTGTTTGTTTTTGGGATCCTAATTTGAACCTTTGAAACGAAATGAAAAAGCTTTTCTTTAAACTTTTGGGACAATCAAGATTGTGTTTTCTTTTAGACTCAAAGAAATGACTCTTTTTTATTTTGGACTTTGATCTCTTTAGGGGCATTCAAGATTGTGTGCTTTAGAATTCAGTTTTATGCCCAAAAAGAGATTCCTAGATTATTTTGTGGATGCATGAAACTTTAGAAAACATGTATGATTTTGAAAAAGAAGTTTTTTTTAACCCAATAATAAAGAATTAGGACTGATTTAGGAACTTTTAGGACATATTAGGACTTCTTAGGAACTGATTAGGAATGAGATGCAATTTTGTTCCTAGATTGCCTGAAACTTAACAAACAGTTAGGATATTGCAAAAGAAGTTCACTTTAGCTAAGAACAATGTTTCAAGATTGATTTGAAAACACTTTACACTGAATTTGGATTGATTAGAAACCAAATAGGAATGAAAATGCAGATTTTTAGTTCTTTTTAAGCTTCCAAAACTTGAAGTGTTCCTACCTTGCATGAATGAACCCTAAAACCCTAGATTTGCATGAATGAGGTTCTTTTTAGCCAAATGAAAGACATTAGGGATGATTTTTATTGTTTTAGGAACTTTTAGGAATGTTTAGTGTTTCTTAGGAATGATTAGGAAACATTTAGGAACAATATGCAATTCAGTCCATTAAGGGCATTCAAGAATGACTAGAAGTTCATTTTAACCGAAATAAATGAAGTGTTTGAGTTCCTAAACATTCAAAAAAGTTCATGAACCTTAAGACCTTAGTGATTTCATGAAAAATTGGCCTCCATGAAGTACCTTCAAGAGTATGATGTCATAAATTACAAGCTTGAAGCCTAGGGTCACTGGGATCCCCAAACAGGCCCAGAAAGTGAGTAAAAATCAAGTTTAGGACTTCAAATAAGCCATCTAATT
Source organism: Chamaecyparis obtusa (assembly GCA_027943335.1). Classification (NCBI taxonomy): domain Eukaryota; kingdom Viridiplantae; phylum Streptophyta; class Pinopsida; order Cupressales; family Cupressaceae; genus Chamaecyparis; species Chamaecyparis obtusa. The sequence continues at coordinate 831,149 of BSBK01004916.1, read as the reverse complement.
CCCATATGACATTTGAGGCTAGGGATTTTTTTAGATTACAATGTCTTACAAAACTTCATGAAGGTCCATATGACAATACATGGTTTCCCATATGACACTTGAGCCAGAAGGTGAAAAATAACTCAAAATGTAAGCCCATATGACAATTGCATGATGGTGGTCAATAGTCGTATGACATATGGGTGATAACCATATGAATATTTCTCCTAATGATCAATTTTCATATGACACTACAACAAAATTCATCTGAGAGGTGTGAAAAAGTGAGTTTTTGGTCAAAAAACCCTAAAAAGGGTAGTTTTGAAGGCTTGTGGAGTCCCATCGGGCGTGCCAAAATGTGATCAGAGAAAACATAACCCATTAAAAAAAAGTGTATACATTCAAACATTAGTCTAAGAGCATGTCCCTGACATATAGAAAAACCAATTTGCAAAGTCATTCAGATAGAACTTAAACGGGAGCACCATGTCACCGTTTGATTTGTTCTTGATTCAGGGATGTGGGTGTGCTCTCAAAATAATTGGAGCTTATCCATAATTATAATTAGGAAGGATTGGGATGGATTAGGGACCATGAGAACCCCATAATGGCACAAAACCACGTATAGAACACCCGATTTTCCCCTAGAGCCTCAAGGAGCCTAATGATGCTGAAATGCACATTAAAGCTACAAATGATTATGATAAGACTGATTTTAAGCTAAATAAATTATGATGTGATGATAAATCTATGTAAAAAAATGAAATAAACTATGTTTAATCCATTATGCTAAGCTAAGATGTGTTAGGAAATCTTGAAAGATAAACAAAATCTAATAATTAGGATTTACTATGCTAAGTCTAGATATAAATGAGCATGATAACAATGCATGAAGATAAAAACTAAGATAATGATTTTTTCTTGGAAGAGAGACTATTTATAGAATTTTCCTAAGGGCTTAGGTTAGGAAGGAGAGTTAGGGTCAGAGTTAGGGTTTGGAGTAGAGTTTTAGGTATGGTTAAGGGTAAGGTTAGATGGACGAGGGTTAAGGGTTGCTCACACATGTGTGAGAAACACTAGGGAAGTGTGCCTAGGGGAACAAGATGAAAGAGGAGATATGGGTCCCATTATGAGGTTGTAAGAGCCTTAATGAGTGTGTAAGAGGCCATTAATAAGTCTGTGAGGCTCATTAATGAGGGGGTTTGACCAAAAGTCAAAGAAGTGTGGATTAGACTAAGAAGGTTATGAATCACCTTATAATTAGGTTTAGGATGACTTTAGGAAAGTTTAGAAGGGTTTAGGGTTCTCTAGAAGATTTCTAGGGTTTTAGGATTTAAATAAATATTGTATTTATTTAAGGATTGTGACAATATTTATCAAATAATGATTCAATAAATAAGGGAAATCATTTAAATTGGATTTAAATGCTTTTGGATATGGTTTCTTAATTAAATGTCTTTAATTAAAATAGGAAAGGAGATAATGACAATAAAAACTAATTAATTAATTAATTAATTTAAAAATGATGATGTCATCAGGGGTTTTACAAAATAAAATATTTTTTATTTTGGAAAAGGCTTTTTAGGTGTCTACATTTTTCCCCTCTTTGATGCAATTCCCTAAGTGGTGTGGCATCAAAGACAAGAAAATAAGATGCCCTAGGCTAGAATTTAGAAGATAAGGGGTTGTGCCCCCTTGAGAAAATAATGCAAAGAGGAAACGTTGTGGAATTTTCTCGAAAAGAACACATAAAAGAAGGGAAGGGAAGAATAAACAACCAAAAATCCAAGAGAAAATATGCATGAATGCAATATGATGTGAGATGCGGGATGAAGCTATATGAAGGATGCAAGCTTAATCTATATGATGTTGGATGGGGGATTTAGGGAGCTCCATGCATTGGATATTTTGAGAGCACAACCTAGTTTGATATAGAAATGCTAGAGACTTGCCAAGGTTACAAAAGAACTCAAGGCCTTGTCACCAGCATTGCATAGGACTAACACAAAAAAAGAAAGCATGCAAAGGGTTTCCCTAGCGTCACACATGAAACTCAAAGGATGCATGGTAGAAACGATGTTGGAGAAACCACAAATAGACGACTGACTCATAGGTAGAAGAAAAAGCTCAAAATACCTTGCCCCAGATTTTCCTCATTCAAAACACACCATGATATAAATGATCATGGTTACTTTGAGGAGAGGAACAATGATAAGCCATAAAAGATAAACAAGATCCAAAGGACAAAATCCAAGATCAAAATGATAACTTGAAAAGACATCCTTTGCCAAGGAGAGAGATTGATGGTTTGATTGATGGGGAGATTAGGTCTGAACATGGTGAAGTATACATCATCATTGGACCAGTTTGATTGCTTAGGTTAGACAATATAGAAGGATACATTTGTGAGGACCTAGTTTGATGGGGTGAATGTTGTATTTTTTATTGGAAAATGATGAGGTTCAAATATAATCATGTGATAAGGATAGTCGACAAAAGATGTTGCTGAAGTATGAGGCTAGGTAGGACAAGTTATCTGATCAAATATTGCTACAGGACTAATGAGGATATGTACAACAAAAGATGATGATATGTACAACAAATGGGGAGATATGTAAAAAGGAGCTCAAAAGATAAGCAAAGGTCCAAAGGAACAAATGAAATAACAAGTATCCCACAAAACCTTTTGCCATAGGTAGGATAATGGAGGATGACTGATTTGCTGAGGATTGATGGTGGAGGATGGTGGAGGATCACCAAGTGTCAGGGATGAGTTTCTACTTCCTGATGTAGGATCAGATAGGATTGGATTGGATTTGTTAACCTAAGATAGACTGATGATCTTTGGAAGACTGGATTCTTGCTAGTGTATGCCAATCTCTTGCTCGAGATGATGAGGTCTACAAAGACAAGTACAAGATGCCCTATAAAATTCTTAGTCAAAGGGTAGTGCTAGGATGAACCTGATTTAGGATAAGGATTGAGCAACTCAAAGGACATGACACAAAGTGGATGGTGGGTTGCTAGACAAGGATTCCTATGATAAGAGATAGGTAAGACACTCGAACCTTAAAAAGGACAAAGGGATGATTGCTGAAGCACTGAGCTTGATAGGTCATGATGACTCAAGGGATAACTAATTCAAAGGATGGGACCTGAAGACACATATGTACAAATGAGCTTAGGTGGAGACACAACTGATGCTAGGGTACAAGAACTAGGAAAGGATATACAAGGGATATGGGGATGAAGCTGATGCTACAGAGATATGCAAGATAATGCCCCAATTGGGCTGAAAGCCAAGATGGAGATGATGCACACTAACTGAAGTCACACCCTATTCCTTAGTCTATGGAGAAAAATCCATTTTTCCAATTGAGGTGGAGTTACCTTCATTGTGAGTATCATTACAAAATACAATTATAAATGAAGATTATTGTGTATCTTGGTTACATGAGTTAGAATTACTCAGTGAGAATTGAAAGAATGTCTTGAATCATTTACAATCCTATCAAAATCATCTCCACAAAAATCATAGTAAGAAGGTTGGAGTTTGATTCTTTGAAATATGAGACTTGGTACTAATCAAAAATTAGAGAAACTTGGTTGACAACGAAAAAACTTGACAAGTTTGAGGTTAATTGGCTAGTTCATTATGTCATCAGAATAGTTTATGGATCAGGTTCTTAACAATTATCTACACTAGAGGACCTACCTCTATTAAACCCTATCAATAGCTTGCACCTACAAAAAATTTACACATAACTCTCAAAGTATCTATTTTTAAAAATGACATGAAAAAATTAAAAAAAAAGTTAAAAAAATACAAAAAATAAAAAAGCCAAAAAATACAAAACAAAATGGTCTTTAAAAAAATTCAAAAAAATTGTCAAATTGATGAAAAACTTGGCAAATAGGCATCTTGTGTGACACAAAAAAAGAATAGAAATAAAGAGAAATAATTCATCTTATGGTGAAAATCACCTTGGTGGCACCTTGGCCAAGTACCATGGTGAAAATTGGCTAATTCAACGCCATGTGTAAAGACTTTCACTACATTATCTTCCTTCACATCATCTGATATATTTGTTATAATCCCTTTGTCATACATTATGCAGTCCTACAATAAAAGCCTTGGTATATTATCAGTGACTTGGAATTCATTAGTCATCCTTGTTAGTCACGTCTCTTACATTACCAGAATTCAATCCACCATGTCAATAAATTGGCTTATGTCCTAACAGGGGGCAAGTAAGATGTCATGATCCTAAAACGTCTTGAAAAAACAAAAAAATGATTAAATATCCTAAAAAATAAAAAAAAATATGGTAAAATATCCTAACAAATCCCTAAAAATCATAAAACAATAAAAATCTTGCAATAAAGTGTCTTTTTGTCAATTGTCCATCATTAATAAAACATATCCTTTTGCATCAACAAGTTTTGTACAGACGCCAAACATAGCAAGTCTGAGCTTCAAAAAATCATGCATTAACTAACAAACTTATCAACTAGTGCTAAATCAAACTGGTCACACTATCTTATCAATCGATCAATTATGATCAATCCTTTTGTCATATGGTCATTATGTCTTATACAAAAGATGCATATACTTGAAATGAGATAGGTTAGTCTTATACGAGGTAGATCATTCCTAAAACTAGAAATCATTATCATGGTCAATGTCATTATCAAACAAACACATAACACATACATATAATTAGTATGATTATTGGCTTGTTGTCCAAATTAGTCTTATCTTATTTTGATTTTTACAAGTCATGTTCCTATGCATCTTGGTGATATTCACAAGTGATTAGAGATGTTGAGATGGTTCATGGATTTTATTTTTTTTATTTTTTCTTAATGGGGTGTTTTTCACAAAGTTTAAGAACATGTATTTTAGGTTTCAGTGATAGGCATGTTCACATATGAGAAAAGTATAAAATGCAGAAAAAATTGCAAAGAAAAAAATGTCATGACTAAAGCTACACATACCTTAACCATTAATGCCTTTATCCTTAGATGGATTGGCCAACATCCCTTATCTATTCTAGTACTTGTTACATGAAAAGGGAACATCTCATCTTGATTTGTTAATATATTGATGTGGACATACCCATTTTTCTAAATAAAATGTCTTACTAATAAAAATAGTTTCTCAAAAGGCTTAAACAAAATATGGTATTAATGAGTTATGGATTTCAATTAAGTTTCATCATCATATTATTTAATCTATTCATGCCACTCACTCATATCTATCAATACTAACAGCTCTACCAGTCAGTACTAACAATCATTAAGGTATTATATTCTAGGACAACCCAAAATAATGCATCCTACATTAATAACATGGTAGATTATAAATCACATAGAATCAACATAAGCATAAGCATAAGCATTATTGTACTCTCTCCATTACATGATATATAAATGCATATAAAATACAAAAATAGAGCTCATAATCTCTTATTAACTACATCACATATCGTCATTTGCATTAATGTCTCATAGGTCACATAGAAACAACATGAGCATATCACATAAATGTATAGAAAATACAAAATATAGATAATCAACTATCATTAAGTTCATCACATATAGATATCCATATAGACATCTCATATATCATCTAGGAAAACATAAAGGCATGTCTTAACATAGACTACAATATGCATCATCATGGACATCATAGCATAAATCATCATAACTATCATAAATAAACATTATAAACAAAAGCATGTGCATAAAATATGACACATTATAGACACTCCCATCAAAACTACATACATACATATACATATACGTATACATATACATATACATATAAATATACATACATATATATACATACATACATACATACATACATACATACATATATATATATATATATATATATATATATATATATATATATATATATATATATATACACACACACACACACACACACACACACACACACACATATACATACATATACATATACATATACATATACATATACATACATACATACATAAATATGTATGTATCTCAAAAAATGTGTCAGAGTACAACATCATATGTCTGACTAACAGAGCTCACAAAATATATGCAAAAGTGTGTCTACAAATACAATCCAATCAACTAGTAATCCCTCTGCCCTTTGAACTAGTGGGCCTATGAAGGGAAAATGTGGAAGGTCTTTCCTCAGGCTGAATAGTAGTTATTCTCACATCTGTATGAGGTGGTCTCAAATATTGTGCCATTACACCACTACCCTATGATCTATGGGATCTTTGTGACCTATGAGAGGCTAAGTAGTTAGGTTCTCTCTAATCAAGGGGGCCACACTCTCATACTAATCTCACCAATATTGTGTCTATCATCTTTTATCCCTCCCTACAACTGATACATTTGATCTATATCTCGCTAGAGAATAAAATCATGTACCCCATCAATAAAGGCACAAACAAAATGCTCTTCTTGTATCCTCCTAGCCTCCACTATTTGTTCCCTATCTTCTTTGATTGCATGTACCTCTTCCCTAATTATTCTCTCTCTCTCTCTCTCTGGGCCCATCCACCCCTACAACACACTAAACTTTCCAGATAACTAGCATCTCTCTAAATATGAGGTTATGGTCGTATCCTTTGCTATCACCTCCCTCACCTCTTATTTCCTGGCTCTAGTCTCTACAACATTTAATCTCTCCTATAGAGATCTAATGTGATCCCTCATCATCTCTATCTAAGCTAGAAATGCCTGAGTCTTTGGGATCTATCTACTATCATGACCAATGGCCACATCTTGTAATCCCTCCCTCTCCTCTATCTCCTCCTCCTCCTCCTCCTCTAATGAGATGGAATCATCTATGATAGAACTACTCTCCTATAAGTTTCTCCTTGTCACATCCACATCCCCCCCTTTTCTATATCCTCATCACCCCCTGTGGCTTCTCCTCCTACATCTCTTGCTATCCCCTCATTTCCTATTGGGTAAATCATTAGAGCACCATCTGCAATAGAATCTCCACCTCTGTCATCATGTCCACCATTCCCATCATATCCATCTCTACCCCCTCTCCCTCCATCTCTTCCTCTCCTCTCTCCATCTCTACCTCCTCTCATATTGTCTCTACTCCCTCTCCCTCAACCACCTCTACCTCTCCCTCCCTCCTAGCCTTCATTTAGTCCTCCTTGACCTTGTCTACCCATGCTCCTTTGTGGTTGTCTAATTTTTCTAGATATATCAACAAGAATGGATACCCTTGGATCAATTTATGGTATAGGTATCCACAATTCCCACCACACATCATAATCTGACATCATACTTGCATAAACAACTTGTGACCCCCAATCCCATCACATAGGAGCCAACCCATTAGTATAAGATACCCTATTCATCCCAAGAATCACTATTCCCTATCTTGACACATCCCTATTACATTGTGCAAATTGTGCAGCTCGTATCAGTACCCCTTGTCTCTCACCAAACTATCATAGAACCCTATTTAGTAGCTAGATGTCAATGATCTTCTATGAAGTTTTAGTTCATCCAATCAAATATCTCTCTTTCTAACAAGAGTCTAAGTGATATTCCTCTCCATCCCATTCTTCATAGCCAATATAATGACTCTAGATGAACTCTCTCAAAATATCAAACTAGTGTTGCCAATATCTAGTGTGTCGAACCTACCTTTGTACAACTACCTCATAATAATATACATATGGCTGACCTTGATGAAGGGCCTATATATCAAACAATGGTTTGCACATAGATATGTGCTCCTACACTTAGATCTATAGTAAAGTGACCCCATATCCAATAGTCTGTGCACTATAATAGGAAATATCATGCATCTAAAAGTATAAAAACACTATCATATAAGGTCCATATGCATATGTATTACTCTCAATCCACATCTTTCATACCATAACTCCCCAACCTACTAGAAACCAACAGTCTCTCCTATCTGGAACCAACACACCCACCACCATACCACATAATAGATCAAATAAGTTATCATACTCATCCACCATATCCTGCCATATGATCTCATAATGACTAATACCCAGCTCAACTTTAGTAATCTCAAACAAGTCACATAACACCCTAACCCATGTCCATGGTGCATACATAACCCTCTCACCTTGAATAGGAAATCTCAAAATCTTATAGAAATTCTCAAGTGTAATTGTGCACTCTCCTGTAGGTAAATGAAAATAAGAGGTCTTTGAATGTCTTCTCTCACATAGAGTGCTAATGAGTCCCCTATTATCCCTAATCTAGGGAATAAATATCACATGTAGTAATCATAGGCTCTCTAGATGGTCATGCTCCTCATGATCTAGTTTGTGTCTATATGAAAAAGTCTTGGTATGATTCTCCTAAGTAATAAAAATAGAGTCTCTAACCACTAATTCATACAATGCTAAACATGCATATAAACTACTCATATTTTATCACATGTCAAATCACATTCATTAATCATGTGTTTAGCAAGCCCAAATAAAATGTGTTGAATAAAAAATTGTCAGTCAAATGCATCTAATTTATTATATGCATTTGCCACATAATAATCACTTGCACATCAATTAAAAAAATATTGTCCTAAGCAATTGTGTTTCTTCATTGTTAGTTGCAGCAAAAGTGACCTATACTTGCATCACTTCAATCTGCAACCCTAAAAACTAGTTTTTAAAAAGCACGCAAAATGATAAATAAAAATATGTAATTGACAAGTTACTTACTAGTGCTCCTACACCTTTAGGTCACTAATATGTATACACTCACTCGCTGATGTGAATGTTGTCTCTGTACTCTGCCATTGCTCAAACACTTTCAGAAGCCTCTTCTTCTCCTTTGATTTCCAAAGCTCAAAGTGCACAAATGAGTTTGAAAATGAGCCTTAGGACCTATTTATACCCCTACCCCTCCTTGGTGAATGTGCAACCCATCCCTTTTGAACTATCCATGTATACCTTCACATTTTGGAGGCCATAACTTGTGTTAGACACCTTCATTTTTTGATCCATTTGTTCCATTAGATTCCTTGTCAATTTGTCGACAAATTGAACTCCTATCCATATTTTTTGCTCAATTTTTCAAGGGGGCATCACAGTACCTAGTCACTACTACAATCTTGTTGGGGCATACCGAGGCATAATTTTCATTAATTATTATTTGAAACAATGCTTGAAAACACATTGTCTCAAAGAGGGGCAAAATGTAGACACTAAAAATTATCTTGTTGCCCGTGCGTGACAATTTTACTAAATTTCATCTTATTTAATTAAATAATCTTTATTATTTAATTAATTTATGCCATTCTTCCTAAATCAAATTTTAAAATCATCATTCCCCTCCAATTCTAATAATTGAATAATTTTAATTAGTTATTTAATGACTTAGCTTCTAGTTAATATTTTGTCAGGATTCTTTAATTATTCTTCTAAAAATTAATTAAATAGTTTTTATTATTTAATTAATCTCTTTTCTCTACTTTAATTAAATAATTTCATTATTTAATTAAAAATATTCTTCATTGTTATTATCACCATAATTAAGTGATAATTTTAATTACTTAACCATGTCTTCTAAAATTAAACAAATCATTTAATTTATTTAACTTTCCACTTCCCCAATGCAAACTTATTCTTCTGAAATTAAATAAAATATTTATTTTTTATTTATTTCTCTCATGCACAATTAAATAATTTCTTGAATTTATTTAATGCTAATTATATTTCCTCCAATTCCACCTCTTTAACTAATATTGACTTTCAGTCTAAATATTAATCAATTAAGTCTTCTTAGCCATGAAATCAATCTTTTAATCAATTATTGCGGTCTACTCCCAATCAGCCAACTCAACTATCCAATCAAGTTTGTCATGCAACCGCTTAACTATTCAATCAAGCTTATTCATTTGTCCAATCACTAGTACAAAAACAACAATATATGACTAAATAAACTACTAAAAATTCTAGATAAATGACTAAACTTAGTGACATGACCATTAGTAGTTTATTGCCGGTCATTTATCTCGCAACCAAGTTTATGACTAAACTATTTTAGTCATTGATTTGATCATTAGTTTGGTCATTGATTTAGTCATTAATTTAGTCATATATTTAGTGATTAATTAAGTGATTAATTTAGTGATTAATTTAGTCATATATTTAGTGATTAATTTAGTCATATATTTAGTCATTAATTTAGTCATATTAGGATATGATGGAATTGAACCACCATCCTCTTGCTTGTAAAGAAAGTGCTCTTCCATTGAGCTAGTACCCTTTAAATTGTGGCATGATGCAAAATGTATTAATTTTGTGTTACAACATTTTAAAGGCATCTACAGTTTTCTCTGTACTCACATGTTCCTACACTTAGCTATGTATGCTTTACAACTATGACAACATTAGACTGTCCTCTACAAGTTTCTCTCTAACTCTCATAGTTTTACACTTTACTTTCTATCCTTTACTTCTATAACAAGATAATATCAAAGGTGTACCCAAGATAATTACATATCTTTATGTGTGTGGCATTGACATGCACACAAGTGCATCCATGCCAAATTGCATAAGGATGGTCTCCAAAAATGCACCATACCTACACTTTGTATATAATTCAACAATTTTTTACAAGGAAAACATGTTAAGTATTGAAGGAAAATCTAAGACCACTTAGTAGGTGTTCAGGGAATGTTTTCTTTGATGATATCCATGATAAAAGAATCTTAATGTGCTCATTTTAACTTTAGCAACCAAATCCTTGTGAAAAAAATTTCTTCCATTTTTTAAGTAAACAAATCAGTGCTCTAATTATCATGCATATCTACAAATAAAAATTATGAATAGAGAAGACAAACAAATGAAACTGTGACATTTAATCAATTGTAGTTTCCCTTCAAATTGAGGAAAATAACCAAAAAAATAACTAGAACTATATCTCAATAGTCTTATTTTGGTACTGTAAAGAAAAAAGCAGAAGATGATTTCCCTATCCAATAAAGGACATGGGAAAAAGAAACACTACGAAAAATAAAAGAAAAAAAATCCCTTGAAATGTGTTACTAAATTTTCCAAAGTACACAAAATTGAACTAAAAATGCATATAACTAAAGAGGATCTGCAACATAAGAAAGCATGTCATAAGACATAATTCATAATATTAATAGACTGACAAAGTAATAAAAAAATAGTGCAATTTGATAGATACTACATTATGTATTCAAATCCTACAACCTAAAATTTTTGGCAAGTTAACTCAGATTGCATCAACAAGGAGATAGTGGGTCTAGGAAATGAAGAAGTTCTAATGTACAAACATGAAAATGATAATTTATTATGTACATTGAAGTTTTTCAACCTAGTCTTCTCATGTTTAAATTATTACATATTCAAAAAAATCTACTCTGAAATTTCTATATGAATTTCAACCCAAAAACTAATCACAGTTTTCTATGCACCTTTGTCCACATCCATCTGTATTTCAGTGACCTTAATTGAATCACAGACCTGCTCAAATAGATCAAAATGACCAACCTGCTCTCGATAGGAAGAATCATTTAGAACATATATACTTTTAGGTAGGATTAGATATGATTGGAGAAAAACTATACCTATTTTTCTGAATTCAGTTACCATAGGAGATTCCATTTGATCTTATTTATAAATGAAATGACAACTACCCAACTAATAGCATGAAAAACTTCATTAATGTGGCTTGACTTATTATAAATTGTAGTGGAAGAAATAGAGATATGCACACAAATGCTTTAGACAATCTGATTTTTAAAAAAATATAGAAGCTTGGGAAAAATTGCCCATGGTGGGGTTTCAATTTTTTCATTATCCAACCTCCAACTTTATGTTATTCAACATTCGCCTTTAATAAACCATTTTACTTATCAAACCATAAGTCATTAAAATGACATAAAGAATACAAAGCATCAAAAAACAAAATGTGTAAACAGAAACACAAACCAAAAGCCAAATCTTGATCCTTTGGGCCAACTTTTTCCATATGAGTATCACCCATGGAGATAGCCCCATATTGACTAGTTTGTAGGATTGTCCATTAACATCACCAAATATTTCTTTAATAGGGTAGTCTCATCATCCTATCAAAAAGGAGAAATAGTGAAATTAGTTCAAATTCTATTAAACTATCAACAATACAATAATGTATTATGCAAAGTTAAAATATGAATCTTATTGGTGTTTACAACACACCAAAAGAAAGTGATTTTTTGTAGATGTAGCAATACCAGTACCAAATTAAACCACTGTCAGAGAAATGACCCAATCATGTAATTCTTCCCATATAGTAGTAAACTACCACAGAAACTCAAAGGCCTCTACCAAAGTTTAAGAGATATTTTTATCACATGGTCCTCAAACAAGTTTAATAACATCACTAAATGAACATCATGATTACAAAAAATAAATTAGAAAGATCACAAATACGACCTCAAATTTTTGCAGAGTTTAATAATAGCTCGACCAAACAACACCTGAGCTCATATATAATAAATTAATAATGGATCTAATTTCAAGAAACTTCAAAGGCATTGGAAACTAGAGTTGTCCCCATAAAGACAGGGCTAAGATATGAAGGCCATAGCTTCTTGAAATCTGATTATAACAATAGGTAAATACAATCACTTTAATCCAGAGAGGAAGCTCAAATTTATTTGCAAGAATTTTTTCATGAAAGTACATACCATTAGATCGGGCCCTTTTCCAGATGTTCCTATTGCAACAGTAGCACTTAGTTCTGCCATTGACACATCATGAGAGCTTGATGCTTGCTCTTGTCCCTAATGTGTAGCCTTTGAAGAAAATTCCTCTGCAGCTCTTTTTTCTATAGCCTCTTGTCTTGCCCTCTCTTCTTCCATTAACACTCGAAGAGCCAAAGCCAATTCTAGAACCAAATTTGGATCAAACCCAAATTCAAAACTTGAACCACCCACAATTGCGGTAGTAGCAGTTGCTGCAACAGCTCCAAACCCACTTCCACCTTCACCATCTCCAGTAAAGATAGGTGAGCTGATTGTACAAAAATTAAATGAGACTATAGACATGATCACTTTGTTAATGTTATAACTTGCAAAACCTCTTCACCTAAGTTAGACTTACAATCACTACTCACTCGTTACCTGAGTAGGACATCCAAAAGAGCATTTTGACCTGCAAGAACATGTACAATATGACTATTTGATGCAGGAGCATCTCGGGTTCTTAGCAATCCCGTGTCAGCAAAAACAACTTTGAGTTGGTAGATATGCTCGGTAGCTACTTTTGGGCTCTCGATGATGTTTTCCTTTTTTCACTGAAGGGGCTCGGTTGATACTTAGTTTCTTCATTCACTGAGTTGGCTTGGTTGGTTCACCGAGTTATTTCCTGCCACTCGATAACTCTTGCTCACAAAATGGTTTATTTTGATTTCCTGTTGAGGCTGACTTGTGCATTGAATTTTGGTCATGGAGTTAATGTTGGTATCGATCATTGGGAAGTGTGTGGACCTAGATCTGGTCATTTCTTTCTCCAATGATGGATCTGAAGGCCAACTTATTTTAGTAGCCTCTTGTATAAATAGAGTAGTTGGTTATAGTTTATGTATCAAGTTTGGGAGATAGAAGAGAGATTCTGAAAGTTGAATCCTCGCATGTATGAAGACTTTTGTATTGATCTTCGAATGTAATTGGCCGTAACTGGGAAGGCCTTACAACCCAGCATGTATGAATCAATTAATGAATAATATATGAATTTTTTCTGCATTCTCTCTTCCATGTTGTGTGTTTTCTTCCGCGTGTGTGATCTCTACAAGGAGGATTGTGATTAAGGTGTGCCTTTGGCCCTTCATCCCATCGTGCCTTGTATCAAGTGGTATTAGAGTGAGGTTGAGATCTGGATCTAATTTATGAATTAGGTCTAAGGGATCCTTATTTTTAAACCCTAATTGATATTTGTTGTGGGGTGGCCGATTGTGATCTGACCTGCAATTGCAGAGGGTTTTCAAGATGGTTCATGGAAGGTGAGATGAAGATCTAGGATTGACAAATATGTTAAGGTAGATTTCTGCTAGGTTAGAAGCTATGGAGATAGCCCAACACTGAGGAAGACATCTTGAAGATGTTAGTGATAAAGAAATTGAAGAGGAACAAGGTGAAGCTGAACTTGCACCTGTGTTGGATGAGGATGAGGAAACATTGTTGAAGGCATTGAAAAATTTGAAGTCTACACCACATTTCAATCCTCCTGAGTATAGTGGAAAGCTAGATTCAGATGAGTTGATAGATTGGATCACTGAGATGGAAAAGTATTGAGTATGAAAATGTCCCTAAGGAGAAAAAGGTGAAGATTGCAAGCACTAAGTTGAAAGGTCATGCATCCTTATGGTGGGAGCATCTACAATTGGATAGAAAAAGGAAAGGCAAAGACAAAATAAAGGTATGGAATAATATGGTGAATAAATTGAAAGGAAAGTTTTTACCATGTGATTATCAAATTAACCTAGTTAGGTGAATGCAAAGTTTGAGGCAAAAAGATAGCTTGGTAAAGGACTATATTGAGGAATTCTATAGATAAGATATCAGATCTGGACATGATGAAGATGAAGTGGAAAGAATCGCTAGGTACCTAAATGGGTTAAGAGTTTAAGAGGAAATTAGTTTGGTTAAGTTGGAAAGTATTGAAGAAGCTTATCAATTTTCCCTAAAAGCTAAGGAGAAGTTGAACAAAAGACATGAGAAAAGACAAAGAGGAAGAGGTGGTAGATTCCCTAAAGGAAGAGGAAGATCTTATGGTGAAAACAATAGATCTAATCAAGACAAAACAAATCAGGATAAAGGTAAGACCGAGTGGAAAGGTGAAATTTCTTCTAGAGGAAGAGGAAGTAACTACCGAGGTGGTTATAATAGAGGTGGATTTTGAGGAACTTGTTACAATTGTGGAGAGGAAGGACATAGGTAATTTGAGTGTACACATGCAAGTAAGAAGGTCGGTAACAGTAGAAATGATTTGGTGCAAGAAGACTCACTAAATGAACCAGAGAAAGAAAAATACATGATGGTCAGGAGAACACTATTGAGTAAAAGTAATAAGGAAGATCCAGTAAGGAAAAGTTTGTTCAAGACTAGATGTAGAGTTGCTGATGAAGTGTGGAAGGTAATCATTGATAGTGGAAGCTCGAACAATTTTGCATCTGAGGAAATGGTTGCAAAGTTGCAGTTGGAAAGGTTGAAACACCCGAGACCCTGTCAAATTTCATGGATCAGGGATGAGCATACACTATTGGTAAGTGAACAATATTATGTGAATTTGAAAATTGGAAAGTACTATGATAAGGTGTTATGTGATATCATGCCTATGGATTGTTGTCATATTTTGTTGGGTAGACCTTGGCAATATGATAGACATGCTATATATAATGCAAGATTGCATAAATATACTATTTCGGCTGATGGGAGAAAGAAAATCTTAGTGCCTTTGATTGAAAAACCTGTTAGTAGTGTTTTTACAACTGTGAAAGTTTGTTTGATGGATGGAAGAAAGTTTGTTAAGATTTGAAGAAAAATGATGTGTGTTTTGCTGTGATTCCTAACAAATTGAGTGAGAGGACAATGGATAACATCCCTGAAGAGATTGATAAGATACTCACCGAGTACAGAGAAATTATTTCTAATAATGTACCTGATGGTTTACCACTAAAAATAAGCATTGAATTTTGTATGAATCTGATTCCTGGAGCTAGTTTACCGAATAAGGCACCACATCGGTTAACACCTATCGAGAATCAGGAATTGAACCGACAAATCCAAGAATTGTTGTAGAAATGTTTGATCCAAGAAATTTTGAGTCCTTGTGTAGTACCAGCTGTATTGGCACCTGAGAAGAATGGAGAATGGTGAATGTGTACTGATTCCAGAGCAATCAACAAGATAAAAGTGAAATACAAGTTTCCTATACCAAGAATGGATGACATAATGGATAGTTTGACTGGAGCAAAGTATTTTACCAAGATTGATTTAAAAATTGGATATCATCAGATTAGAATCAGAGAAGGTGATGAATGGATGACTACTTTTAAGACAAGAGAAGGTTTGTATGAGTGGTTGGTTATTCATTTTGGTTTAACTAATGCACCAAGTACTTTCATGAGATTGATGAATGAGGTTTTGAAGAAATTTTTGGGTAAATTTGTGATTGTATACCTAGATGACATTTTGATATTCAATAGGACTGGAGAAGAACATTTGTTGCATATTAAATAGGTATTGCAGAAGTTGAAAGAAGAAAAGTTGTTGATTAATTTGAAAAAGTGTTCATTCATGAAAGAGGAGATTGTGTAATTGGGATTTGTGGTTGTAGCTGATGGTTTGAAAATGGACCTTGAAAAGGTTGAAGCTATTTTGAATTGGCCTACACCTAAAAATGCTAGTGAGGTAAGATAATTTCATGTCTTAGCAAGTTTGTACCGAAAGTTCATCAGAAATTTCAATTCAATTTGTAATGCTATGACTGAGACTATGAGAGGAGATAAAAAGGAATTCAAGTGGACATATGGAGCTGATAAGAGTTTTGAGACTTTGAAACAAAAGGTTGTTGAATTACCTTTGTTAGCTTTACCTGATTTCAATAAGGTATTTCAAGTTGAATGTGATGCAAGTGGAAATGCAATAGGATCTATTTTGAGTCAAGAAGGTAAATCTGTTGCTTTCTTTAGTGAGAAGTTGAATGATGAAAAAAGGAAATATTTTGTGCATGATCAAGATTTCTATGCTATTGTTCAATCCCTAAAGAAATGGAGACATTATTTGATATCAAGTGAATTTGTGTTGTATACTAATCATAAGGCTTTACAATATTTGGGTAGTCAGAATAAGTTGAATCAAAGACATATGAAATGGATTGAATATTTATAGAGTTATACATTTGTGATAAAACATAAGAGTGGAGTTACTAACCGAGTTGTTGATGCATTGAGTAGAAGAAGATCTTTGATGACTGAGGTTAAAATTGAAGTTCTTGGTTTTGATGACATGAAAGATTTGTATGAAATTGATCCTAATTTTTTTGAGCCATGGAGAAAGTGTAGAGCACCTATTCAAGATCAACCCAGTACTAAATGGGAAGACTATTTCATTCAAGAAGGTATGTTGTTTAAAGGTATGCAATTGTGTATACTGAGAGGATCAATGAGAACTAATTTGATAAAGAAGAAACATAGTATTGGTTTGGCTGGACATTTTGGCATTGACAAGACATTGATTTTGCTTAAGGAGAAATAATTTTGGCCATAGTTGTATAAGGATGTTTAGAAATTTGTGAAAAGTTGTGGAGTTTGTCAAGTTGCAAAATGAGTAAGTCAGAATACTAGATTGTATATACCGATTTATGTTCCTCATGAGAAACCTTGGATTGATATCAGTATGGATTTTGTTCTTGGCTTACCGAAGATAGTAAGAGGTAATGATTCCATATTTGTTGTTGTAGATAGATTTTCTAAGATGTCACATGTTATACCCTATAGAAAGACGTCAGATGTAGGGCATATAATAGATCTTTTCTTTAAGGAAATTGTCAGATTGCATGGATTACTAAGGAGTTTCATCTCTGATTGAGACAATAAATTTATTGGATAGTTTTGGAAGACTCTTTCAAAAAAGTTGGGCACTGAGTTGAAATATAGTTCTACATTTCACCCATAGACTGATGGACAGACATAGGTTGTGAATAGAAGTTTGGGTAATCTTTTGGGATGTTTAGTTGGAGATAAACCGAGTAATTGGGATTCTATGTTGGCACAAGAAGAGTTTGTATACAATAATTCAGTGAATAGGAGTATTGGAAAAACACCTTTTGAGATTGTTAATGGCATACAACCGAGATGTCTATCAGATTTGAAGGATATTGCTGGTGAAGAAAAGAGAAGTGATGAAGGGGAAGATTTTGTTGAGTTCATGAAGACATTGCATGAGGAAGTGAAACATAAGTTGGAGAATAGTAATAAAAAATACAAGGATAGAGCAGATAGATGAAGAAGATATAAGACTTTTGGAGTTGGGGATGAAGTAATGGTTTATTTGAAGAAAGGTAGATTTCCTGTTGGAACATATGGGAAGCTGAAAATGAATAAATTTGGTCCTTGCAAGATATTGAGGAGATTTGATAGTGGAAATGCTTATGAGATTGAGTTACCTGGTGACATGGATATATCACCTATATTCAACATTGCAGATTTGTATGAGTATCATGAACCTGATGAAGACGTGACAGTACCAAATGATTATCCTAAGAAGCAAAAAAAAGAAGTTGAGCAGATTTTGGAACAAAGAATTGGTAGAAGCACAAGAGGAAAAAAAGTACATGGAGTATCTGGTAAAATGGAAGAACAGACCAATTGAAGATAATTTGTGAATTTCACAATCTGAGTTGGATTCAGCTCGGGTTGTACCTGCTGCATGATTTAGAGAATCATTTCAAACAACCCCAGGAGTCTAATGCAGGAGCATCTCAGGTTCTTAGCAATCATGTGTCACTGAAAACAAGTTTGAGCTGGTAGCTACTTTGGGGCTCTCAGCGATGTTTTCCTATTTTCACCAACGGGGCTCGGTTGATACTTGGTTTCTTCATTCACCGAGTTGGCTTGGTTGCTTCACCAAGTTATTTCCTGTCGCTCTATAACTCTTGCTCACCAAGTGGTTTATTTTGATTTCCTGTTGAGGCTGACTTATGCATTGAATTTCGGTCATGGAGTTAATGTTGGTATTGATCATTGGGAAGCGTGTGGACCTAGATTTGGTCATTTCTTTCTCCAATGATGGATTTGAAGGTTTACTTATTTCGGTAGCCTCTTGTATAAATAGAGTAGTTGGTTATAGTTTAGGTATGAGCTTTGGGAGATCGAAGAGAGATTCTGAAAGTTGAAACCTTGGATGTATGAGGACTTTTGTATTGATCTTCGAATGTAATTGGCTAGAACCGGGAAGGCCTTATAGCTCAGCATGTATGAATCCATTGATGAATAATATATGAAGTTTTCTACATTCTCTCTTCCATGTTGTGTGTTTGCTTTCACGTGTGTGATCTCTGTAGGGAGGGTTGTGATTAAGGTGTGCCTTTGGCCCTTCATCTTGCCCTACCTTGCGTCACTATTATCGCTATTGTTTATTGTTGTAAGAAGAGCCTCCAATTTTTATGGCTTTCCATCATCTTCCTCTCCAAAATCCACAATATCCAATGCCACATTATTTTTTTCAATTTCTTTCCAATTGCTTCCAATGTCTTCTTATCATCTTTAATAGGAATGAGATGGTAAACATGGTTAGATGGATTGAAAAAATAATCAAATCTTTTGTAAAAACTATATAAAAATAATTCCCCCAAAATACCTTCAAGAAAATACTATAATTCTTTGCTGCTATTTTTTGTTATGATGGTGTTTAAGTGCCAATTGAGCAACTTGGATACTAGATATCAAATTCATCTCTCCAACAACTTGTAAACCTACATGTAACAACTTTAGAAACATGTTATTACCTAGCTTTTTAAAGGGCAATTTGATAACAGACTTGGTGTATTCAACTTTCAAGTTAATTTCACCCTTGATATAATTTTGGCACCAATTTAACAAACATCTCTAGAAACATTGATGACGATTCAAATTTATTACCCTGGGTTTTACAAGGGCTAATTAGATAACGGATTTGATATTTAACTTTAAAGCTAGTTTCAACCTTGATAAAACTCTGACACCAATTTATAGACTATAACAAAAATAAGAAACATTTGTATAAAAATTGCACACTCCGACATGCAGTGTTTAATATAATATAGGAACTAGGATCCCAAAATTCCCAAACAGCAACAGGATCTCCAAAAAAATTTCAACTATAATAAAGATTAGCATGGGAAACCAAAAACATCATGAGCTGAAAACAAGTAGAAGAAGTTCAACATTTCAGAATTTCTTGTTAAGAGACTACTACTTATATTCATATATTGGAACTTTTCCACCAAACAACAATATGGATGTGCTTCAACTGCATTAACTATTGCATCACCAACCACAATGCCTTATTAGATATAGTTAAGCAGAGCATTTTTATTGTTATGATTCAACACTTTATATTTCAAGAATATGACCTATGAAAACCTAATGCTCCTAACCATCTACATTGCATTATAATAATTAAGTTCATACCATGTAAGGAAATTTCTATTCTGATTAACAGTCTTTTGGATAAAATCAGAGATTACCAATTTAACTCGGGATGACTTCCATATTTCCAAGGTAAACTAAGTTATATTTATTCAAGTTGTATTGGTGTGCCACACAGAATGTTACTTAATATTTCAGCATTATCATCAATGTAACAACAAATGAGTGTTGGATGTGATGTGCAAACAGACTTGATAAACATGAGTTGAAGACTGCACCTAGTGAAACCAAGATGGATAAAGTTTTGCAAATGCCTTATTTTAGTGTAAGCAACTTCAAATCTTACCTGGCTCAAACGGTGTCTAGCTAAAATGGAGAGAATAAAGAATCACCCTTATGCTACATGGGTTAAGAAGTTTAGACTCTAGAGTACTTGTTCTTTTGTAGATTATTCAAGAGTTTTTAGTCTCCCTTGTATATGACCCCTTATACAGAAACCCACCATTAATATGACACAGGTTGAAAAGGATTTGGTGGTGCATATGTTATGCAAGCCGATTTGACAATCATTGAGCGTGGTAAGATGAGGAAAAAGGTAATGTTTGGCATTAAAGAATGGAGATACATTATGGATTGGATAAAAAATAGGTTTTCAATTTGGATGATAAGAGCATATGAAGTATTTGATCGGGGTGAGCTGCTTAGTACAAAAATGCATGAATTTGTATCTGTGAAGTATAAGGGGTTCTGTATGACCCAAAATGCTTTAGGATTATTTTTTCAATGAAACATACACTGAGGTAGCTGATGAGGATGACATGATTCTTCCAATGACTTTCTGTGGCCCTTCATTTTTTAATGAACATTCTGGGAAGTAGTATTTTGATGTACAAGAACAAGAGGAAACCCAAAATTATACAAAGGAATGCAAACATATAATAGAAGACAAATCATTTGATGAAGTATCTATAGAAGAAAGTGATTTGGAAGAATAAACCAAGTAGGTACAGGCATAAGTTCTTCCCTTATCACCTTCGTCACCTACCCAATCTTATAGTGATGAGGACTATCATATTGAAGACAAGCTGAAGATTTAGGGACTCCCTTGGAAACAATATAAATTCTTCCATTGATTTATTTGTATGATAAAGGAAGTGAAGTTCTGGGTACTTATCAATTTTTTTCATAAGTAGAGATCACTTCCTCCACTCCCACACATTCCAAAAAATATAGCCATTCTGAAACCAATTTCTATCAATTTATGGTCACAAGTAGAGATTCTGAAACCACTGCAATCGATAAGACCACATCTCTTTGAGGCATTCTATCTAATAATTCATGTACCTTTTCTATGCATCCACATTTTTCATGCATGTCTACAAGGGTAGTTGTAATGACAATGTCTTATTTAGTTTCTCTATCCTTTATGCTCTAGAAACTTTCATTTTGTCACAAGTAGGGAGGATATTGGAAAAGGTTGTAGAATTTGGATTTACACCTTCCAACTGCATTTTCTTGAAAGTTTTGAAATCCTTTCAAAAAATCCATTTTGTGCATATTGACACATTTCTTTGAGGTAGTCTGTGTTGACATGCCTTGTCTACGCTTTCACATTTTTCATATATGCATCTGCCTTGCAGGGCAGTTACACTTACAACTATAACAATTGAAAAAAAATCCATGTTTCCTTATGCTTTGATGGATGTCCATACCCTATTCTAAAGCTCCCATTTTGGCACAAGCAGTCAAGATGTTGGAAAAATTGTGGAATTTGGCCATACACCTGCCAACTGCATTTTCTTGAAAGTTTGTAAGCCTTTGAAAAAAAATTCATTTTGTGATCATCCTGTGAGCATTGCATTCCACAAGGCCACATTTCTTTGAGGCATTTAATCAAATAACTCATGTGCCTTGTGTTACTACCACATTTTGCCTGACAACATGTATTTTTTGTCAAAGCATTTCCAACTATAACATTTGACATAACTTCCCCTTCCAATATGATTTGATGGATATCCATATCCTATTCCAAAGGGTCACCAACTTGAGCATAAGTAGGGAGGATGCTGGAAAAATCTTATTGAATTTGGATTTTAATTTACCAATTGCATTCTCTTGAAAGTTTCTAAAGCCTTATCAAGTTATTAAAAAATCCATTTTGTGCAGAGATGAAAGTCTATGACTACTAATGTGTAATTCCTTATGAAAATGGATGTAAAATGTATAAGAAACAACGACTAGTGACTATCAACAATAGTGTTGTGAATATGCAACAAACAATGGTGACTTCCAAAGGTAGAAAACTTGAATTCTTAAGATCAAGGGGTTTGAATAATGTGCTACGGTAGTTAGTGATTAGAAGAGCATAAGGGATTAAAGACAATCAAAAGAATGTTTAAAAAAAATGAAGAACAATGCACAAGTAGTGACAAAATACAATTCTATATCATGACATTGAGAATAGCAAGAAACCATAAAATAAGTGAGAAATAGAGATATAAGGTACAAATATTTGTGATCACCCATAATCTGTAAATAGCAGTCAAAGTGATGTGAAAAACATCAAAGTACTAAAGTGATCAATACGAGGTAAGAGCATCATTATTTTGGATCATGAAAAATCACTCTCATATGCAATGTAAGGCATAAAGAGTAGCCAATGTTATGCTTTAATAAACAGAGATACTATGTGTCATATAAAATCATTGGTCAAAGAATGAAGATCAAAATTCAGAAATGATGGTGAAGAAGCTCACAAAATAGTGACATTCAATGTCATAGAGGTGCAATCATGTTACAAGACAATATTTATTGACAAGAAGTCAATAGGAAAATCAAGGTAACCCTGTGGGCATCAAAGAATGGTAAGATCATATGGATAATGCATCTCTCCCTCTTAAGAAACAAGATCTCTTTGACACATTATTTCAAACAAATCTTATGTCTTGTCTATCTTTCCACATTTTTGTCTACCAGGGTAGTTGTAGTTGCAACATCTGATGTTCCAGTTTACAACATACACAAGTATTGTGTTGTAATTTTGTTTTGATGCAATTCTATCATGAAAATCCTATATATTTTCCAATCCATTGACACTAGGAACAAATTCAAATAAAAAAACTAGGAGTGTACATGTATTCAAGTAGAAATTCTTTCATTTTATTCTACAGAGTTTTTTAACGATTCTCAGACCAAAAATGTATATATGTTTCTAACATGGTGAAAAAAATAGCACTTTCCTTACCCCAAAGCTGAATCTAGCCCTCTATAGAAAGCCTTCATGCAAGCCACTATATTTAAGAGAACTATTGAAGGTAATGGAACTTCAAATTCTAAACATGTTAAGCATAGTGATGAGAGAATTACAGATAGCAAGTGTTTCAGCTTAGACACCACATTTATTGCATGGAAATCTCTATGTAAAAATCATGGATAGCGAGAAAGGAGATCCAAAGATAGATGTTTAAAGCTAGGAATAGAAGTTTGTAGACCTTGTACATGTGAGTTGGTCAATGCTAGTTAGTTTCCATGGTTGTACTTAGATGCTTCTATTATTCTTTTGTGACTCTTTAATTGAACAATTGAATAAAATCCAAACTTTGAAACATGGCTCTAATGAACTAGATTGTTACTCGAGGTTTCCTTTATCAAATACTATTTATAGTGCCACTAAATGAAAAAGAACTAATCTTAAGGATGCATTTAATTCAGAGCCTCCAAGGGTTAAAAATGGTTTGGAAAATCAATTATAGTTGACAGCACTAGATCCCAAAAGTATTTTCCTCACACATCCTGTGAAGACCGATGATGGATTGCTAAACTAGGATTCCTATGACAAGAGACGAGCAAGATACTCGAACCTCAAAGGTACCTGGGGATAATTGTTGAAGCACTTAATTAGCTAGATAGGGACAAAGGTCATGATGGAGCAAGGACTAATTGGCATAAAGGATGAGACCTAAAGACACATATGTTTAAATGAGCCTAAGTGGAGACATTGTTGATGCTATGTACAAGACATAAGATACAATATGTACAAGGGATTGGGGATGAAGACAATGATGAAAATATGTGCATGATGGTGCCCTAGTTGAGATGGACTGATGGTGGATAAGGTGATGATGGATGAAGTATCTTGAAACAACATAGGGATAGGGAAGGAATCATCCCAATGATGATGATTGGATTGAGATCAAGGCTTGCAATGATGCTAGGAACAAGACTAAGGATGTGATTGGATGGGTTGATTGATGTTTGATTTTGGATAGCTAGAGGATGTGGATAGGATTTGCATACAATGGAATATTTCTAGGAATATTGGGATATGGCTAGATGACATTGGATTGCATGGGGGGTAGCCTAGAGCTAGATACCAATGACAAGGGAAATACTAGGTGATGTAATGATGGAGGAAATGATTAGGGATTTGGATGGAGGAAATGCTTAGGGATGTGGAGATGGGAGCATGAGAAGATGAGGATGGATGGATGATAGGATTTGGATGGGGGAATGGAGGAAGATATGGATTGGGAGATGAAAGGATGGGGGGATAAAGATGGAAATGAAGCAAGGACGGGAAGATGGAAAGATGGATGTGAATAAGGTCTTAAGGAATATTTCACCAAGGAATAAGATGCCCCTGCTTAGGATAGTTCACATATTAGGAGGCATTAGGAGGGGGGTGATAGGATGGATGATAAGATGACAAGAGGATGAGGGAGGTAGATGGAAGATAAGATGACATGAATGATAGGTGGAAAAAGGATAAGTGGCTGCAAATTGTGGCAGGGAAATAGATGCAGAAAGGTTCCCAAAAGCATGTATACATGGTGGCCTTTAATTTGTTATCAAGATTCGAAGGAGGATGGTGGAGATGGGAGAGAAATGGGATGGAGGAGGTGATGGATAGGATCTGCTAGAAGAAATTGCCCCTAGTTGTGGAGTGAGAGTGGATAGAGGGATTACACACGACACTTGTTTGCTAGGTTTTCATCATGGTACTTGTCCAAGGTGCTTGATTGCCAAGTTTTCACCATTGGAAAAATGTTTTTCTTTTTTTTTAATATATTTTTCAAGATTTTTTGACTTTTTTTTGACTTTTTCTGACTGGATGTTGGTACAACCTTATTTTGGATGGGTAACTTATTAAAAGGCATGGATGAGATGGTTGTGATGGCAGATATACATGGGGTGAGGGATATGGTAGTAGAAAGTGTTTAGATGGAGTGATGGAAAGTTAGCTTGATAGGGGGATGTTGTTAGGACCAATATTGGCACATGTTGTGAGATGGGTGGACGGACTATATGAGAAGTGAATGAATAGGATGGAGGAGTTATGATAGGTAGTTTTGAGGCATAAGGACCCAAAATAGAGCTAGGAGATGGAGAAGGGGAATGATTATTTGGTGGAGTAGAAATATTGGATGCCTTTATGGATGTTTCTTTTAGATGCATTGCATATTTTTGCTTTGGGATCAACATAGTTTTTTCTTTTTCTTTAGTGGGCCTTTGTTGCCTTCGGGATTTAGTGGATTTTTTGATTGGATTTTTCTTTTCTTTACCATGTCTTTTGGAGTGGACATGGAAATCTTTGGATCTTCGTGGATAGTTATCTTTATGAATTTTTTATATGGAATCCAAATTATTGTGAGGATAATTGGAAGGGATATGAGGAGGTGTGCAAGATGGAGGAGATATGGATGGAGAGATGGAAAGAGATTGGTGGATAAGAGATGTGTAGATGTGTCTTTGTTGATCCTGACTAAGAATGTATGGAATTGGATTTTTATGATGGGTGATAGGGATACAAGATTAGTGGATGGAGGAATGAATAGGATAAGATGGTGGATGAGATTTTGGGATATAAGGGCCCAAAATGGATTTGGTATGTGGAGGAGATGTGTTGGTAGATTTTGGGATATAAGGATCCAAAATTGATTTAGAGGATGAAGGAGGAATGTGATAGGTTGTTTTGGGTTGTAATGATGGGTGAGGGGGAATGACATTATATGTTTTGAAGGAACAATGAGAAGATGTGATGGTGGCTCTAGAAACGTTCTTGAATTTGGCTTTAGCTGTACCAACTTTTTTTGGAGGAAGTGTATTCGAATGTGTGACCAATACCATATGATCATGGATGGTTTTTGTCCTGGATGGCCTCCAAAGTTCCTTGGTCATGGGTGTCTAATCCTTTACCTTGATAATTCCATTTCTTGAGCTTTTTATCCAAGTAAGGATACTTCATACTTGGGGAATAAGATAAACATCCAATATTAGGTGTCGGGGTGGAAGATATGAAACTTATTTCTTCTGCTTCAAGTGGGACGCCATTGATAAACATAAGTGGACCAAGGGGATAGAGTGATGGTGGTGGGATAGGCATTAGATGATCATAAAGTGGAGGGGATGGGATGATGGGATCTTGATTGGGATTGGGAGATGGTAATAAAACTTGAGATGGAGGTGAAGGAAGAAATGGATCATGTAATAGAGGAAGTGGATGGTAGGATTGTGAGTTGGAGGTATGGATGTTGATGGATCATGAGATGGACTAGGCAATAAAAATGGATTATTTAATAGAGGAAGTGAAAGGGTAGGATCTTGATGTAAGTTGATGGATGGTTCATCATGCTTTTGGACAAGATCTTGACTTGATTGGATTGGTGTGGATGGTTTGATGGGGGATGTATGGATGGATTCTTCAGATGGGGTAGATGGAAGGATGAGAGGTTCTACAATTGTGATGGAAGGAAGGAGGGTGAACTCATGAGGTTCATTGGATGTGGTTTGAGGAGGAGACGTGGATGGGAATTGGATGGAGTCAATGAATGGAAAATAATCAATAACGCTAGGAGATGGAAGGGGATCAATAGGCGGGGTAGATGGAAGAAGGATAATAGGTATAGGTGATGGGGGAGGAATGATGGATTTTGGGGGTGGATTAGGATCATTACTAGTGGCTTCACATGAGGGAGTAAGATAACATGATTCATCAACCTTAGGAGAAGGATTTTTTGTTGGCTTCCTTGTGAAATTCATTGGAGACTTTCATGATGGAGGTTGAGGTGAAGGATTATAATGTGTAGATGGTGAGAAGCTAAGATGGTCCACACATGAAGGTGGGCTAAAGTATTGTGTACTTGGTTGAGGGGATTACTATGTAGAAGTGAAGGTGGAGGATGGCATGACTAGATAGTTCACATAAGTAGGCATGGAGGTGATTTGTGAACTAGATTGACTAACTGATGGGGTAGGGGTAATGGATTGAGGTATGGGATATGAAGTGGATTGAGGGATGCATGTTTCTTGTGGAAGGGGATTTGTGGTAATGTAGGTAGGAATGGAAGACAATGAATTAAGATAGGATGGAGGAGGTGGAGGAGAAAGGTATGATATAGTTGATGGTGGATTAGCAATAGCATGGGGATTATGGTGATGGATTTGGAAGACTAGGATTATGGATTTGAAAATGGGTTGGAGGATAAGGAGATGATGGACTTAGATAAGGGATGTTGTTGTGGAAGGGTGGAGTTTGCGATATGACTATGGGAGAAGGTGAAGGAATGAATTATATATGTTGGGTATATGTGGGTACGACATAGGAAGAAGGTGTCAATGAATGCGATAATGAATTTCCCTTGTTAAAGGTATGAATGATAAGGAGTACTAGTGGGTATGTAAGGAGAAATGATGGGGTAGTTTGGAGGAATGATTGGGTTTTGGAGGGTGCTTGGAGAAAGCTTTCTAAGGTTTTCAATATAATCATCATGATCAACAAGACTCTCATCATCATTGGAATAGGATAAAGTGGGAGAGACGGTGGGATGACCAAACTCATCATAAAAGAATTGGGACATGACGATTTTGTTGATGAGTTAAATGGGGATGAAGGATGAGGATGGAAGGAAAACTAAAGCTAAGGTTAGGATGATCAATAAGCTTAGACTGGGGTTTGGATTAAGCTCGAGATAGGAGGAAGGAATAACTCTAGAAGAAGATGGAAAGGGGATGAGGGATGACCAAGATGACTCTGCTAGCCTAGGATATGGGGAGGAAAGGAGAACAATACTAGAAGGAAATGATACAGGATGGTAGGAAGACTATGATTATGAGACTATGACAGGATTTTGGAAGCTTGGGTGACTTTTGGACTGGAGGATTGGACTGACATGGAAAAGGATTTGTGTTAGAACTCTTTGTTTGTGTATATTCAAAATAAATTGTCACTGGTCTTGGAACAACAAAAACATGCACAAGCAATTTCTATGCTAAGGAATGGCATGACTTGAAAGCCTTTTCTCATTGACCTAGGCACACACCCAAGAGCTAATCAGAACACAACCACTGCTGAACATGTAATGGATCAACAATGTCATATTAGCCAACTCCAAATGCTCAAGGATGGGAGGATATGATGAGTTTCTTGGGGAGATTATTATTCTCCTTTCACAAAGATTAGAAATTCTTTAAGGGTAGATTGGGTTGGCCTCTGATTAAAAGGTGTCTAGTAAGGTCTATGGTGTCCTCCCAATTATTTTGTATGCATGTGAATCACTTAAGAGCCTAGTTGACCATGGAAAAATCATAGGTATATTCACCTACCTTAGACTACCATTAACACACATCACCCGAGCTTGAGAGGATAAGGTGAGAGTTTGATCAATACCTTGTTTATATACTGATCGGGGAATTACCTATTTGAGGGTGTTCTCCAAATAGGAAGCACTTTTCTCTCTGGAAAGACCTTGCTAGAGGAAATTAACCAATCCAACCCTAATCCTCACCCAAGATATGTTAAGGTGAGGGTAGAGGATACAGATATGGATTGTTCACTTGCATCACTTAGATGAATGGGATTTGCAAGAAATTTAAAAAGATCTTAAGGTAGTGTTGAGAAACACTTTCAAACATGTCATAGAGAGTTCATTCCAAATTGTAACCTACTTTTAGACCAAGTGTTCTCTATTATAGAACTTCAAACACTCATGATTAGGATGCAAGGTTCAATTTTTATTTGAAAAAAAATATTTTTAGATTGTTTGGAACTTGGAAAATTTGCAAGTGTTTTATCCCTTAAGCACTCAAGATCGAATTTGATTCTTTTTAAAAGCCTAATTGAAGTTTTTGATTTGTTCAATTGACCTTATGCATTCAAGATTGGATGTTGTTTCTTTTTAGAGCCTAAAGGAAATATTTGTTTGAATTTAGGATTATTTTAACTTTAGGCATTCAAGATTGGATGTGATTCATTTTAAGCCCTAAATCAAGAATTGAAGATTGAGTTGTTCATTTTCTTTTAGGAACTCAAGATTGGATTTGATTGAATTTTAAGCCCAAATGAAGATGTGAAGATTCCTTTAACTTTTAGGCATTCAAGATTGGGTGTGATTCATTTTAAGCCCAAATGAAGGTTACATTGTTCATCAAACAACAAAAGGTGTTAGTATGTTTTAGAATCTTGATGACTTTGGCAAGCAATCTGTTCACCCAAAATGACCTAAAAAAATAATGTTAGAACTTGCAAAATTGAAGGTTAAGGACACGATGGAGCCCAAATGAACATCAAAAACCAAAAACATCAAGTTGTAGGGCACTAAACATGCCCTTTGTTTCCAATATGAGTAAACAAAGTAGGGTATTTTGAGGTGAAAAATTGTACGAGTCAATACCATGCTTCATATGAGTATATCAGGGTTTCCACACGAGGAAACATGCCAGAATGAGAGCAAACAGGCCAGAATGAGATGCAAAAATCCAATACAAGTTAGTATCATGCACAATACAAGTTAAAAATATATCTAATATGAGTAAAGAGGCCAAAATGAGTTTACTTATACTAGGATTCTCACCCGAATGCACGAGTTTTCTAGAATTTTTGGAAATTGATGATGAAAAACCCCTAGAAATAGAGTAGAAATATATGGTGGGTGTCCCACTGAGCATGCCAAAATGTGAGTGCCATGAACCTAACCTATAGGGAGAACAAATAGATAGTCAAATATTAGTTCTAATCTAGAATATAAATCACATAACAAAACTTTCACAAACACCACCTCTGATTGAGCCAAAAAGGGAGCACCCAAGCCCTGTTTGATTTTCTCTTTTGAGGAGGATGTGGATGTGCTCTCCAAGCACAATTAGAGTATGCCCAATGGATTGATAAGGTGATTGATTCCAAATAAAAGCCATGGAGATCCCAAAATGGCACAAAACTTAGTATGAGGAACTAGTTTTGCCCCTAGGATTCCAAGGGATACAAAGGATGGAAATGAAGATTTAAGCTATGAATGAGATATAAGATTCATTAAACCTTAAGCATGGATATTATTTGTATTGAAAATGAAGTGAAAAGATTAAAAGAAACTAAGATTCATTATCCATTTAGGCTATTCTATGTGATCTAAGAATTGAAAATAAGAACAAAAGCTAACAATGCTAACATGCTATGAAAACCTAGAACTAAATTAGCATAATAACAATGCATAAAACAATAGATTGTAGGACCATTTTCTCATGTAATAGGGCTCTATTTATAGATTTTTGGAGGAAGGGTTGAAAGAGATAAGATGGGCATTTATGATTGAATGGCTCAAGGTTGCTCACACATGTGTGAGCAACACTTGGGAAGAGTGAAGGGGACAAGGATGTAAGAAAGGGGATGGGGTATGATTAAGAGGCTTGTAAGAGCATTTAAGGAGGTGGGCGAATTCTTAGGGAAGAGGAACTCATTAAGGCTAATGAGGTTAGGAATCACTCCCTAAGTGAGGTTGGGGGAGTGATTAGGATTTAACAAGTGAGGTGATGGGTGTAGCTTAGGATTTAGGTAGGGTTTTTAGATTAATTTAGATTAATCTAGGCTTCTAGAAGAAAATTAGGATATGGGGGATTTAAATAAATAATAAGTTATTTAAAAGGGATTTTATGGAGGAAATATATTAAATAGATTTAATATATTAGAAGGGTGAATATTTAAATTAGATTTAAATACTTTAGGTAATGAACCTTAGTTAATTAAATAATTATAATTAAATAGGTAGAGGAATATAATAACCATGATTAATTAATTAGGATTAATTATGATATTATAGGGATTATTAATTCAATAAATTCAATTAATATGAATGATTTTAGGTGTCTACAATGGGTTCTAGATTAAGGGGCATCATTTCATGCTACACCCCGTAGAAGTTATTTTCTTGATTATGTCCAAGCGGATTTTGGGATAGTTCATTTGGGAGATAATGAGCCTTGTCAGATTGTTGGGAAGGGAAAAATTAAGATTAAGTTGTAGAATGGTAATCATTGGCTACTACAAGAGGTAAGGCACATTCCAAGGCTGAGTCAAAATTTAGTTTCAGTAGGGCAACTAGGTGATGAAGGTTGCACAGTTACTTTTAATGAAAAAAATTGGAAGGTGTCAAAAGGTTCCTTGATAGTAGAAAAAGGTGTGAAAGTAGGCACCTTATATCTTTGTATAGGTCACACTGTTCCTTCTACTTTAATTGTTACAAAAAAGGTTAATGTTCAGGAACAATTATTGTAGTTGAGTAGGTAGAATCTGAAATAGTCATTGTGGATTTTGAAACAACACTATGGCACAACAAACTTGGGCACATGAATGAAAAAGGTATGAAATTACTTCATTCAAAGAAAGTCTTATTGGGTCTAGAAAATTTGTCAATATGGATTTCTGTGAAAGTTGTGTGTATGGAAAACAA
The DNA here is from genome assembly GCA_027943335.1 of Chamaecyparis obtusa. Taxonomy (NCBI): domain Eukaryota; kingdom Viridiplantae; phylum Streptophyta; class Pinopsida; order Cupressales; family Cupressaceae; genus Chamaecyparis; species Chamaecyparis obtusa. The sequence goes on along the minus strand of BSBK01004916.1, from coordinate 799,290 downwards.
AAGAGAGTTAGTATTGTAAAGAGTGGGAAGGAAAATAAAGATGAGAATTTAGAGCTTGTGCATACAGATGTATGGGGACCTGCTCAGGTATCTTCCCTTGGTGGATCTTTTTATTATGTTACGTTCATTGTTGATACAACTAGGAAAGTATGAATTTATTTCCTTAGGAAGAAATTTGATGTATTTGAAACTTTTAAAAAATGGAAAAGCTTGGTTGAGAATGAGACTGGTAAAAGACAAAATATCTCAAATCTGATAATGGTGGTGAGTATGGAAACAAAGATTTTGAAGATTATTGTTCCTCTAATGGTATTCGTAGGCATAAAATGGTTCCAAGGACTCCACAAGAAAATGGAGTGGTTGAATGCATGAATAGGACAATAATGGAGCGTGTAAGGAGTATGAGGTTGCATGTTGGGTTTCCCTTAAACATGTGGGTAGAGGATATAAATAGTATTATTTATTTAATCAAAAGAGGTCCCTCTACTCCTTTGGGTTGTGGTATTCCAGAAGAAGCATGGACAGGTAAGAAGGTGAGTTATTATTTTCTCAGAACCTTTGGTTGTGAAGCATTTGCACATATAGATTCTGAAAATAGAACCAAGATGGAAGCTAAGTCAAATAAATGTATATTTTTTGGATATGGCATTGATGAATTTGGCTATAGACTTTGGGATTTTGAAACTCATAAAATTGTAAGAACTAGGGTGTCATATTCAATGAGAAAGTGTTGTACAAAGTTCCATTGTAGCAACATGAGAAGAAAGAAAATGATTATGTAGTGATGGATGATAATCCAAAAGATGATGTTCCATTGTTTCCTCATGCTCCGCAACAACAACAACAACAAAAACAAAAATAACAACAAATAACACAAATTCCAGTAAATGTTAGACAATCAACAAGGCTTGGTAGACCTCCTGAAAGGTTCTCTCCCTCTTTGTATTCTATTTTATTAACAGATGTTGGTGAACCAAAAGGATATGATGAACCTATGTAGGTGGATACAAAGGTTTAGTGGGAGATTTCCATGTAAGATGAAATGGACTCCTTGCTGAAAAATCAGACTTGGGAATTATGTAAGTTACTTGTAGGTAAAAAGGCATTACCAAATAAATGGGTTTATAGGCTGAAAGAGGAGGGTGGAGGTAAGAAAAGATTTAAATCCAAGTTAGTTGTAAAGGGATTTGCATAGAAAAAGGCATTGATTTTGATGAGATATTTTCTCCAGTTGTAAAAATGACTTCTATACGCATTATTTTAAGTATTGTGGCTACTGAAGACTTGCATTTGGAACAACTTGATGTTAAAACAACTTTTCTCCATGGATGTGATTTGGAAGAAGAAATATATATGAAACAAACAAAGGTCTAAGGTAAGGAGAACTTAGTGTGCAGATTGAAGAAAAATTTATATGGATTGAAGCAAGCACCTCGATAATATTATATTAAATTTGATAGCTTTATGGCTGAGCATGGCTACAATTGGTGTAGTTCAGACCACTGTATTTATTTTAAGAGGTTGGATGATGACAACTACATTATTTTATGTTTATATGTTGATGATATGCTTATAGCAGGGTCTAACATGGATCATATTAAGGAGTTGAAACAACATTTAGCACATTTGATTTCTATGAAGGATTTTGGGGCAGAAAAATAAATCCTTGGTATGAAAATTTGCAGAGATAGGAAGAACAATAAATTGACTCTATCTCGGGATGATTATGTTGAAAAGGTGTTGCAAAGATTCCATATGGAGAATGCAAAAGTTGTCAGCACACCTTTGCCTAGTCATTTGAAATTGACTAAGGAGATGTGTCTAAAGATACAAGAGGAGGAAGACAAAATGTCCAAGGTACCATATGCCTCAATTGTAGGAAGTTTGATGTATTTCATGGTATGCACTAGACCAGATATTGCACATTTTGTAGGAGTTGTTAGTAGGTATTTGAGTCATCCTGGAGTTGAGAATTGGAATATAGTAAAATGGATTCTCGGATATTTGAGAGGTACATCCAATAAATGTTTATTATTTGGGGGCTCTCACTAGTACATTTGAGATCTTTTTCCAATGGCCGACTGTCAAAATTTTGATAGTATACTGTCGATTAAGTGACACCACCCGTCGTCGCAATTTTGCAGTAAAAAAAAATGACAGCTTTGATTGGTGTCATAATTATGATGACTATGGCCGTCACAAAAAGGGGGTGCCAACATGGTGAACATACTGTCAGGCCTATTTGTTGTCATTGCAATTACAATGCCCATCCGTCACAAAAAATACAAACAATGGTGACCCGTCTGAATATTCTGATGGGTAGCTGTCGTTTGTAGTTTGTTTGCCGACAGAGATGTTGTTCATGCAACAGATATCCATTAGAGGTTTATGGTGGATATCTATCATTTGTAGTTTTTTAACAAAAGTGATGTTGTACATGCGACAGATACCCGTCGAAAGTTTACGATAGATATTTGTCACTTATAGTTCTTTACCGACAATGATGTTGTACATGCGACAACTGGATGTCGGATGTTTTTGATAGATAGTCGTCACTGTTGTATGTCATCGTAGTTGAGATAAAAATCATTTAAAAATATATATATATATATATATATATATATATATATATATATATATATATATATATATATATATATATATTTGTCGATCGAGTTGGTATCGATCCAGAATGGTGTTCTTGTAGATCTGGTTCAAGTTAGTTGAAGATCTGGCTCTAGCTGGTTGCATTACTTTCAGATCTTGATCGACTTGTAAGATGGTTAGGTGAGTCAAGGTCTTTTACTTCTGCTCGTGATTTGGTTATGTCATTCAGAGATGACTTTGCAGTAGATTTGGTAGTGGCTCATGGATTATTGAGTCAACTTTAGAGATTTGGATTTGGAATAATCTGACCGAATTGAGATTTGTGACAGTGACTGCTCTAGCACAAGAAGCTAGTGCGGTGATTAGAGATGCATTCTTCCTAATGTGTTCATGGGATATATGTGGACCTAATTGCATTCAAATTTGATTTGAGTGACTTCTTGACTTCTTTGGTCTGAATTGGATGTGCTTTGTTCCTATGGAGTGTAGTAGTGACTTGACTTGGAGTTTGAGTAGACTCTGCATTGGTTGTCTTGAAGACAAAATTGAGCTACTCTTTGCATTGTTGTTGAGATCAAGTTGTGATAGATTGTTGGGATCATCTACCATTTTTGCTATAGTTTTGAATGAGTTAGATGTGATGCCGAGAGAGAGACTTGTAGAACTTGCACATTGGAGATTCATAGATCACTATGGTGTCTATGATGACTTGGGAGAAGTCTTCTTCTTGGTGAACCGAGCTGAGAGACTTGGATTATAGAAAGTGGGTCATTTGATGAAACTTATGAGACATAGGATGCCTCTTCATAGTGAGTTTATGGTGTGGTCTATGGTGTTTCTTTGCAACTGGGTTCTTGGCAGAGATCTATTGATTTGGTAGCCATTAAGATGGATCGATATAACTTGATCTTGGGTCAAGACTTCTTGAGGCGAGCTGAAGTGATCATTGCTCCTTAAAGTGATTGATGTTTCTGATAGATAGTTGTTGCTTTTAGTTTTGCCATCGATTATTCTATGGTTTCCATCGTAATTGCGACAACTCACACTATTTTTTTAAAAGAAATATAGATTTGTTGTACGTGAATTGAGATCTTAAATTATTGAGCTTCTCTTTGTTTTGAGAATAGTTTAACATTCTCTACTTAACAAGGCCAACCACGTGAAGGTGGAAGCTCATCTGGCCCCTCCTAGGATCCTCTTATGACCCTTTAAAACACTTTAAGACCTATAAGATGTATTCTTAGGGATCGTAAAGGGTCATAAAGGGTCATAAGGGGTCTTGGGACACAACAGCTAAGAAACATAAATATAGGCATCATGGTCACAATTGTTTTGAGACATAACATAATTGAATGCTACACCCAGATGATGCAACACAACCACTACTCTTGCAGTTCTAAGTTGACACTACGGGATCCAAAACCAAAGATAAGGAATCTATATATGGTTTTTGGATCCCGTAGTGTCAACTTAGAACTGTAGGAGTAGTGGTTGTGTTGCATCCTCTAGGTATAGCATTCAATTATGTTGTGTGTCCAAATAATTATGACCATGATGCCTACATTTATGTTTCTTAGATGTTGTGATACCCACATTTATGTTTTGTAGTTGTCATGTTTATTTTCATGTTCTTTATGTGTTTGGCTTCTCTCCCTCATGCATCAAAAATAAGATTTTCCCACTCTGAATCAAGAATGCGTGTGCAACACAAGCAGAATATGCACGGATAGCAAGTGGAGCTGAGAAAACACAACACGTTTACATTTTTTTAATAGGTCAAAAGTACAATGTTCATGATGTCCTATAACTTAAATTACGCAATTAAAGACCTGTATAAAAAATGCAACCCTATTGTGTCTTTCAACTCCACCTAATATCCTATGTATATGAATTAAGATTTCATATTGAACTAGGTGTCTCCTTCTGCATTTCCTAAAACCAAGAGATTGTCACAGTTAACATCTAAAATCATTATTGAACTTTTTTTATTATTAAAAAGTACACTAGCACTTGCACCGAAAGAAGGTGCAAGGGATACGCAGATGATTTGGATGTAAATTCAATCATGCATCTTTGTAGTGCTCATCTTATAGGTAGCCTTTGAATAAGGTTCAATTCTAGGTAGAATTCATTCTCCTTTGTTTCTTGTACACCATCTCTGTCGGCAAGTTTCTTCATGGATGGCCTCACTTTTTTCCCCACTACAACTATAACCACTATTCATTCTCCTGCGGTCATTACTATCTTCTCTATTGATCAGACCTCCACTGCAATTTCTCTGATGAAAATTTCCATATTCACTATTTGGTATTCCTTCATCTCCCCTCAACTCCATCACTTATGGTTACAAATCAAGTTCCAAGAATCAGAATGTCGCGTCTCATCATCACAACTAATCCACCTTAAACAATTGATTAACCATTCTAGACAAGATGATGATTTAAGGTTTTTTGTGAAGCTTCTAACTTGGTAGTTGCAATCAGTATTTGTATTACAAGTTTTGTTGTTGTTCAAGTAGTGTATTTTAGAAAAGAACCCATTGAACATTCTAATACTAATTTCTCCCAAAATATGAAATCCACTAAAATTTAGCAAAAACCCCTCCAACATTACAATAGTGTATAAAAGGAAACTCAATGTTTCTAGTAGTGATAAATAGAGTTTTTGAGAAGAGTAGAAGAAACAATAATAGAAACAATATGCTTGGAGGGAGAAAAACCTATAGACTTACGACATACATTTGTATGCAGCCCATTAACATTTCAAATGCAAGAATGAAAGAAAACATGGAACTAAGCTCAAACACGTGTAAATAAATATCAGTCATTATCAAATAAACATCGAGAAATAAATATCAGTCATTATCAAATAAGTTGCATAAATGAGAATCATTTTTTTTGGCTTTTTCTTTTATTCTGCTTCCCTATATTCTTGTAGAGGCGTATCCATGTCCACATCGCCATTTCTTCTCGATCGTGCATGTGATCTCATTATCCTTTGCAAAGGCGGGTCCTCTGCAATAACAAATAAAAGGCTTCAATTAAAAACATATTATCATAATTAGGGTTAATTTAAAAACATATTCATTATTGTTACAAGCATTTCAATACTTTAAAAAACATAAACGTGATGCTCTTTACCTTGTCCAACCACATCATCTTGCTCGACGGCTTGAACCTCAACACGCTCATCAGGAACAACCTCTACATCCCTTGCAACTGCAATACAAAATGTTTTATTAATCCTAACACATTATAATTAAATTTTTATTACTACACCAAATTCAATTTAACATGTTTACTTGTATTAAATATTCATTAATCAAAATTCGAATAGAAAATGTATACCTTGAGTACTACAATTCACATTCAAATCAATGCCTCTATCGTGCTCGGTCGGTGCAGTATTAATATCGGCAGGTTGCATTCCAATGTAAATAATTATTATATTTATCGACAGTATATACATATAAATACAAGAAAAATACTAAGAAATGTTAATCATTCAGTTTAATACATATAAATATATTCACTTTAAAGTTTTAAACAAATATATAATCATTGTTTCCTTACTTAAAACAAATATATTCACTTTATGTTGAAACTTAACATCAAATACAGTAATTGGTAAAGTATTCAACTTGAAATAAAAATCAATTGGCTTATTTACCTGATCAATAGATCTAGCAGAAGAACCAAGTGCACTCATTGCTCGATATCGTTTAGCTACGACTTTATAGCCTTGTTTGTAGCCTATTTTCTTGTCCTCTTCTGTAATCAATTTTTTGAACTCCAAGGCCTACATTTTTTATTGGTATCATGAATTTTTATTGTAGTGAATTTCATCAAAACTAAATTGATTGCAATTTGTAAATATTTTCATATGGTTTTTCATGTACTAATACTTAAAACTCGTGCAACAAGTTTTGAATATCGACCTGAGCCAAGCTTGTGTTGCTCGTACTTTTGTTTTCTTACTTTTGTTGCCTTTTTTGTGTTAGGAAACCTATGTGATGTTTGAAAGGTGTTAGATCACATAAGTACAAAGAGTAAATAGTACATAATTTCATTATTAAGATTACCATGTACCTTCTTTCCTTAGGTGATAGTACTCATCCACTATGTCTTGCGTGTCTCTCAAGTGCATCCTTTTTAAGATTCTCCCACTCATTAATAGGAATATAGGGAGGCCACTCATAACAAGAGTTGTGTTCTATTTGGGTCCTGTGGTTGTCCCTAATATACTTCAAAACTTGGCCCGCTTTGTCAAGGAGTCTAAATCTATGAAAGACTTTGGGTTCAAAAAGTATTGTCATAGAGTCAATGAGTTTATTCTTTAACCCTTTATCTTGTGATGACCACCTTTTAAGGAAAAAAACCTGTTAGATTCATAAATGAAGTGAAGCTACCTTTTAATATACTTGAAGAAAGGGATGAAATGAAATTTGATCTTGCAATGAAATCAAAATATGATCCCATGTGCGTATGGTCAGCCCAAAAATGTGCAAACATTCATCATTAAGTTTTTCATAAAATAGATTATTCCCTACAAGATAATAACGAAATTATTATAATTAGTTATTGCAAGGAACCACACAGGGGGTTAGTGCATTACATTATGAGTATTATATTGTATAGTAAAAGAAAGGATCAATCTTTAAAGTACCTGGAAGATGGGCTACTCTCAAGGGAAGTCCATCTTCATCGCTCATGAGCAATTGATCACAATTCTATATTGTTCCCGTACATTTAACATGAGTACATCCAAGAATTGCATCATCGCCTCCTACATAAAATGAATCCAATATTACAAAATGCCCCCTAAGAAAGAATTTATAGTTCAAGTGAAATAAACACATGATAAATGAGAGAGAAAAAGAGGAGTCTACTTACCAATAGTAGGTGTTTCCATCGCATCTGTGGTCATGCTACGTGTTTTAGACATTGCAGGCGACACTTCCTCTGTGGATCTGATCTTCATACCAAGTGGCATACTCAACATAGGATCAATAGTAGGTGCTGAACAAAAATATTGTTAGAGCATAAAAAAATATGGATAACCATGGACAAGATGGAGGATAAAACATGTGATGTACCACTCGAAGTATTTGCATTTGAGGTGTCACCCTTTAATGTATTTAGCATCCTCTATAAAAAGAACACATATATTTTAGTTAATGACATAAATAAAATAGTATATTATAAAAATCATTATTGAACTCTTGTTATAATTAAAAATTACAATTAATACTTACTCTATAATTTTGAACATGACGAATCAACACATCCTCTGTCCTCTGTATTTCAAGAGTGTGAGGTTGAATATCTGCCATTCGAGCTAACTCTTTTGATAGTGCACAAAGGACCCTTTGCAGTGCAACCACAGGATTAACCTCTGATAAAAAATCAACATCGAATGGATCTTGCTCATCCTGCGGCTCCTCATGGACTACTTTTTCCTTTCCCTTTTTCTGATCAACACTCATTTGTGAGAACAATATTATTGTATACACCTAAAAATGGTCACCTAGACTATTAGCCCCTTTTGCTAAATCATAAATTGCCTATTCTTGATCAAATCCTAGTTCTATCATTTATTTGATTATTTTCTATGGGCTAACCATCTTATCCTAAGTCTTTATTTATTTAAAAGGAATATTTCCTCCCCTTTTAATAAATAAAAAGCCCCCACTTTTCCTCTTATCCTAAGTTGCACAAATAAAGCATTATTCTTATTTTATAAAAAGGGAAAAAGCACTTTTTGTCTCATATGGACACAAAAGTCAACTCTTATTTTCCCATTGGAGGATATGTGTGCACATGGATTGCTCCTCTTTCAAGCTCCACCATTGATTAAATCTTTTGCCTCTTAATCTCCATGGTCCATTCCTCCTCATTTCCCTTAAAAGAAGAGCTCTCTTCCTCATTTGCATCCACAAATTTTTATGCTATTGTTATGCTACAGGTTTTCTAGGTCATCTTGGAGCTTTTGGAGACACTCTTGCATCTAGGGTTTGAAGATTTGGAGCATTGTTGGCATTCATCTTAGATCTTCATCAACACTCTATCTTCTTGTCTTCATTCTTGCATCATCATGGCTTTCTTGCTTCATAGTTAGATTTCATTTCTTGCATAGTAGCTTCATTTTCATGGCATTCTTAGCTTAGATTTCCTTTATGCTTTAGATTAATTCATCTAGTTTAACTAGGAGGCTTTCTAATACTTGCATCTTTCATTTCCATAGTTTAGCTTGCATTTCCATTCTTAAACTAGCTTGCATTGCATTTCATTCTTGATTCTTGAGGATATTGGCATTCTTTCCCTTGTCTTCATTGAATCTCCCATTGCATGGTTTACTAGCAAGGTTATAGGCTAAATAGCTCTAGCTGAGAGCATTCTTAAAAGCCCTTGCACTCCATGCCTAGGGAGCTATGGATCGATTTGTGAGGGCTCATTCTTGAGTTTCCTTGCATGTAATGATCCATAGAAGTGTGACACAATTATAGCACACAATTATTAGCCCTTTATTTAAAAGCAATCCAAAATAGTAGAACAACAAAAAATACACATTAACATAACAAAAAATACGCATTAATATTTTTCTTGTATGTGCATTTGTACAACAACAATGAGTTTTACCTGTCGGAAAGAAGAAGTCCCATGATAACTATCACTACCGTACATATCGTGTGCTTGTTGATCCATACTATAGCTCTGTATCTCAAAAAAAATCATTCAGACATGTTAAAACACATGTGTTCTTATTTTAAGTTACGTTGAATAATAGACAATTATCAAAATGCGTACCACCTCGTCCATGATAGTGATGGGGTTTTTTTATATCTATGCGATTCAAATTGTAATCGATAAGCATCTCCTCACCTCCACATATTGATTTGATCACGCATACAAATACATGATTTCCCTCACGCAGCTCAAATATGCAATTGGGTTGCTTCTTAGTTGACGCAGGTTGTGTACTGTTTATAAAACCTGCAATATTCCCTGATGCTTTTGGTCTTCCGTCAACATATATAGCTATTGTTTTACTTTGTTCACTGACTTTTTGTTGTATATAATTTTCCGCGAGTGCATACCTACACATACTTTTTTTATATTTAACAATCTGCATCCAACTACTATAATCATAACAAGGTCTGACATACTCCATCAATTCGACAACTTTGTTGTAAGAGACCTTTATGTCATCCATGGAAAATAGGCCCAAACTATGTAATGAAGATGTTGCTATGAGATATATCCTCTCTTTAACACAAAAATCAGTGTTTATTGAAGGAAGTTCATCGAGGACCCATTTTTTATGTAGATGTTTGTACCTAAAGGGCAACTTGGAGTTGCCTTTGCTCTCATCATCATAATAACATGAGCCCCCTTGAACAAGGAAAAATTTCATGTGTTTATTGAATTTCTTTGTGATCTTTTGACTTCGAGTCGATCTCATTGAATTAGACGTACTAAATGTCTCACTTTCTTCTTCCATTCCTACATTTTCCTCACTTGAGGAAGACAATTCTGATAAATACCTATTTGGTGGTACCCGCACTTCATGCAATGAGAAAGACAGGTGGCAATGAGAGATATTCTACAAATGGTAAAAGACATTAATCACTATGGGGTGTATTGACTTGTACCTGACAATCCATGAGACTGTGTGGGATACCTGACATAAGATAATAGTTATATAATTAGACAAACATAGTTCACTCCATAGTTTTCATTATATCTTGTGAAAGACATTATACATTGTTAAAATTATCTATTTATCTAACAATATTTTGAATATCTCAGCATTGCATATAACTAAACATGTCAGCATTGCATGAGACACCACTATTGTTGGCATTTCATCAAATAGTTCTTGTGCCTTGCCAGTGTTTTCATTACATCTTGTGAAGGACTTTATACATTGTTAAAATTATCTATTTATACTTTCAGAATTAGCTCACTCCATTGCAGGGAACAAAGAGAATCCCTTGTGATTCAACATCATTGAGATGCCTCCTTTCATTAGCTTCATGTCACTTCTCATAGCTTCTCATAGCTTTCTATGTGTTTCATCCTTTATTTATACACTTACTTCGACCAAACTTTTAATTTTTTGACAGATTTTGCCAAAGGCTTTGTAGGAAACCAAGTAAGGGGTATTTTTGAGTTCAAACACATTGAGCTGCTACAACTGAATTATAAATCATGAATTCACTATAAAATTAATTCACTATAAATCAAGGGGCATTATAAATCATGAATTCGCTATAAAATTAATGTATTTATCTAGATTTCATATGGGCATTTTGTCAAATGGTTGGCATGTATGTTTATTCAAATGGAGTTATATCATTTTGAATGGATATATGATAGGTTGATATCGAATTCTATGTCAAGATTTACGACATTAAATTGATCATAGTTAGAAGACTCAGACACAAGAAGAATATGAGTATAGCCAATTTTCAGAAGAATATGAATGAATGCAAACATACATAAGTGGATGAACATAAATAATGAAGGTACTAGATATTGCCTGAAGTAATGAAGTGTTGACCTAGGGTTCAATCCAGTATACTCATCTATATTCCAAAAATTGCAAGGAAAGGATGGGGTTAGATCCAAATGATCTAAACAATGCCTGACACCCTATTATTGATCCTCATCTAAAATTATGCATGTGCATAGTTAAGTCATACACTTCTAAAAGGAACTATGCTATAGAACATGTGCACTCAAGAAAATGCACTCAGGAATATGTGCAGTGTATAAGCACTGGAATCCAAATGAAGCCCTACATTTATGTCTCTATGAAAACCTGGTGAATCACTATTGTGAATGCATCATCCAAATAGTGCAACAACAACACTAGATGTTGTTGTTCCATCTGGTGTTGCTATGGAATCATTTCCAAATGATGCATCCACAACAATAACCCACCATGCCCATCAACACAAGGTAGTCATGATCAAGCATAAGCAATGGAGGGGACATTATCAAGGTCAAATTTCATTCCTTGAAATTTTATATTTGTACAATTATAAAAATTCATACCTTGAAATTTTATAACATAGCTCCTTAGCATTTGATATTCATATTGCAGCCATGACTTGAGGCAGGCATTCGAGCTTTGTCTTCTCATTAACTCAATTTCATTTTGATGGCATTTGTTGATTTAATAACACAATATCATGTTAATACTTCATTGTTTACATCTTTTCATTTGGAATGCTCGATGACCTATGAGCTTTGAGAGGTACGACATCTTTGATACAGTATCAATGTTAATACTAACATTGTTTACATCTTTGCATTTACATGTTTGTGTTAACATATATATATATATATATATATATATATATATATATATATATATATATATATATATATATATATATAGTCAAGTAATAAAATCTTATAAAAAACCATATATTGTGTGAAGTGTTTGATCTTTCTTTATTTGTTTTGTTGTTGATATTCACTATGTGGTACTCCCCATTTATGATCATTTCATGAGAAAATATCTTGATGGCTCACATGCTGCAAGCTGGGACATCATGCATTGTTTATGAGCTCATTGTTTAAGCACCTCATGCCCCTATTTGATTGGTTGGTACTCTGTTTGTTATATTGAGTTTACATCATATATTTAGTCTTAATAAATATCTTATAAAATAACATAAAACTAACCCAAAATACTTTGTCTTAATAAAATCTTAATAAAATAATATATTTAGTCTTAATAAAATCTTATAAAATAATATATATTGTGTGAAGTGTTTGATCTATCTTTATTTGTTTTGTTATTGATATTCACTATGTGGTACTCCCCGTTTATGATCATTTCATGAGGAAATATCTTGATGGCTCGCGGGCTGCCAGCTAGGGCATCATACATTGTTCACGAGCTCACTATTTAATACTAGCATTGTTTACATCTTTTCATTTGGAATGCTTGATGACCTGCGAGCTTGTAGAGCTAGGACATCATTGCTATTACCTTCAAGACATTGTGTGAAGTGTTTGATCTCTCTTTATTTGTTTTGTTGTTTATATTCACTATGTTGTACTCCTTGTTTATGATCATTTCATGAGGAAATGTCTTGATGGCTCATGGGCTACAAGCTAGGGCATCATGCATTGTTTATGAACTCACTGTTTGAGCACCGGCCAATCAAATAGAAATATGAGGTGCTCAAACAGTGAGCTCATAAACAATGCATGATGCCCTAACTTGCAGCCTGCGAGCCATCAAGATATTTTCTCATGAAATGATCATAAACGGGGAGTACCACATAGTGAATATCAATAGCAAAACAAATAAAGAGAGATCAAACACTTCACACAATATATGTTATTTTATAAGATTTTATTAATACTAAATATATTGTTTTATTAAGATTTTATTAAGACAAAGTATTTTGAGTTAGTTTTATGTTATTTTATAAGATTTTATTAAGACTAAATATATGATGTAAACTCATAATTTTATATATATATATATATATATATATATATATATATATATATATATATATATATATATATATATATATATATATATATATATATATATATATATATATATATATATATATATACTTCAAAGGAGGAATTATGAAATACAGTTGTAGGTACTTATCTCTTCTATAATAATAGAAGAGTCAAAGGTAATGATCAATGAGGTTGCTGCTATTAGATCATACATTAATACACTTACTGTTTTAAATTTGAGCTCGGGCATCATGCAATGTTATTGTTGTCATTGCATGCTTGTTGTTGTTGTGCACCATATATTGCTTTATACACTGTATATTTCATTGAGACTGTGAGCTTGGCATTTGTAATATATTTTCTGTTATTGGATCAATGCTACCATGTTTGTTGATGTTGTAGATGCATTGAATCACCGCTGTCATTCTATTTTTATAGTAGCAATATAATAAACAGACCACTGACCAATCAAATAGGGACATCAATAAGACATTTAATGTATTATTACTTCATCATGACGATAAAAATTTCATTGGCTCAAAGAACATAGAATGTGGGTAGATGCATTAAATCACCACTTCCATTTTATTTTGATGAAGAGGAACTATGTTATAAAATTTCAAGGCATAAAATTTTATTAGTGTACATATATTTTATGAGTATAATTGTACAACAGAAGAGCACCCACATGCCTTGGTTGTTATTGGTCTATGAAAGGTTTTGGTTTGTCTTTCCCAATTGAGATGTCATCCTAAGATTCAAAAGGACCAAGGTAATAGTAAGTCTTGAACATAAATGCATGATTATGGATCCTCAAGTAGGAGTTGTGATGCAAAGGAATAACACTTATATGGGTTTACCCACATAAGGACAACGGTTTCATTCATCTTTCTTTCAAGTGCTCTTGGGTACTTTCCTTGGCCTCTAGGCTTGGGCATCCTATAGTGGTTGAACCAAAATTAGGAAGGCAATAAAGACACATAGAATAATAAGTTTGGGGACTTAGACTTATGTTCAATCTTTAGTAATGGTTTGAGGAACTAATTACTAGATGAGTGACTACAATACCCTAGTTTGCATTATTAGATGATCTTGTTTAATTTGTGTTCATTTCATGCAAAGATACATGTAAAGGAAAAGAAATTTTTGCATATAAAGATTACATGTATATATATAAAAAATAACTTGTATATATTATACAAGGAAAATAACTTTCAGAAGAAAATGCAAGAGTACAGGTATACATAAGAGGATGAACATAAATAATAAGGGTGTCAGACATTTCCTAAAGTGATAAATTTTTGACCCGGGTATGAATCTAGTGTGCTCCTGTGTGATCCAGAACCTGTAAAGAAAAGAGAGATGGGGGTTAGATAAAAAAATATCTAAGAAATAAATGACATCCTATTACTAATCCTCATCTACAATTATGAATGTGTATAGTCAAGTCATACACTTCTGAAATAAAAACCATGCTACATGACATGTGCACTCAGAAGAATGTTGCAGAGAGTAAATGGCTACATTTATGTCTGCATGAACACCATGTGAGTCACTATTGTGACTACATCATTCAAATAGTGCAACAGCAACACCAGATGTTGTTGTTTCATCTGGTGTTGCTGTGAAATCATTTCCAAATGATGCACCCATAAAAGTTACACACCATGCCCATCAGCACAAGGCAGTCATGAGTAAGCAATGGAAGAGGCATACATCATCATCAAATCAAAGGAGAAAAGCATCAAATCTGCATATTAAGGGAGGAGAACATCATAAATTTCAAGTAAAGCTCATAACATCACAACATGGTTGGCAGCCCTAAGGAGGCCCCATTGCATACAGTGAGTAAGCTACATCAAAACAAAGAGGTACACAAATCTGCATCATCTATACATTAATGCTATGGCATGGAGTATATTTGAATCTAGATATTAAAGGATAAGTAAGAAAGCTACATGATGCTAGTGAAATTAACAAAGGTACAGATTTAATGAAGTAATGAAGCTACCCACATTCTATGTGCTTTGAGCCAATGAAATTTTTATCATCATGATGAAGTAATAATGCATTAAATGTCTTACTGATGTCCTTATTTGATTGGACGGTGCTGTGCTTGTTATATTGATGCTATCAAAATAGAATAACAGTGGTGATTCAATGCATCTACAGCCTCAACAACATGGCAACATCGATCCAATAACAGAAAATACATTACAAATGCCAAGCTCACAGTCTCAATAAAATAAACAGTGTATAAAATAATATATGGTGCACAACATGCAGTAGCAAGCATGCAATGACAACAATAACATTGCATGATGCCCAAGCTCAAATTCAAAACAATAAGTGTATTAATATATGATCTAATAGAAACAACCTCATTGATCATTACCTTTGACTCCTCCATCATTATAGAAGAGATAACTACCTACAACTATATTTCATAATTTCTCTTTTGAAGTAAATATATATCAAGTATAATTATGTGTTTACATCATATATTTAGTCTTAATAAAATCTTATAAAACAACATAAAACTAACCCAAAATACTTTATCTTAATAAAATCTTAATAAAACAATATATTTAGTCTTAATAAAATAATACACTTACTATTTTGAATTTGAGCTCAAGCATCATGCATTGTTTATGAGTTCACTATTTGATTACCAACCAATCAAATAGGGACATGAGGTTTTCAAACAGTGAGCTTATAAACAATGCATGATGCCCTAGCTTGCAGCCATCAAGACATTTCTTCATGAAATGATCATAAACGGGGAGTACCACATAGTGAATATCAACAAAAAAACAAATAAAGAGAGATCAAACACTTCACACAATGCCTTGAAGGTAATAGAAATGATGCCTTAGCTCTCAAAGCTTGCGGGTCATCAAGCATTTCAAATGAAAAGGTAAACAATGCCAGTATTAAATAGTGAGCTCATGAACAATGTATGATGCCCTAGTTTGCAGCCCGCGAGCCATCAAGATATTTCATCATGAAATGATCATAAATGGGGAGTACCACATAGTGAATATCAACACCAAAACAAATAAATAGAGATCAAACACTTCACACAATATATGTTGTTTTATAAGATTTTATTAAGACTAAATATTTTTTTTTATGATCTCACTGTTTGAGCACCTCATGTCCCTATTTGATTGGTCGGTGTTCTATTTGTTATATTTATGCTATTAGATCAAATAGGGACATCAGTAATAAAATAATACACTTACTGTTTTGAATTTGAGCTCATAAAAATTAAGATATCCCTATTTTATTACCGATGTCCCTATTTACATCTTTTCATCAAATGACCCAAAAATATCAAGAATGGTCCTATATGGTCACTAATAGCCAACTTTCAGAAGAATATGAATGAATACAAACATACATAAGGAGATGAACATAAGTAATGAAGGTACCAAACATTACCTGAAGTAATGAAGTGTTGACCCATGGTTCAATCTAGTATGCTCTTGTATGATCCAAAACTTGCAAGAAAGGAAAAGATGGGGTTAGATCCAAAGGATCTAAGAAATGTGTGGCACCCTATTACTGATCCTCATCTACAATTATGCATGTGCATAGTCAAGCCATACACTTCTAAACCGAACTATGCTACAGAACATATACACTCATGAAACATATGCATGTAGTGAGTAAATCAAGACCAAAATGGAGCAAAAAGTATGATGTCAAATGTGTTATGAAGTAACACCTCATGGGCTATGAGTCAACATGGTATATATGTTGTTTATACAAGATCAGTAAAATGACATCTACAACCTCAACAACATGGCAATATTAATCCAATAATAGGAAATACATTACAAATGTCAAGCTCGCGGTCTCAATGAAATAAACAATGTATAAAACAATAAATGATGCCTAAGCTCAAATTCAAAATAGTAAGTGTATTAATGTATGATCTAATAGCAGCAACATCATTGATCATTACATTTGACTCCTCCATCATTATAGAAGAGATAACTACCTACAACTATATTTCATAATTCCTCTTTTGAAGTCATAAGTTAGTTTAAAATGGAGAAAGTATACAAATCAACCAATTTAATCTCAAAATTTCATAACATTGCATTCTTGTTGCTATTATGGTGCACAATAGCAGAAAGCATGCAATGACAACAATAAAATTGCATGATGCCTAAGCTCAAATTCAAAATAGTAAGTGTATTATTTTATTATTGATGTCCCTATTTTATTACTGATGTCCCTATTTGATCTAATAGCATCAATATAACAAACAGAGCATCGACCAATCAAATAGGTACATGAGGTGCTCAAACTTTGAGCTCATAAACAATGCATCATGCTCTAGCTTGTAGCCCGCGAGCCATCAAAACATTTCCTCATGAAATGATCACAAACGGGAGTACCACATAGAAAATATCAACAACAAAACAAATAAAGAGAGATCAAACACTTCACACAATGTATGTTGTTTTATAAGATTTTATTACTTGACTATATATATATATATATATATATATATATATATATATATATGACAAACTTTTCAAAAGTGTATAATAATTAAAGGCGTGTGAATTCATATTGTACTTAATCTGAATGCCACTGTGTAATGTTTTAGTTATAGTTATAGTATTTTCTATTATTGAATTGATGTCGTCATGTTGTTGAGGCTATAAATGCATTGAATCACCACTGTCATTCTATTTTGCTAGCATCAATATAAAAAACATAGCACTGTCCAATCAAATAGGGACATTAGGTGCTCAAACAATGAGCTCATAAACAATGCATGATACCCTAGCTTGCAGCCCGCGAGCCATCAAGACATTTCCTCATGAAATGATCATAAATGGGAGTACCACATAGTACATATCAACAGGAAAAAAAATAAAAAGAGATCAAACACTTCACACAATGTATGTTATTTTATAAGATTTTATTACTTGACTATATATATATATATATATATATATATATATATATATATATATATATATATGACAAGCTTTTCAAAAGTGTATCATAATTAAAAACATGTGAATTCATATTGTACTTAATATGAATGTCACTGTGTAATGTTTTAGTTATATTTATAGTATTTTTTGTTATTAGATCGATGTTGCCATGTTGTTGAGGTTGTAGATGCATTGAATCACCACTGCCATTCTATTTTGATAGCATTAATATAACAAACATAGCACCAGTCAATCAAATAGGGACATTAGGTGCTCAAACAGTGAGCTCATAAACAATGCATGATGCCCTAGCTTGCAGCCCGCGAGCCATCAAGACATTTCCTCATGAAATGATCATAAACGGGAGTACCACATAGTGAATATCAACAACAAAACAAATAAAGAGAGATCAAACACTTCACACAATGTATATTATTTTATAAGATTTTATTACTTGAATATATGTATGTATGTATGTATGTATATGTGTGTGTGTGTGTGTGTGTGTGTGTGTGTGTGACAAGCTTTTCAAAAGTGTATCATAATTAAAAGCATGCGAATTCATATTGTACTTAATCTGAATGCCACTGTGTAATGTTTTAGTTATAGTTATAGTATTTTTTGTTATTGAATCATTGTCGCCATGTTGTTGAGGTTGTAGATGCATTGAATCACCACTGCCATTCTATTTTGATAGCATCAATATAAAAAACATAGCACTGTCCAATCAAATAGGGACATTAGGTGCTCAAATAGTGAGCTCATAAATAATGCATGATACCCTAGCTTGCAGCCTGCGAGCCATCAAAGCATTTCCTCATAAAATGATCATAAACTAGAGTACCACATAGTAAATATCAATAGAAAAACAAATAAAGAGAGATCAAACACTTCACACAATGTATGTTGTTTTATAAGATTTTATTACTTGACTATATATATATATATATATATATATATATATATATATATATATATATATATATATATATATATATATATATATATATATATATATATATATATATATATATATATATATGACAAGCTTTTCAAAAGTGTATCATAATTAAAGGCATCTGAATTCATATTGTACTTAATCTGAATTCAATTGTGTAATGTTTTAATTCATATTGTAATACCTATGACTTCAAATGAGGAATTATGAAATATAGTTGTAGGTAGTTATCTCTTCTATAATGATGGAGGAGTCAAAGGTAATGATCAATGAGGTTGCTGCTATTAGATCATACATTAATACACTTACTGTTTTGACAACAATAACATTTCATGATGCCTGAGCTCAAATTCAAAACAGTAAGTGTATTATTTTATTACCAATGTCCCTATTTTATTACTAATTTCCCTATTTGATCTAGTAGCATCAATATAACAAATAGATCACCAACCAATCAAATAGGGACATGAGGTGCTCAAACAGTGAGCTCATAAACAATGCATGATGCCCTAGCTTGTAGCCCGCGAGCCATCAAGACATTTCCTCGTGAAAGGATCATATACGGGGAGTACAACATAGTGAATATCAACAGAAAAATAAATAAAGAGAGATCAAACACTTCACACAATGCCTTGAAGGTAATAGCAATGATGCCCTAGCTCTCAAAGCTCGCGGGTCATCGAACATTCCAAATGCAAAGATGTAAACAATGCCAGTATTAACATTCATATTTTTCCATTAAATCAACAAATGTCTTCAAAATGAAATTGAGTTAATGAGAAGACAAAGCTTGAATGCCTACCTCAAGTCATGGCTGCCATATAAAGATCAAATGCTTAGGAACTATGTTATAAAATTTTATGTCAAATTTCAAGGCATGAAATTTTATAACTGTACATATATTTTCTTCGACTCCCCCACACTGTAAACTCAATGCTAAGGAGAAAAAAGTATAAAATTTCATGCCTTGAAATTTTCTAACATAGTTCCTTAGCAGCTGCCATATGAAGAGCAGTGCAAGGTGGCAACTTTCCCATTTTACCATAGTTAGGGCCCTCTTTTACCATGCTTTATGAGCTTTATGTTTTTTTAAAAGTGAAGACAAAGATTATCTTAATTTTTTATCTTTAAATTTTATTCATTTTATGATTTTAAAAATTGAAATAAAAAATAAATTTTTTATAGAAACTTTTACATCTTTTCATCAAATGACCCAAAAATATCAAGAATGGTCATATATGGTCACTAATAGCCAACTTTCTGAAGAATATTAATGAATGAAAACATACATAAGTGGATGAACATAAATAATGAAGGTACCAGACATTGCCTGAAGTAATGAAGTGTTGACCCGAGGTTCAATCCAGTTAGCTCTTGTATGATCCAAAATCTGCAAGGAAGGAAAGATGGGGGTAGAGCCAAAGGATCTAAGAAATGTTTGGCACCCTATTACTGATCCTCATCTACAATTATGCATGTGCATAGTCAAGCCATACACTTCTAAAATGAACTATGCTACAGAACATGTGCACTCAAGAAACATATGCATGTAGTGAGTAAATCAAGACCAAAATGGAGCAAAAGGTATGATGTCAAATGTGTTATCAAGAAACACCTCATGGGTTATGAGTCAACATGGTATATATGTTGTTTATATAAGATCAGTAAAATGACGTCTACAACCTCAACAACATGGAAACATTGATTCAATAACATCAAATACATTACAAATGTCAAGCTCACAGTCTCAATGAAATAAATAGTGTATAAAATAATATATGGTGCACAACAGCAGCAAGCATGCAATGACGACAATAACATTGGATGATGTCTGAGCTCAAATTCAAAATAGTAAGTGTATTAATGTATGATCTAATAGCAGCAACCTCATTGATCATTACCTTTCACTCCTACATCATTATAGAAGAGATAACTACCTACAACTATATTTCATAATTCCTCCTTTGAAGTCACGGGTTAGTTTAAAATGGAGAAAGTATACAAACTCACCAATTTAATCCCAAAACATCATATAATTGGAATTAATCACATCTCACAAATGTATAGATTATACTACATACCATTGTATTATATATATATCAAGTATAATTATGAGTTTACATCATATATTTAGTCTTAATAAAATCTTATAAAACAACATAAAACTAACACAAAATACTCTGTCTTAAAAAATCTTAATAAAACAATATATTTAGTCTTAATAAAATCTTATAAAGTAACATATATTGTGTGAAGTGTTTGATCTCTCTTTATTTGTTTTGCTGTTGATATTCACTATGTGGTATTCCCCGTTTATGATCATTTCATGAGAAAATATCTTGATGGCTCGCGGGCTGCAAGCTAGAGCATCATGCATTATTTATGAGCTCACTGTTTGAGCACCTCATGTCCCTCATAATCAAATAGGGACATGAGGTGCTCAAACAGTGAGCTCATAAACAATGCATGATGCCCTAGCTTGTAGCCCGCGAGCCATCAAGACATTTCCTCATGACATGATCATAAACGGGGAGTACCACATAGCTAGTGAATATCAACAGCAAAAAAAATAAAGAGAGATCAAACACTTCACACAATGCCTTGAAGGTAATAGAAATGATGCACTAGCTCTCAAAGCTCGTGGGTCATCAAGTATTCGAAATAAAAATATGTAAATAATGTCAGTATTAAAAAATGAGCTCATGAACAATGTATGATGCCCTAGCTTGCATCCTGCGAGCCATCAAGATATTTTCTCATTAAATGATCATAAATGGGGAGTACCACATAGTGAATATCAACAACAAAACAAATAAAGAGAGATCAAACACTTCACACAATGCCTTGAAGGTAATAGAAATAATGCCCGAGCTCTCAAATCTCGCAGGTCATCAAGCATTCCAAATGAAAAGATGTAAACAATGCCAGTATTAAACAGTGAGCTCATGAACAATGAATGATGCCCTAACTTGCAGCCCGCAAGCCATCAAGACATTTCCTCATGAAATGATCATAAATGGGGAGTACCACATAGTGAATATCAATAGAAAAATAAATAAAGAGAGATCAAACACTTCACACAATGCCTTGAAGGTAATAGAAATGATGACCTAGCTCTCAAAGCTCGTAGGTCATCAAGCATTCCAAATGAAAAGATGTAAACAATGCACCAGTATTAAATAGTGAGCTCATGAACAATGTATGATGCCCTAGCTTGCAGCCCGCGAGCCATCAAGATATTTCCTCGTGAAATCATCATAAACGGGGAGTACCACATAGTGAATATCAATAGCAAAACAAATAAAGAGAGATCAAACACTTCACACAATGCCTTGAAGATAATAGCAACGATGCCCTAGCTCTCAAACCTCGCGGGTCATCAAGCATTCCAAATGAAAAGATGTAAACAATGTCAGTATTCAATAGTGAGCTCATAAACAATGTATGATGCCCTAGCTTGTTGCCCGCGAGCCATCAAAACATTTCCTCATGAAATGGTCATAAACGGGGAGTACCGCATAGTGAATATCAATAGCAAAATAAATAAAGAGAAATCAAACACTTCACACAATGTCTTGAAGGTAATAGCAATTATGCCCTAGCTCTCAAAGCTCGTGGGTCATCGAGCATTCCAAATGCTAAGATGTAAACAATATTAACATTCATATTGTGCCATTAAATCAACAAATGCCATCAAAATGAAATTGAGTTAATGAGAAGACAAAGCTCGAATGCCTACCTCAAGTGCCAGTGCCCTCTTCCCACACGATTCCAGCCTCTTCACGCACGCCAAACTCAAATTCTCTCTTTGCGCCACGCAAAAGTGCAGTGACGTCTTCACGACAGCTCTTCGAATTCACAAAAATTACAAATGACACTTTCTTTTTCTTTTTTTTTGTTTATAACCAAGCGGGTGTCGCAATTACGATGTCATCGTCGCTATTACGACACTGTCGGGGGCACTTGCAAAAAAAAAAAAAAAACACAAATGGTAGTGGCGTCGCAAATTGGCATCAAAATTTGAGCTCAAATGTTGTAGTGTCTAATACCGATTTAAAAGGCTATGTTGACTCAGATTGGGTAGGGATTTTAGATATCAAGTGGAGTACCACAGGTTATGTATTTATTGTTGATAGGACAATAATGAGGATTTCTTCACTATAAACGGTGGTTTCTTTATCCACTACAAAGGTAGAGTATGTTGTTGCTATAGAGGCATATAAGGAGATGATATGGCTACAATTCTTCATGGAAGAGTTGGGAAAATCATAGATTGACAATTATCTATTTACAGATAGCCAAAGTGCCATCCATCTTGCAAAGAATTATGCCTTACATTCAAAGATCAAACATATATAGTTTAGGTATCACTTCATTTGGTTAGTATTAGATAATGGACAGTTAAAGCTGGAAAAGATACATATAGATGAAAATCCAGCGGATATGTTTACAAAGGCAGTATCAAGGGAGAAGTTGAACTCCTCTTCAGCTTTGGTTGGTCTTCATGATAGAAAATAATAAAAAGAACAACAGAGCCCAGGGATTGTCAATCCAATGGGAGCTTTAGGGGTAGCGGTGTTTCTATAGGATCAGTCTCCAAGTGGGAGGTTTCTTAGTGTGGAGCCTAATCAGTCCCCAAGTGGGAGATTGTTGGTTTGTGGTGACTCATCAGGCAAGTACTGTACAATTTTCATTTATCATGGGGTTCGGTCTTAACTTGTCAAGCATTTTTTGAGTTGACACATCAATTGTTTCCCTAGGTTCACTTGTCAAGCTTTTCCCTAGGTTGGCTCGTCAAGTATTTTTAGGTTAACTTGTAAACTAAAATAAGTCTTGCTATAATGGCTTAGGGTTAGGGTTTTCTGAATATGTGAGAATTTCATAGCTTCTTGCAGTGGTATTGAGTTGCAAGGAATTACAAATTGTAACAAGAAGAAATTACTGGATAATAAGATTGGACTCTTTGTTTGGTGGATGTAGCCCAAGATTGGGTGAACTGCATTAAAGCTTTGTGTCTCCTTGTTCTACTTATGTGTTCTTTATTCATTTGCATTGTTGATTATATTTGCATGTAACTGTTAAATTTATATTTGCTAATCCTAACACATTGAAAAAGAAGTCGACCTTCTCTGGAGATTCAACCTCCCACATACAAGGTCTGATACTTGGAGGTTGTTTCCACGTTTCACAAGGTTTCTTGGGGGTAACACGTTAAGTAAGGGCGCAAACTTTTGTGTTAACAATTTCTTTTTGAGCAACGTGGTGAATCCACTCTAAAATTTTGTAAGAGAAAGATTTCAAACTATCTACCATGACTTATGTTGATATCGACAATTATGTTGCATGTAATCCTCAAAACACACCTCTCTAAGATTAAAAAAATTGTATGGGGGAAATGAAAGAATGGAAACCCTAATTATGAAAGATTTGTTAGAAATAAGGGTTCCAAGTGGCATGCTTCATTGGTGCTTTCTTGGGAACTCTTTCGTTATACATATTTTCTTTCCACTTGGTTCACCTAATATTTTTACAATATTGAGAGCTACACAACTTAATGATTTGCAAGTTCAATGTTTATACAACTATATATAGCCATACCACCATGGTCACCAATTCTATTGCCATTATCTATCTTATCAACTTTTGCAGTCATGTTGGAAAGTCCTAGGTTCATTTGGATGACCTTATGTTCATGTTTGTTGCTTGTTGACCTAGAATAGAAGAAGAGTTGCAAGACCTAGATCTTCACATAGCTAGTTTGTGAGAGCTAGTGTGTTTCCTCTTCAGTGTTGTGCCATCTTGACTTTGTTTATAGCAACAAAAACATGATAGAGTTTCCTTTGGTTTTTTAGAATTTTTGTTGTTTCTTTGGTGTCAACTACTATAAAAAAATTTATGGCCATAAAAACGTAATCAAGTTTTTTTTATAAAAAAAACTCAATCTTGGTTATCATATTATTACGGCAATTGCGATTTTATTTCAAAAATTGTGTATGTATTATGGCTCAAGTTTTTTGAGCTATAACACATTTGGGTTATTTTAATTTTCAAGCAACCCAAACACATTAGCGTCATTTTTGGGTTTTTTTTGTGAGTGGCATTTTTGTTCACCGTCATGGTGCACATGCCCCATAATCAGACCCTTTTTCTATTTTGCAGGTTCAACTAGAGGTATTGACAAAGATGGAAGAGAAAAAAAACTCAGGAAACAAAGATAGAGATCCACTCCAAAATCCAGCAGCAAACACCTGTCAAGGTCGTTTGGGGTGCCATTGGCCTGGTCAAGGGTGCTTGGGGCACCATTGACCTCCCAAATCCAGTTGAATTTTGTCAAAGGATCGATGCAGTGTCTTAGCAACCTAGATCCTAAATGTTGTGCATGAAGTCATTAGTGTGGATAAGGGCACCATGACTAACAGCGACTTGTTAACTTCATCCCAACTTTTAGATATGGGTGCACCACTAAATCCTCTTTCCATTTATGTACGTAGTCTGCAGTTTTTTTTATATCACATAATATCATTCATTTATGGTTAGATCTCAAATTTGTAACCTTTCAAATCACTCAAGAAGCCTTTTAGTGCAATAAAGGAATAGAATCCCTAACAATATAATTATTGATTGACTCTCTTGGACAAAGAGTTAGTCAATCACAAATCCACCTTTTGGTGGCTTCATATTCCAATGTTTAGTTGAAAGAGGGCCTTGGTACTAGACTTATCCATTTCCTTTTTCACCCCTAAAACAAGGTTTTTATTCATTCACTTCTTTTAGGACAAGAGGAACTACTGATGGAGCCATATAAGACAAAGGTTCCTTAAGGGTAGTATCTATAGAATCAAATCAAAGGAACTAGAGGTATATAATTGGGCAATATTACTAGCATTAAATGTTTGGTAGGAGAGGAATAAGAAGCCTTAACAAGGCTTATTACATTCAACTAGGCAAGGTCAAAGGTAATCAAGTGAAAAGTATCCCTAGTGAGATGAGGGTTCAAATCCACTATGTTGAATGTAAACACATTACAAGTTCAACCAAAAATTCTAACAATTATAGATTACATATGAGACTAGAATCACGGAAGTAAATCCGAGGGTGATCTAACTTTACATCAAATTGATATGAGATTGGAATTATGGTTAAGGATACATTCAAGTTCTTGAGTCCAACCTAGAAATGAAGAGTTATGGAACCAAGGGTAAGATGGGTGGAACCATCATGCATCGTAACCAAGACTTGTGATTGTTCATATGTGTCTTAGTGCAATTCATGCACATAGAGGAATTCTTTTGTAACAACAAATTCACCATATATAGGATGAACAACAACAATGGTCAATGGATTGGATCTCACATCTTCTTATGCATAAAAAAGAGTTTCAAGGCCCCATTTGTGCACTTATTCAAACATATGCAACAACAATTGGAGTACAAAGGGGTGTCTTTTTTAGAGTTTCTATTATGAAAAACTATTAGGCTATTACACCAAATAGTAAATAGAAAGTCCACATAACAAAAGTAGCAATAGACAAACTTACAATGAAATTTTTTATAAGAAATCATTTAGTCGTATTGGTTGTTAGCATGCACAATCTTTTACTTGCAAGAATTATTAGATGGGTTGTAAAGAATTGTGATCTTATCTTAAAAAATCCAAATTCTTCTCTATTGAGATTTTGTTATCTCTTTATTGGTGTCTCAAATGTAGACGATGTGTTGAATTCATTGTTTTGGCAGGCAATAATTCTTCTTCTTGCATTTCCTTCCAATCAGTCCTTTTTTTACACATGTAGTAAGAAAATATGAAATGTTTTTCATGTGCAATGATTTTAGTACATGCTACTTTTTTAATTTCACTTGTTCATACATTTTCTAGTGAAAGGGGCCCATTTTTGCCCCAACCCCATTTACTAACTTTAAAGAAAAAAAAAATGATAATTAAAAGCTCAATAATAAATTTCACATGTACTAATAGTTGCCCACTTCTACCCCCAAGAAGTTAAAATTTATAGACTTTAATTGGAGGAGTTGCGCAACATTATTAATACCCATGATACACAAGTAGTGGGGCATTTGTGCATAAGCATTGGTAAAAACACTTTTAGAGGAAAATGTATTGGTTCTTAGAAGAATGCGTGTTAGATTAGTTGTGCAAGTTTTTGAGGTGGTTGTAGTGTAGGATTATTAGGGCATCTTCAAGTAGGTATCGGACAACACTTCTAAATGATCATTTTTTTACCCTTGAGTACATAATGAACACCACAATGTTCATCTTGACTACCCAAAATCCAAAACAATAGCTATAAGCAGTTAAAGTCATATATAATGACATTAAGAAAATTGTGGAAATCTGATATATCACCTAGAACATGCCAAATTGACTAAACCATGATGCCATTCCCCTAATTTAAATATACTTAATCATATCATAGTCACTTACATGACAGAGATATGTTCAATTATTTTGATAAAACAAATAATATATGTGCCGTAGATCATAAAGAGATCCTTCTGAGGTTGGACAGTATGCAGGTTTTTGTATAATTTGGTATTTTACCGTACAGAGAAAGTCATTGCCATCCACAAATTTGGTCGCCCACTGTCATCGATCAGTAGGATGTCCACGGCCAACGCGTTTTGTTTATTACATCAAGTTGTAATCCTGACCAAAGCTCCGACATTTACGTTTATTAGAAGCCAAAATTGTCTTCCTTTTGCCTCACATTGTACCCATTTTGGTACATCCATTCATATGAACGATTTGACATGTTTTTTTAGTACTCTGTTGAAGGTCAATGACTTGCATCCCCAACAAATGCACCAATGTTTTTTAATAAAATCTTGATATATTTATGAGTTAGTAGTTTTTAACATAAATTTAAATCCATACCAAAAGCAAACAACCATCCATTAATGTCTATTCCTGATCTGTATATTTCTCTATCCCTCTGTCCTCATTAATGCACCTTAGGCCCTTCACCGTCTAAAAGAAAACCCAATCCTTCAATTATAATTCTTCTTCCTTGCTTTAATGAAGATGTCATGCCACATTGGAATTGATGGGAAAGGTAACCTTTGTTGGCATGGGTATGGATGTATATTTAAAGCATAAATCATTAATATTTTTGATTGGATGACCATTTTTTTAGATTTTTTTTGCTTTATGGCATACAGCCCATCCCTAATGGGATGGGAATCAGTTTGGTACAAGTGATAAATTAAGACATTAACATGGATGAATAAAAAAGTTGCAAAGAAGATCCATTCATTGGCCTTCTTTGTCCAATTGTAAAATTTTGTATGATTAGAATGAAGAATTTTCAATATTGTTATAAATGGTGTAGTTTTAACATTATATGTGAGTATGTGTAATTCAACTTTGTTTTTATTCAAATATTAAATAGTGTATCTTGTCATTCTAGAATTCAAAGTTACTATTTTTATTAAACTTCTCTACCTTAAATGTTTCATTCAAAACTTTCATTATTTGATGATGTAGAACAAAAATCAAGTTGATGTTATAAATAGATTCATTTAGTTCTTCAACTAACAATTTCACCTATTAGTCTTATATGAGCTTAACCATTTCGAGTCAAGCTCATTCTTGGAATCATGCATTTGGAACTTCCACAACTCAAAGTTGTTATTCTCATTGAACTTCTCCACCTCAAATGTTTCATTAAAAACCTTCGCCATTTGATAATAAGAATAAAAATCGAGTTAGTGTCACAAAAGAGTAGATTCATTTACATATTCAGATACTAACAAATTGTGCATCTTGAGCTTCCACAACTCAAAGTCATTTTGCCCATAAAACTTTTCCACCTAAACCATTTCATTTGAAACCTTCATCATCTAATGATATAGAGAAAACAAACCAAGTTGGAAGGCATAAATGAGTAGATTCATTTACTTCAAATACTAACAAATTATGCATCTTGAGCTTCAACAACTCAAAGTTGTTCTTCACATTGAAATTTTCCACCTCAAAAGTTTCATTCAAAACCTTCACCATTTGATGATATAGGAGGAAAAACAAGTTGATTCTATAAAGGAGTAGATACATTTACTTCTTCGGATACTAACAAATTCTGCATCTTGAGCTTCTACAACTCAAATTTGTTCTTCTCAAACCTTCATCATTTGTTGATATAGAACAAAAATCAAGTTGATGTAAAAAATGAGTAGATTTATTTACTTGTTGAAAAACTAACATATTGTGCATCTTGAGCTTCCACAACTTAAAGCACAATTCTTCTCATTGAACTTTTGTTTCAATTAAAAACCTTCCCATTTAATGATAAGAATAAAAACAAAATTGATGTCATAAATGAATAGATTTATTTACTGCTTCAAATACAAACAAATCATGATCTTGAACTTCCACAACTCAAAATTATTCTTCCCATTGAACTTATTCACCTTAATTGTTTCATTTTAAGAAAAAAATAGAAGAAACAGCAGCGAAGCTATCACCAACAAACGATTTTAGATAACTCTGCTATAAAGAATTTCTTTGTAAACAAGCAACTCGTTCAATCTCTAAGAATTTTGTGGCCAACAAAATGAAATCCATAACTCAGCTCTTCTAGACACGAGATATGTGTTCCCTAGTAAAACGGTCACATACAGCCACTAGCCTGATGCATTAAATCTAAGAGGGGTTCGGCCATAGTGTCTATGTATTATTTAATGAGGAGGACAGAGTCTGTCATTGCTTTGAGAAGCAGAATTTAAGCACTCAATTAATTTGGATCGTTAGCGATATTCGGTATAAGAAGGTCCACAAACAAGTTGAAATCCATTATGAGGGTACGTTATGGAACATAGGAATTTCGGAAAGATTTTAAGCAAAATCGTTATGAAAATTTATTAACATCCATGTTGTCAAAGTAAATGGTTAATGAAGTACTAAAAAAATATATGTTTGAGATTTTAAAATGACTACTTTTTGATTTCTTCACATTATAAATTTTATAGCATTAAGAATCTCAGAAAAGCCAAATAATTCATATTAGACTTCAAAAAATCATTGAAATCTAATGTCTAAACGAGTACTCTTCCCCTACATCACTCCTGATGAGAAATGTGGCATGATAGAATGGCTCTCATGTCAACCCTCACCAGATTCGACCCTGCAACCTCCGTTTAACCATTCATCATTCATACCAGTACCCATTTAATATTCTTATCATTTATTGTCAGTTTTTCCAAGCAAACAGTTGGGCCAAAACCAAATTGGGAAGAGATCAACTGGAATTTAAGAAAGTTAAAAAACATCCTGACATGGTTTTAATTCTCTTCCCATACTCGGTCGGGCAAACAAATCAATTTCCATATTGGAAGAGATCATTAAATCTTCATATTCGAAGAAATCAACTGAACAAAAGTTGAAATAAAATGAAATAACATGACAGTGAGAATGTTCTTTGACGACGGTTTTTAGAGAGCGTGCATAACAACCGCCGCCAAAATTTAACGTTTCAACTTGCTTATCATGTAATTTCTTTTCACAGTTTTCTATTCGAAGTGTTCTTTAAATATGTATAGATGTTTGTATTAGGAGTTTGTTTGGAATTTTTTCTGTTTTATGTATTTCAGTTTATTAACTTTTTGCCTTTTGTTTGGTAGTTATTATAAAGTGGGCCTTTTTTATTACGTCCAATTAGAATGAGGGAGATTCAATAGAAAGTTCAGACTGGTCAAGTCATGTCTAAAATATATTATAATAAAATATATAAACTATTTTATTAATAAATCAGAAAAAATATGTTTTAATTCATTCACTTGGATTGTACTATCAATATCAATTTTGAACATAGGAATTGGAAGTGATCTTGACACTCAATACTAATATTGATAGAATTTCAAAGTTGGAAATAAGTTTGCTTTGTTATTTCTTATTTCTTATATAAACATGAATCTAATCTATATTCTCAGTTTCTTATACTATCTTATGGAGAAACATGAATCTATTTCTTCTTATGCTATAAATCTATTTCTTCTTATACTTCCTTGAATATATTTCTTCTTAAACATGAATTTGTTTCTTCTTCTACAATCTCATTTCAAATGCCTTTTCTTCTTATTTATTTCTTTTAGAAACAAGAATCTATTTCTTATACACTACATTATACAAAAACACAAACCTATTTCTTCGAACATGATTCTATTTATTCTTATACTACCTCATAAGAAAACATAATATATTTTTTCTTATATTACCTCTAATCAATTTCTTTTTATACTACCTCACACCAAAACATGAATATATATCTGCTACTTTCCAAGTCCCCACAATTTGACATCTACATTTCAGTGCAATACATGACATGGAACAAACCTGCACATACACCTTGGGCATTTACAAATCTGTTCAACTGTTACAAATTTTACACGCCAACGCTTCGTTATGGTACTAAACCATACAAAAACGATTCGAACCAAAAACAAAAAGAACTATTACACGTCATAAACAAACCAGAAAAGACAAAAGGAATCCACTCTGTATCAAAATACCACCTTTCATTCATTCTTTTTGTCTCAATTAACAAACCAGCGAACCATTCTTCGCTCCTACACCAAACCACACAACTCCCCAAAAGAGGAAAAAGAAAATACAATATTTCCCGAGTTCATCCATTGAACCCTAACCGACCAAGAACCAGAAGAATAAACAAACAAACTTTCAGAGCCACAAAGCCCCGGCTTCTTTAAGGCTGGGCACAAGATCGCCGCTAATATGCGCCGCCATGAGCCTGTCAAGGCCGCCGAGCAACTTCCCGCCGACAAAAACTGCGGGCAGAGTCGCCGCCGCCGCCACCTTTTCACCGCCGCCACCGCCCACCATGGAAGCCAAAACCCTGTGAATATCTCTGCTCAGCCTTTCCTCCTCCTCGTCGAGCTCAATAACCACCAGATTCACCCCCAGACTGCAAAGCAGCCTTTTCACGACATGACACATGCAACACGACGTTATGCTAAAGATCAGCACTGCATTCTCCGCCGCCAAACGCTCTACCGCTTCCGCGCCGCTTTCGAACCTCTCCGCCTGATTTCTCAGCTGCAACCCCGCCAGCCGATTCGTCTCTGCCGCAACCTGCCTGTACTGCAACCCTTGCATTTTTATTCATCCAAAAACACTCTCAAACCCCTTCAATTCTTATTATCCCTCTCTCAAATCCCTTCAATTTTTCTTCTCCCTCTCTCGTCTCTTAAATATCGTTCCCCACTCCGCAAAACAGTTACGTAACCCCCGCTGAACCGAATTCGACATCGACGGCCACGATGCGCTCCCGGGGTCTTGGAGCTTGTCTTCTCTATAGTGCCCCGTAAAATTATACACCGGCCCCGCGTGGATTTGTTTTATTATTATTTAATTATGGTGTTGTTGGCGAGTTGTATTTTGTCACCGTGACGTCAGACGATGGGGTCGGTCGGACGGATGATGTTTATACGTGCCATCTTCCAATGGTTTGTGGATGGCGGCTGACGTCGAAGATGACGGGACGATTGACGGCCCACAGTTAATATACGGCGGGCGTCACCGTGACGTACTTTTGGGAGGTGCATTGCACATGCAACCACGTGTATCTACAGACTTCGTGACGATACTCTACGTAATGTCTTATCTACTCGTCCAATGCCAACTAGATTGGACACCGTATTGTTTGTCTATCCATGATATTTCTTCGATTCCTTTGTTTTAGGTTTAAGGATTGAGTTTGTTAGATCACAGATGTATTAAATGGATTGAGTTTGTTAGATCATAGATGTATTAAAAGGATTGAGTTTGTTAGATCACATATGTATTAAAAGGATTTTGGGTTTATTATTTGGGAAACGTTTCTTTTGTCTTTTAGGTTTAGTAGGGAAACGACATATTATTGAATATGTTCTAATGGTTGTAATTGCAAATGTTAATTTAATATCTATATTTGTTGGTTTAATACCAACATTCAAGCTTCCGTCAGACTATTGTCATTGTGGGCTTCCGCTTTCACTGATTCAACGTGCTCGTAGGTTTGAGCCTTGACTTTGTTAAATGGGGATAAGGTCGGATGTGTTGTGGCCTCATTGGTTCATAGCTTGAGGCCAAAAGCATTTCACGTGAGTCTAGAGGTTGTGTTGTGTCACCCTCACCAGTCACATTAAAAAGTTTACCAAGCACTTTTTTTAAAGGTATCCTTAGCCATTATAGTTAGCTTTTTGTATCATACGAGGTTTTTTATGTTTTCTTGATATGTAATATAAGAGTTTATAGCTATTGTTCGACTTTTAGGAAGTTAGGAGGAACAAGGAAGGATTCATTAAGGGTAAGAGTGGTCTTTTGGAGGTGATGTCCAAAATACATATTCTCTATTGCCTCTTTAATCATGTTCATTTTGACCACCACAAAATGTGCATTATTGACACAATACGTGTGCACAAATGACCCATACACTATGGATACCAATAAAGTTGCACAAATATCCTCTAATTAGTAGCTCCTATACAAGTGAATGACTACTAATTGACTCACTAGATAAGTTTTTAGTAGACTTTTAATCAACATGTTTTAATGAACGACCATTGTAACATAGATACTAACACAACCCTTCCCCTCGTAATTAGAAAATTGTCCATTTTATTAAAACATGTATAAAATATGATCTTAGTTCTTTTTAAAAATTTATATGTATTTGTATTCAACAAAATTTAATCTTTAATTAATTCTTTAAAAATTATTTAACTTTATCAATAAAACAAATGATCTCTGTTTTATGTATATTTATATATTTTATTTTAAAACTTAGTAAAAATATTATTTAAAATATAAATACTAGATATTAAAATCCTTATTTTTAATGATATTTCCCCTTCTCAACCACACATGTATAAGAATAAAATCTCCCCACGTCTCATAAATTTTTTCTTAATACACATATTGTAAAATTTTAGATCAAACTTTATTATTAATAATAATATAAATCTCTTCAAATATACTTTACCATTAAAAAAATATTAATCTTGTCCCACGTATTTCAATGATTGTGATTCATATTTTAATCATTAATATTACCATGACAACCAAATAACAACATAATTAACGTCTCCATCTATTTTTATTTTTTTATTAGGTACCAACGCAAACGCGTAGCTCGTGGTAATCATGCTTTTAAATTATTTCAATGGTTAAAAATGGTATATGACGTGTAAGAACCGTCAATTTTGCGTCCAATAAGCTGATTGAAAATTTCTCTCATTGTTGGATTGAGTATGACGTTGGTCCAAGATAAGTGCATGCAAGGTGTGTATGGTCAATAGTCACGTTATTTTGCTTAAGCGTGCAAGGAGAAGGAAATGTAGATGCTCACGTTGCCCAAATTTATGTGTGGGTCACCTTTAGAAGAAATACTTGTATATGAAGCGATGTCATGAGTTGGAATTAAAAAGGCCCATAGTCACATCTTGACTATAGCTTTGTTGGCTTATCTCATACATTTTAAAGCTCACACTAACTTTATATACTTCTCCATCACAATAGAGGAATACATGTTCACATTGTTGTACCAACTATTTATAGGATCAAATTTCAATACATGATTGAAGAGTTATGAGTTAAGGTTCTCCATCTAATTCTAACAATTATAGATTTGAGATGAAGATTTGGAAGAATAGGATTGATCTTTTGTAATAGAGGGTGGGATTAATTTGTATACAAGAAAAAACTTACAGGTGATATCTTGTGATTTGTGCATGTGATTAGGGCACAGATTAAAAATAAATGCAGTGGAGATTCTCATGTTCTATAGACGATGAGGATTGAAAAGGGGTGTTTTGGAGCTTTGTGCACTTTAAGGTTGTGATTTTGGTGCTTTGTACAGGGTTCATTTTCTTTATTTTAAAGAAAGTAGTGGAGGAATGTGCAAATGATTAGTTAGTTGGTTAGATCTTATTTTATTCATTCAACTAATAATGAGAATTTTGGATTAATTAAATATGAGAGAATATTGAAGGAATGGTTGGTTCAATTGAAAAATGTTAGATATTTTATTAAAGTTTAGACTTTCGAAAGGTTGAATTACTTTTTTAAATAGATAAATAATTATAAAAATTTATTTAATTAATGTAAAAAAAATTAAATGTATTAATTAAATAATTATTATTTATTTAATTACTATTAGAAGATTGGTCAATACTTTGATTTATTTCATTATTGTTAAGATGTGTATCTAGTGTGATGGTTGTGGAAATGTAACAATGTATTTTGGGCATCTACACTTGTCATAACCTTCTAAATTTAGCAACATTCTAACATCTCGACTATCATTACAAGGTTATAAAAAGATCTATATCTAGATTTAGTAGCTTAATAATTCTCTCTTTTTTATTGTCTCTATGTGCTTTAAAACCCTAATTAAATGCTATATTTTTTGCATCATATATTCTAAATGTCTAAATTCTAGATCTCCTATTGTTAGGATAGTCCTTGCATTTTTCACATTATCTACCGCTATATCTACCAAGTCATTGAGTGAGTATTATAAGCACTTGTCACAAGAAGAATGCACTTGGTTAATATGCTCCTCAAAGGTGTTGGTCAATCTAATTACTTTTATTGAAGGTGTGGACATCCATGGGGAATTTGTATTTCTAGGTATAGGTGAATCTCAGTCTTTGAGTTTAGATCCCTAGGTAAGAGTTCATTTTTGCACAAGGTCAAAATTTGTAATTTGTTGATTTAATTAGGGTCATTTCTATTATCCATAAATCTAACCTAGAAAAATTGCTAAAAATGATCTAAATAAGATCTCATCATCTACTTTCATCGCATCAAATAAGAAATGATTTAAGGTACAATTCAAAAGTTATCATCTAATCACATATGCAAGAATGTTTATCAACCTTTGAAATCAACTAAGCATTTTTATTCTATTAATTTCTAGTTATCTAATTTATGTGAAATAATCTATCATAATTGAAGATTAATTGAAATATTTTTCTTCCCTTATTTATAAAATAAATACATATATATTTTTTTTAAAAAAATTAACTCTTTACAATAACAAAATGGTGTATAGACAATAGAGAATATATTTTAGTAATTTGACAATTTATCTCAAAAGGATCATCTACTCATAAACATAAGTAAAATATAAGTATACTTATTACAATATCTAGAATAAATTTTAGGGGACTATTAGAAAAATCCCAACTCAAGAGTTACAAAAACTACTATAATTTTTAACTTATAAATTATAATAAAATTAAATGTATTAATCATAATATATAATATATATAAACATTATCAAGACAACATATATTATATCTAAAATATCAATTTCTCTTATATTATTACTTTTTATACTTTTTTTTTTATTTAATTATAAATAATTATGTTATAAATGTAATTTTTAACAACTTTTATGACTAGTTGTTCTATTATAATCTTTGTATAATTAAAAATTAAAAAATATATAATTTTGTATTTTACAATTTGCGTTCCCTTACAATATTTCTAAGGGAAGAGTTCATGTGTCAATTATGGTTCACTCCTTGCTCACCCAAATCCCAATTATTAACTTTAAAGAAACAACAAAAATAAAGATAATTAAAAATTCATTAATAAATTTCTCATCTCTAAATAGTTACCTACGTGTACCCTCGAAAGTAAAAACAAATTCAACTTTAATTGGACGAATTGTGTGACTTTATTGCTATCTTAGCACACAACTATGGGACATTTGTGCATACATGTTGGCAATTTTTGAGGTAATTGTAATCCATAGTTATTGGGTCAACTTTAAGTAGGTATCGGGTGACTCTTGTAATCACCTCTTTTGATATTTGAACACATAATAGATCTCATAGTGTGCATCATAGAGTTAACTATAACAACTAATAGTACGCTTCCCCTAATTAAAAATAAATGTACACTACAAATCATTTAAAATATCCTTACTCCCACACTTAATTTTGATGGTCCACTTTGATTCTTCCACAGATTTTCCATGCCAATCATTCATTAAAAATGTCCTTTAAATGTTAAGATATAATTTATTATCGTAAAATTCATAAATCAGAATAATCTCTTAAGCATTTGACACTTCATTGAAATGTACTAGTTCACAATGTTACTAAAAAAACCCTAAATACAGTCATACGGCAATGAATTGAACCCCAATGGCAAAGTATGATGGACATTTTTAATGGAATTGGGTGTTTTACCATACCCAAAAAAATGATCCACCGACTACTGTATGCTCCGACATTTACGTTTATTAGAAGCCAAATCTGTCTTCTCATTTTGGTACATACATTCGTATGAACGATTTGAGATGTTTTTTTTAGTACTCTGTTCTACGTCAATGGATTCCATCTACAGCAGTACTATGAATACAACATTGAAGGCCAAGTTTGTAAACTTGTAAGGTGGAGATTCACTCCAAAGAGCTTGGAGTGCATGAACACCGCTACGTACAATATCTTTGACAGGAAGTTTTCTCCATTTTAGGCAATCCTTTCCATCATTTCATGTGATACATAGTTTGGCCAGTTTATGGCCTCTCTTTAATGGAAGAAATGGAGTACACTGCATTGGTATTTTTATACTTCATGTACCTAGATTTCTACGTTTGGGATTTTATGAAAGGGAAGATTAAACATTTTGTCTTGCTTGTTTGTTTTGTGAAATGTCTTGAATTTAGAGAGCTATCAAAGCAATGGGGTTTATATATGTTTAATAATGGGTTAGTGGAAATTGAGGAAGGTAACACAATACTGTAATAATTAAATGGGCATATTTGTTTTGACAGCTTCATTAAGATGGAAGAACGCATCAAAATTGGTAATTATTAATATAATTTTTTTGACATCAAATTATTTTAACATTTATTATAAGCAATGATGTTATTGGGTCATGTGATCTATTGAGCATGGAAAATGAGAGCTATTATCCATGAAGTGATATGTCCTTGGTTATAATAGACTACATTGTTGCCATGTTAAAAAATTATTGTTGGTTTAGATCATGGCATCTATCTAGAATAGAAGAAAAAAAGGACAAGTTGTCATTCATAAAATGATTTGGCCTTGGTTAAAAGAGATTGTATTGTTATCATGCTCAAAGGCTTATTATTGATTTCATGTATGACCAATAGCTTTGCAATGATTGCATAAAAAAGAACAAAGGCCATTGTTGGAATTTGAGAGGTTATGTGTTTGCTCTTTTTGGATCCAAGGCATTCCATTAACAAGAACAACATTATGTAGTATAATTATGCTTCCAGGTTGTTTGTGGTGGTGAATGCATCCATGCTTCACAAATTATCAATGTCATCATTAACTAAGCTAAGAACAAGAAATAATACGTGGAACATTATTAGTGACTACTTCTATGAATTGATGGATGCAAAACCAACAATACATGGAGCATGATTAGCTATTACTTCCACAAATTGATAGATGCAGAAACAATAACAAATGGAAGGACCATTGGAAATAAAACAACATTCCTAGACATATAATTGAATTAAAAAACTAAGCTATGTATGATTTTTTCTCCCAAAAAAACATATACATAAGAAATTATAATTTTATTTATAATAACAATTTACCATTGTTCACATCACTTTTAACTTATCCTGTACTACAATATTAAATTCATTAATTTTTTTATCTCAAAAACTAAGAATATAATATAAATAAAATAATGAACAAAAGACTATAATTTGTAATAATGATTAAATATAAATATTATTGTCTACAACATATTCTAAATATTTAAAATTGTTAATTTTTTCAAAAGATTGTAATTCAATTGATTAAGCAAGTAATTAACAAGGATAATGGTGTGACACCTCTAGATCTTGGCTAAGACAACTTCTAAGATAGATCTATGCTAATAAAGACAAAATGTAATTCGCCAAGGTCAAAGAGAGAACATTCAAAATTTCATTTTCAAAACATTCAAATATTAATAAATTGTCCAATCAGATACAATTAATTGACTAGATAACCATTTCAATAATATTTTCCCCAACATAAATAATTTTGATTGGTTTCCTACTTTTCAGCATATATAGCCATGAAAATTCATTTAGAGTTTTGTAACCAATTGTAAAATCTGTATGACTAGAACTAAGAATCCTCAACTCCATTCTTCTTCACATGAGATATGAGACTTCCCTAGTCAAACTATCACCAGAAGCCCTATTAATCCAAATCTGAGATAAATTCAACCATAGATTTAACATCACCTGGTTTGTAAGTAAAATTTGAACACTCAATTAACTGGGTGCATTAGTAAAAAGAAAGACTCGCCAAAAACTAGACTTCATTAACATGACTTTAATTCATAATATAAAAAAATCAAAGTACAACATCACTCAATGGCCCTCCTGTCAACCTACAAGATTCGACCACCATGATTAATACCAAATATGCATGCGCTTTGAACCCAAATTATTTTGTTTTTGTCAATTTTATTTCCAATTTTCATACAATCAATTGTCCTCAACCAATCCAATATTTAGATTAGAAGATATCAATTGCAATAAAATTTTGATACTATTTTTCAATGCCAAGACATCCTAGTCCCAGGCAGTATTATAAAGAAGGACTTAACTGTCTATTATTCCCATTATTTATGGTGGATAATTGTTGGAAACTTTTCATTTCTATAGATAGTTTATAGTGGACTATAGTTGCATGTTTACGCTAACTAGGGAGTTCTCATTTTTAATTCCATCTTTCGCTTCCCTGATTTCATATAATTTTACATTTAATTTATGTAATTCTTAAGTCATTTATTCATTGTAACTTATGCATATTGTACAATGAATAATTGAAATTCATTCTCAGCTCTGTTTTTCTTTTGTATTTTATATTTGCAAGTTTTGTTCTTCTTTTTCTTCCAACTAGATCTAATTCATTTTGTAGGATTAGCTGTGAAATTCTACGTGTTATCAGAGCCCACAGGAGCTAGGAAGCAAGAGCATTAATTTTCTTTGTAGGTATTGTAGACCAAAGTTATTTTAGAATGATTTTTCCCGTTGTCTTGGGGGTGTCTTTTATTTTCTTTTATGTATTCATGAACTAAAAATAAAGTTCCAAAAGGGGGTAGTCTAAGGCTAAAATGGGAGTAAAATGTCACCCATATGTCATCACTTTGGAAGAAAGATTTATTATAAGTCCTGGCATGATGGAATCCTAAAGCATTATCGATGGATTCATCTATTTTCACATTTGAATGGGCTTATTCCTGAACCAAGTACATGTTGACAAAAATCTACTTGGGAAAGTAGAAATGATCATGACTTAGGATTAATTGGCTTAAGTGTTGGGGAACACACATCATGGGATCTACCACACATTGAGTGCCCTCTCACTCTTTGGACCACTCTATGGGAATTATATGGAGATCCTATTGAATCTCCATTCCTAGATGATCCAACTACATACATACTTCTCTCCCTTGATAATGATGATAATCTTATGTATGATGATGATACTAAAGAGGAACTTTCTTACTGGAAGAGTATTGATTGTCTTGATTACGTAGAGACATCTCCTCCACATGCTCCTCTTTCTACATCGCCAGTATTGGAAGCTATCCAATCACCTCCACCTACCAGTTTGATAGAGATCTTAGCTTCTTCAAATGCTACTTCAGATTCTCTTTAAAAAGTTCATTCGTGTCCTCTTGATGAGAGAGATATCATCCTATCAAATATTTATCATTTGTTTGTTGAATCTCTCCTTGATTGTGACAACAACATTGAGGACATATGTTTTCTCTCTAATGTCATCTCCCATTGAGTCACATCTTCTTTCAAGGTTTGGATTCTCTTGTTCTCTCTCAACCACACCATGTTGTTATCTTGACACATCATAATTCTCTTTTGAACAAATATCACATTTCAGTGGTCACTTTTCTAGAGTCTTGTATGGAAAAGTTGCATTTCAACATCAGATTAGAGAAACATTCAAGTATTTTCCAAAACCATTCATCTTGATTTCTTCATAAATTTCACCTGAGTGGGAATTCAAGAGTTTTACGACTCGAGGTTTCTATCTTGCAAAAGAAAGAGACATCATTTATTTTTTATCAAGACAAAAACAAGTTTTGAAGGGACCTGAAACCCTTTACATTAGAAATACTCAAGATAAGCATTAAAGCATGGAAACAACCAAACTACTACAAACATCATTTGGAAGAGACGACATTTGTTGCAAAGGAACATACTACAACATTTTCTATGCTACATTATGTATTGGTCGTGCATTCTTTCTGATGCAGGAGCATCCTGGGTGTAAGAGCAATCTTGCATCACCCAAAAATATTTCTGTTTTTGTATTCAATAAGGGCTATCTTGTGCAGAGCTGCTATTTATGGAAACTTGCTATTTTTAGTAAGTTGGTCATACGATCTCAGAATGTTTTGATTTTACATGTGGAGGTTCATCTCAGTCATATCAGCCTACTAGTAAAGTTTCATGGCTAGATTAGGTCTAGTTTTGAAGATATTGAAGATTTTCGGTATTTGTAGTAGGGTATAGAAACTTTGAACTCAATTTTGAAGGCTTTAGAGGCCCCAGATGAGGTCAAATTTTTGATTAAATGAAAGTGTTGTAGAGTTCCTCGTGCCCTTTCCGAAATGGGGTTATAATAGTCAATCGGGTCAACTGGTGATGACTTATGGTCTCCAAAAGTCAGGCCACTTGAAATGGTGGAAAATAATTTTTCTTCAAAATTTTTGTTCGGGTTTCAAAAGTTATTTTGAGCTGACTTTGATGTAATAAATTGAAAAATAAAATAATTCTAAGTTTGGTCGGCCCTAAGGGCTAAATTTCTGGAACCTTCTCGGGCGGTGGAAAATGCCTATATAAAGAAGGCTCGTAGTGTTGTCTAGGGCAGTTCTGGGTAGTACATTTGGGTATTGATTCGAGACTTTGTCCTACAGAATATTGTAAGGGAATGCCCATATGGCTTTGCATATTGTAATTCTGAAAGTTTGTAATTCCACATTTGTGGAGATAATAAGAAGCCCATTTTCTATTCTTGCATATTGTTGTTGTTTCTCTATTTTTGTTATGTGTTTGTGGTATTAAGGGGAGCACCCTTCATCACTTTCTCTTCTTGTGTGGAGGCACAAATGAGTTGTGTTCTTTTCATTTTCACTTTCTGTGAGATCTTGTTAGAGTGAAGAAAACTGCGACATAATAGTTGTCATGCGTAGTTAGTGTTAATCTTGAGCCTGGAGGTTTTACTCCCATTGATTTTTCCCTCTTTCCTCTTTCCTTTCATTTCTCTCCTTAGTTAGACTTAAGGAGGGGTGTTAGCACAACTTAGTTGTCTATTAAGCCCATGATTTATGGCAAACATTTGTTGGAAACTTTTCATTTCTACAGATAGTTTATAGTGGACTACAATTGTATGTTTACGCTAACTAAGGATTTCTCATTTTTAACTCTATCTTTCTCTTTTGAGATTTCATGTAATTCTTGGATAATTTATATAATTTTGATTATTTATTCATTGTAATTATGCATATTGTACAATAATTAATTAAATTTTGTTCTCACCTCTATTTTTCTTATGTATTTCATATTTGCAGGTTTTGCTCTTCTTTTTCTTCCAGCTAGATCTAATTCCTTTTGCAAGATTAGCTATGAAATTTGACAAGCATAAATACATCTTTTCCTCCTAACTAAAAAACTAGTTCAAAATTCACTGCTTACACATCAAAGAAGAATTCCAAGGAAAACAAGGCACTGGATTTCTCAGGTTCTTTCAAAGCCAAATCAGATGCGAAAAGAAAACCAAAATCATATGCGAAAAAAAACAAGAAAATTTTCAGAGCCACAAGGCCCCCGCTTTTTTAAGGCTAGGCACAAAATCTCTGCTAATATGCATTGCCATTATTCGATCATGGTTGCCAACCAACTTCCTGCCGATAAAAATAGTTGGCAACACCACCTTTTCTCTGTTTCCACCTCTGTTGACCATGGAAGGAAAAGCCTTGCGACTATCTCCGCTCAATCCTTTCTCCACTTGTTATGCTCAATCACCACCAAATTATCATCCAAAGTGCAAAGCAGCCGCTTGACGACACATGACACATGCAACACAACGTCACACTAAAGATCCACATTGCATTTTCTGTTGTTGGCAACTTCACTATGGAAATGCCTGTCTCAAATCTCTCTATCGTATTTCTCAGTTGCAGCCCCACTCGTTGCTTCATCTCTGTCGCTCCCCCACCTGTAGTGCAATCCTTTCTCTCTTTTTTTTAATTAATCCACATATTTTTATAAATCTATATTTTTCTCTTCTAAAAATTTCTTAAAAAGAAATGTGGAAGTTGAAAGGTTCTTAATAACTAGACCAAATCTTATAAGAACAAGGTTCCAATATTCTAAGGAATAAGACCTAGATCAATGTCCCCATCTTAAGTTTTAGTCGAAGAGGGCTCCAACATCACAAAGGGTGATGTCAGAATGTGTTCCACAAACTTGTATAATGAATACCCCTTAATCTTTGACCCTTAGTCAAAGAGGGCTGTGACATTATAAAGGATGATGGAAAGATCGTGCCCTTAACAAACTTGGCATAATGGATACCCCTTAATCCTTGACTCTAAGCCAAGAGGGCTCCAACATCATGAAGGATGGTATTGGGATTATGTTTCTCATGGACATAGTAGAATGGATAGCTCCTAGTCCTTGACTCTTACCCCATGTTCTTATGTGGCTGCTTAAGTACATTTTTTGCTTAAATTTAAGTAATTAAGTGTTCCTGTGGAAATTTAAAAGTGTGACATAAGGATAATTTAGAATCTTTTTCTATTTTTGTGGAGCAACTACTATTTAGGAAATGAAAATAAGGGCAAGGCCTCATGTAGCTGCTAGGCTTATTTTGGCTAGTAGTCACTCCATAATTTATTTAGGAGTATTTTGTGGAGCTAGTGGCCCAATGCAACTGCTAATATTACTAGTTGTTTTTAAACAATCATTTTAATATTATTTTTTCATATAAAAATTGAAGAGAAAATTTGGCAATAAAATGAAAAAAAGAAATTTAGAAACAACTAAGGGAAGGAAATAAATTTATGAAGACACGTGAAGTTTTTTCAATAAGCAACCACTTCTTATTTTAAGCCCCCCATTCCCCTTCATAGCTTATTTTCATTCCCTAATAATAGATGCTCCATAAAAATGGGAAAAGGTTATATATTATCCTTTTCCCACAATTTCAATTCTCCATGGGAACACTCTAACTAAGCATAAAATAGAGTTAAGCAGTCACATGGGAACATGGGGTAAGCTATGGGAAAAAAAGGGGGGCGGAGGGCGGGGGGTTTGGAAATAAGCAGTGACTACATATTACCAAAAGCACCATGTGGCTCCACAAGTATTTTTCCCTTTTTTTATAAAGACTTTATTTTTATTTTTTCGTCAAATTTAAGCCTACAAATTATTATTAAATTTATTAATACAAATTTCAAGTTTACTACTTAAAAATAAGCAAAAACTAAGTATTCATAGGACCCAAGCTCCACAAATATCTTCTTAAAAATTGAATGGTTCCAAATGAACCCAATAGAAATAAAATCTTATTGAATGTTGAATACAAGAATTTAAACCACTTAAAATGTATTGATAAGAATGTCACAATTTAACTTGTTGTAAAAAAAATCTCTTAATTATCTACTTTTGGAAGGTTTAAAATTCACTATTGCC
Source organism: Chamaecyparis obtusa (assembly GCA_027943335.1). NCBI lineage: Eukaryota > Viridiplantae > Streptophyta > Pinopsida > Cupressales > Cupressaceae > Chamaecyparis > Chamaecyparis obtusa. Next base: position 754,542 of record BSBK01004916.1, on the reverse strand, counting down.
CCGTCCGCCCACCCCACCTCACAAAACCGTTACGCATTCCACGGCCAAGCCAAAACTAAAACTGATTCCCCGACCCAATCATCTCCGAGAAGTTTGGAGCTGACGTTGCCGATCGTCCCCCGTGAAAATAAGTAAAGAAAATTCATGGTCCGTTAAAATAAGTAGAATAATTCATTGGTTTATCATACCGTCACTCTGTCACCGTGACGTCATCGTCGGTCTGCTCGGACGACTGAGTCATACATTTTTGCTGTTGTCTTAACGCCTTGCGGACGGCAGCTGACGTCGAAGTTGACGGTAGTGTTGACTGCCGACGGATTGGTTGACGTCATCTGACGGCCTTGCGGTGCACATGCCACCATGTGTTTTGGCAGTCTCGTGACGTTACGGGGACGTAATTATTTTTTATACATTTCTATTTCTATTTTGTGATTTTCTTGGGAAGGAAGTTTTGTATATGGATGTACATTGTTGCTGTTTGCAATGACGTGTAACATGAAAAAATGAAAGAAATGGTGGTCTGCATTTTCAAGTAGGGGAAATAACAATTCCATCATCATTGGTCTTAAATGTGGGGTTGTAGATTGTGATGGAGGAAGATGGTAATTTGATTGTTATGTAGGAGAGGGGCTAATATGTGTGAGGGGTCTTATATATGTAGTAGGATTGAGACGGTTATGGGTCATAATAGTATAATTATAAGTAATGATATTATTTGGTCATGTGATGTATTCGGAAAAGAAAAGGAGCTATTATTCATGATTTGATTTGTCCTTGTTTATAATATACTACAATGTTGTCATGCTTAATGATTATTACTGGATTGGGTCATGGATCTATTTAGAATGGAAATGGAAAAGGAAAATTGATGATTTGATTTGTCCTTGGTTATAATAAGCTGCATTGTTGGCATGCTAAAGGATTATTGTTGATTTGGGTCATGGAATCTATGTAGAATGGAAGAAATAAAGGACGAGCTATCATTCATATATTGATTTTTCCTTAGTTATAAGGGACTATATTATTACCATGCTCAAGGACTTATTATTGATTTCATGTACAACCAATAGCTTTGCAATGATTGCATCAAAAAAATGGCAAAGTTCATTGTTGGAATTTGGGAGGATATGTGTTCACTCTTTTTGGATCCAAGTCACCCCATTAGCAAGAGCCACATTGTACAATCTCAACTATGCTTGCATGAAGCATTATTAGCTACTACTTCCACAAATTGATGGATGTAAAAGAAACAATACATGGAACATTATTGGTGATGTACACACAATAACAAATTGAGCATTGAAAATAAAACAACATTCTCAGAATATTGATGAATTACAAGACTATATACAATTGCTTTAGAAAAAAAAACTCAATACATAAGAACTTCAAAAACATATTTCCAAATCTATGCACAATTTTTTAAAAAAAATTATAATCATAGTTTACAATAACTTGTCTTTTTTAACTTATCCTACTACTATATTCAATTCATTAAATTGTTTGTCTTAAAAACTTAAATATTGTAGTTTCTACCAAAAGCTTATCAAACTTATTCATAGGTCATGAAAAATTGATACCAACTACTAATAAAATAAAAACAAAAGATTATAATTTGTAATAATGATTAAATTATATATTATTATCTACAATAAATTTTAATTATCTGAATTTGTTATTTTTTCCAAAGGGGAGCACAATTGATAGGATGATGATATGTAATTAAAAAATTCATTGTGGTTCAAAGTTTAGAACTTAGTCTAAGACAACTTCTCATTTGGATATGGGTTATTGAAAACAAAGATTATGGCATCTATGTAATCTACCAAGTTCCAAAGCTCAAAAAAAGATGAGAACTTAACCCAAGTTAGCATATAGTTTAAATGTATACCAATCATATTTGTTTGCATAAAATTAAAAGAAAAAATCTTTATACAAATGCTATAATATTAATTTTTAATTTAATAAATATGATAATGATTGCCCCAACACAATTTTTTTTAAAAATGTTTATTGAATAAAGAAAAGAAACAAATTACATAATAAGCAATTAAATTATTGTCAGAAAGAAATCAACAAGACATAAATTCAACATAAACTGGGACTTCTCAAATGCTCAAGTGATCTATTTTGTACATATAATGTCATATTTGTGAAGTTGGGGGAATTGAAACTTGATCTTATTCAAATGATTATTGATCTTCAACTGTTCTCTGAATAAAAAGAACATAAAAACACATTTTTTATTAAGTGACACTTTTTTCTGCTTATATAACCATGATAATAATTCATTGTAAATTTTGTATGATTAGAATTAAGAATCCTCAACATTCTCATTCTTCACACAAGATATGAGACTTCCCTAGTTAAATTGTCACCTGAAATCATTAGCCCGTGTAATTCAATTCTAAGATAGATTCAGACCGAGATTTAAGATCAACATTTGTAAGTAGAATTTGAACACTCAATTAAATGGGTGCATTAGAAAGAAAAACTCGGGAAACATTAAACATTATTAACATGATGTTAATTCATAATGAAAAAATCAAAATGTGGCACCACACAATGGCACTCTTGTCAACTTGCCACCATGATTAATACCAAATAAACATCCACACTGAATTCAAATCATTCTATTTTGGTTGGTACTATTTCCAATTTACATTCACTCAATTGTCCTCAACCAATCGAAACTTTATATTGGAAGAGATCAATTGCAAACAAAAAATGCAATAAAATCCTAATACTCTATTGTTTCTCGATGCTAGGACATCCTAGCTCCAGGCATAAATACATCTTTTTCTCCTAACTAAAAAGTCAGTTCAGAATTCACTGGTTACACATCAAAGGATAATTCCAAGGAAAACAAGGCACGAGATTTCTTGGCTTCTTTCAAAACCAAATCAGATATGGGGAAAAAAGAAGAAGAAAACTTTCAAATTCTATGATAATATGTGTCGTCGTAATTCGATCATGGTCATTTCGTCTTTGCCACTCCTCGCATGTGGTGCAATCCTTGCATTTTTTAATTCATCCACTTCTCACAATTATCTTGAAATTTTTTTCTTATCAAAATCTCATAAAAAGAATGAGGAGGTTAGAATGAAGAGGTTGAGAGGTTTTTAATGAGTTGAACTGAGTCTTATTGAGTATAAGGCTCCAATATTCTAAGGAATAAGGTGAGGATTAATGTTGATAGAAAATTTGGAAGAATGGATACTCCTCAGTCTTAGAGTAAGAGGGCTCCAACATCATAAAGGATGATGCCGAGGTCACGGGTTGAGAATACCCCTCAATCCTTGACCCTTAGCCAAAAATGGCTCTGATATAATAAAGGATGATGAACTTGGTGTAATGTGTACCCATGAGTCTTTAACTCTTAGCTAAGAGGGTTCCAACATAATAAAGGATGACATTAGAATTGTATATCTGACAAACTTAGTGGAATAGATAGCTCTCAATTCTTACTTTTAGCCAAAGAGGCTTCAGCCTAATATTAATGCTCCATATTAGAACTTGGCTAGTGAAATTGAATAGTTTTGAATGAGTCCACCAGTGATCAAATCTTGCTAAGTACACATCATTAAAGTTGAGACTAGTATGGTACCCAGTTTCACTGTATTGGATGACTTAAATCACACACACAAAGGTTTAAATTTTAGACTTAAAAGTGTTAAACACTTGGAATTGATGATATTCTCTCAACTTAATATCTTACTTAAGTCTATAAGTATCAAATAGCTAAACTACTTTAAAAAGTTTTGAGCCTCCATTAAGAAAAATTGACTTTATAGATAAAAAAACATTTTTTTAAAGAATCCCTTAAAAACCATTGGCTCATTCACCCACCCCACTTTGCAAAACAGTTACATTTCCCATGGCTAAGCCAAAACCAAAACTGAATCCCCCCTCGACGAACCTGATGATCTCCGAAAATTTTAGAGTTGATGTTTCTGATCATGCCCCATTAACATAAGTAAAATAATTGGGTAAGTGCACCAAGATGGTGTGCAAAAAGGGGGTATAAGTGGCCACTTTTTTCTGAAATCGGGTAAACCTGAACTTCAAAGAGAAATTGGAGGGTCTTGCACTCAAAATTAGAAGATGTGTAAAGAATAAAAATTGTAGTACTTTGAATCTAGTTTGTAAACTACTAAAGTTTTTTAAAAATGAATAAGATTAAGAGGGTCAAACCCTCCGTGCATAAAAAATTATTCCTGCTTTTTTTAGAAAAATATAACATAGTTGATTTCATGTGCTCAACAAAAGATATAGTTAGATTTAGTATTTTGAAAAACTGTTTGGTAGGATGGTAGGTAAGAGTGAGATCTAGAAGTTGTGTATTTTTCATATATTTCTGTTGAGTAATTTTTTTAATGATTTTTTGAAGTGACTACATCCTGAAAATCTAGTACTTGTTCATACACTTAGCATAACTTGCATCAAAATAATTAAAAATGCAATTTTTTTTTAAAGTGTCTAGATTCAAGTGTAGAATAGCAATATGTGATTTTTTTTGCAATTGGTCAAGTAGATCAAAAGTTATTAAAGAAATGGTAGACATATGTCTGTGAGGCCTATCAAGACACTGGTAAAGAAAATTAAATTTCACTATGTTAATGTTGTCCAAAAATTGAAAAACTCATATCGTTAGAAAGATGATAAGATGTGTGGGATTATGGTGGTAATTTTAGAGATAACCACTTGATCATTTATAAACCTAATGACCTGATGAAGTCGAGAATTCATCTTGGAAGATGAAAAACCATGTAAAGGGAGTAAGATGGAGGGAAAATGGGCTTTCAAGCCTTAGGGTCATTTACCAACCCTTTTTCCAAGCTTAAAATGCATACGAGTTTCGGTTTCCATCATAACATGCTCAGGTTTTGAAAAGAAAAAAGTACATTTTAAGTCTTTCATAACACGTAAGCATTTTGGAGATATAAATGCATGCCTCTTCTTGTTTCCTCTCTCTCCCTCATCTTCCTTCCCTCATCAACTTCTCTATCTATTATGAGCCATAATTATCCATCTTGATCTCTATCTCATCTCTCTCCCCCTCCCTCTTCTCTTTTCCTCATGTATCTCACACTCTTCTCCTTCTCATACCATCTCTCTCTCTCTCTCTCTCTCTCTCTCTCTCTCTCTCTCCCTTCCTTATTAGCTTCCTATTTTATAGAACCTGTACAGGTTATGGAAAAGTAGAGTTGAACCTCTAATTTTTCATAACCCATACGAGTTATGAGGAAAATTTTAACGTTGGTTTTTAGGTTTTCATAACCCATACGAGTTATGAGAAAATCTATATAATATATTCCCAACAGCCTAGAAATTAGCACTGTAAGTTGTTTGAAGGTCCCACTGCACTGTTTGACATCATTTTTTGGGACAGTAATAGTCAAGTTTGCATTTTTTTGTCAATTTTTCTTTGAAATGATTGATTTGTTTTTTTTGGGTTTGTTACTTTAGATTATAATAAAATGATTCTCATTTGTTGTTTTCTTTCTATTTGATTGTGGATTTTCATCATGATGTTATGTGTAGGATAATCAACATTAATGTGATGGGAAAGAACAAGAGAGGAACAAATGAACAACAAGAGGTAGAAAAGATAAGACAAAAGGAGTGTATGAGGAGATTACATAAAGGTACGCCATCTAATGCACCTAATGAAAGTGATGAACATGCAACAATTCAAATTGACATGATAAATGTACCTAATGCACCACATCAAAATGATCAACGTGCACCAATTCAAATGCACGTGATGAATGCACCTAATGAATGCAATGAACATACTACATTTCAAATCAATGTGATGAATGCACCTAATGAATTTGAAGAAGATACACCACTTCAATTTGATGAGATTAATGCACATAATGCACCTAATGAAAACCAAGAGCATGCACATATCTTAACTCCTCCTAGAATAATTCGTAGAAAACCTAAGTCTCTAATTAACATTGATGAAAATATTGTGAGGCCAATGCATTATAAAATTTCTGAAAGAGCTTGTAGAAGAACGGTTAAAATAATTTGTAATAACTATTTTGAAATTTTAAACCAAAGTGGAAGATGCAAATTAGTTGTTGAAATGATTAAAAATCTGAAATTTAGAGAGACAATGAGAATTTTGGGGTTAAGAACAACCGAAAATGGTAGTGAAAGAACTATTGTGAGAAATCTATTTGATGCATACCAAGCCATTGGCATGAAAGAACGTACAAAAGATGGTAATGTTACTCGATGTGTCCTCACATAAACCATAATTGGAAAGGAAATGAAAAAATCTCATTTAATAAGAAAAACAAGCGAGTCATTAAAGATAAGTAGAACAAAATTACGCAATGCCTTAGAGAGGTGAGAGAAAATTGGGGATTCTAACAATAATTCTCTTTGGGCATTCTTGGGTAGACTCCCACGCAAGGACAAGGTTGTTGTTGATGCACTAAGAATGTTAATTGACAAATTTTGGCATGAAAACACAAGGATTTCACCCAACTAAAGAGATGTTAGAAGGAGAATTATAATTAGAAATCGCAAGGCACATCTAAAACTCTATTTAGACATGACTCAAACACAATTTTATGAAAGATTTCTTCAAAGCTTTCCTCAGATTAAAATTAACCAAAAAAAAATTTGAGATGACAAAACCATTTTATGTTAAGATTAATCACGCACATACTATGTGTTGTTGTAGGGTTCATGTTCAATTTTCCATGCATAGTGATATTTATCATTATATATGTTGTACTTTTCACACTAATGATGTTTTTCAAGAATGTGATCTACAAGCACCTCCTAAGTCAATGGGGGAATTTATTTCAAGTGTACTATGTGGACGAGATGATGGGTGCATTTACTATAAGATGATGTGTTTGAAAGGATTTTGTCCTGCATGTGGTAGTTTGCAAAAGTTGCCTAGATGCATACATCTAGATAGCACACATGAAATTGGTAAGACACTAGTTTCTATTGGAAAATACAAGTCAGTTACATATGGTGTTAAAGATGGAAAATAATTAAAGAGGTGTGAGTTAGTGAAAAGGGATATATGTGTAGCTTATTTTATGAAGATGTTTCAAGAGAAACTAGTTTATGAGTACATAGGTCACACACATAGAGCTAGGTGGTTAGATGAGCAATTCAAGTTGTGTAAGGACACTTTCTCCCTAGGTACTATTGTGTATGTCTTTGATTTTTCTATGAATTATACACTGAAACCTCAAAAAGAAGTGCAACCTATGTATTACCACTCTACACAAGTTAAAACTTTTGTACACATAGCATTCATTCATGCACATGATAGAAGAGAGGAGGAAAGGAAGGTTACATAAGAGTATCAATTCTATATCAACAATGATCATGTTAGGAATGGGAACACTGAGAGGGGGGGGGTGAATCAGTGTTCACTATATTTTATCTTTTTACTTTACTCTTGAAACTTAACTTAAATGCTTAAGTACTAAAATGAACATTAACATAAACAAGATACATGAACTCAACACATAACACCAAATTGGTTATGGGGAAACCCAAATACGTAAAAACCCCGATGGGAATTGACACCCACTAATATTCTATAGTAGTGTATTGTGATCCTTGTTAGAAGATTCTTAACCCTGTTAGGAGTTGTCTTTACATTGCTTTTAGTACAATGACCTTGTCAAGGGTCGGACCCTATTAGGAGTCTTATACAATAACCCTGTTAGGGGTGGGGAAACACTGTCCTAGAGCTCACTGCTCAAGTAGTGAAGGCTACAACCTTCTCATCTCGGATACACACTTTATCTTCTGGATGAACTGGTGCTTTGACACTGCTTGTCAGATCAGTTCCTTTGATGTGCTAATGCTTTGACCTCTTGAAAAGCTCTAATACATCTTAACAAATCTTCGCACACTTCTGCTCTACTTATCTCAACTCTATATCAACTTCCATACTAATTACAAAGGGTGCATCTCATATTTATATGCGCTTATCAAAATAATTAACTAGGTCGGCCTATAACCGATTACATACAATGCTTCCAATTGAATTGGCTCAAGCGTGTTTACATACAAACATAATTACATGTATATAATCTAAATATAATAGGACCATAGCCTTTACAAAACAATATTATCATCACTAATCAAATTACCAACAGTCGGCTGCATACTCTGTTCTGTTTTGGCATTCACTGGTCGTTTCTCTTCAACTATCTATATCTTAGTCATATGGAATCATCTAATCATGTGCTCTTAGACTTAGCCTAAATACATACATACAAGCTTAACTTCAAGGGTGCATACCTTAACTAGGTCATATGTACGTGCACTAATGCTCTGACCTTCTGGTACTCTGCTAACTTTCCAGTCTTCTATACTTAGCCAAATTTTGATCTTCTGATATTGTGTGCTGACTCCAAAAAACTATATGACTTTGTTTCCATAATGAAAACACTATATTTAGTCATATACAACAGTATAGTCAACTTTCCAACAATCTCGTCCTTTGTCATTGATGGCAACAAAGGAATATGGAAAAGTTACTAATTGTACCCTTATACAAAAAATTCTTTATCATACTCTAACTTATATCTCCCTTATACTTTTTACTATACATCTTCTTTACATATAAGACTCCAAGATTCTATATTCTATACATTACTCCCCCTTTGACATTAATGACAAAGGTGCTTCAAAAATTGTGGCCCTACAAGTAGTTATAGTGTTAGAACATTCGGATATGCTATCTGTAAGTTTTGGATCTCTTGCTTCAAGAATGCAATCAGTGCATTAACAATCTTCAGATGGGCGCATAATGCATATTGTAGCTTCTCCATCTTCTCCAAGTCTATGCTAGGACCTTGATCATATGTCACCATGGTGGCATCGATCTCCTTGATGTTCTGATTTAGAATATCTAGAGAGGGCGCAAGAGCATTCCTAAGTTGTGTCTGCCTTGCCCTTATCTTAGACATCTCTTTCTTAGATTTTTTAACCTTATCCATCTGTCCTTGGTACACATTATTACACATGTTGACATCTGTGGAGGGATCTTTCACTGATTTCTTTACATTTTCTATCATTGCCTCTGCCTCTTGGATCTTTTTGAAATGATCATCTGTCATCTTCTCCTGATCCATATAGTCAGCAATAATCTTTTTGCCCTTTGCTGCAGATTCCTTCAAAGATGCTTGACCAATCTTTAGGGAACTTAGGTCAAGTGCAAAGTTGCTAACCAATTCATTTAGCCTTTTCTTCATATACTTCTCTTCTGCAACTTGAGATGCAGACTCTTCCAAACTAGAAAAATTAGTCTTAAAGGTTGTAAGGATGTTGCTAACATCATCAACTGTATTGACCTTAGACACTTTCTTGTCTGAAGGTAATAGACTATTCAATATGTTGACTGATTCAACAAACAAGGGGTTCCTCATTACCTATTTTTCCTTTGCTTTCTCCATGGCTAAGACATTGATCTTGATCAAGTCTTCTTCTCTCCAAGAATCCAAACTAGTGGTGTCTGGTGTCAATCTTGTCAACAACGATGCTGAGGGTAATGGAGTGATAGGAGTTCTATCCATGACTTCTTGCTTTACTCTTATTGTCATTTCAACAGATGGCTTGTCTATTGGTTCACTTGCTTTTACCTCTTCTTCTACCTTTTCTTCTTCTTTTTCTGTCTCTTTCTCTTCTTCTTTTTGTCTCTTTTTCTTCTTCTTTTTGTGTTTCTTTTTCTTCTTGTTGTTGTGTTTCTTTTTCCGTCTCCTTCTCTTCTTCTTTATCTCCTTGTTGTAACTTGGGTGAATTTTCACCACATAGTGTTTCAACCTCTTGTGTGCTTACAAAATCCTCTTCAAACTTCTCCAAGTCTTTATCTGTAGTCGCCATAGCAATATCTACATTATCAATAATGATAGTGTTGTCCTTTTGTGACTCTGTCATGGGCGCAAAATTTTCTACCTCTGTAGGTGTTTCAACTGTAGGTGTTGAATCATGAGGACCTGTAAATGGTGCATTTGTGGTCTATGATTCCTTGGCTACCTTTGTGGGCACTTGAGCTATGGACGCAGTAGGTGGGTACATGTGCCTATTCATAAAAACTTTCTCAAAGGCTTTCTTTGTTTCCTTTGCAACCAAGTCATAGTTCTTGTCCATGATATGTAATGTTCTTGTCTTGGTTCTGAGGTGAGGCTTCACTAGATCTAACAACAAAGTTTTCTCCTCTAGAAAACAAACCAGTAGGCTTTCATCTAGAGTCTTTTCTCTTAGCCTTTGATCCTCTTCAATGGCCTATCTTTTTAGGAATTCTAAGATATTCCACAAATTGTCTGGAATCATTGTCTTTAGTTCTAGGACTGTCCTTTTAAACTTTAACATGTGTTTGATAATCATTCCATGAATTTCTGAATTGTCAATTTCACTATACTTCTCATAGAATTTTCCTACTTGATCAATCTTGCCTTCATCAATAACCCTTGTACTCAACACACTAAGACCGGGTTTGAAACCTACTTATGGAGGTGCTTGAGTATTCTTCTTACTTCTGGTTGCTTGCAAGGATGGATGACTGGTGCTAATTTCTTTCTTCCTCTTAGGCATTGCCTTATACTCAGGAGGAGCTGCAAGATCAATTTTTTCTATGGGCACAAGAGGAACAACATTAGATTTGTCTTGTTTATCCTTGGGATCTTCAGATTTCTCAATCTTGACCTTCTTTAACTTAGGATCATCTTCCTTTGCTTCTGCTACAGATGCGCTCTCAATTCCCAAAGCAATCTTTTCTTGTCTTGCTTTGTCAAGGTCTGCTTGAATTACTCCATGAATTTTGAGGATCTTAGAAGTAACCTTAGCTACTTTTCTTTTAGTTGTTGCATTGTTCAAAAAAAATCAACTTCTCTTGTTTTCTCTTCATAAGTCCCCCATCTTGGTTCATTAGGGTCCTTAGGGGATGATAGCAATACTTGTGCATATGCTTCTAGGACTTGTTCATCAACCTCATATCCAAGTGGATGGATCCACTTTATTCTTGGCTCAACTGCTTCCATATAGGTTACATCAGTCTCTACCATAAATAAAATGTTGTCTTTGTATTTTTCAACAATGCTTTCTAGAATCCTGTATCTCATCTGCATTTTGGCCCTGAATGTCTTCAATTCTAGCGTTATGTAATCCATTAGTGTACTTTCAGTAGATTCCTTAAAGGATATCTGTGGCATTGTAGGAATACTCTTGTCCAAATACAAATTTGACACCTTTCCAAGAATGTGGAAGTACATGTATATGATCAAAGACCCAAACCTGAATATTTTGGTCTTGTCATGTTTAATGGCTTTAATATTGTCTATCGGTTGTGCGTGCAGGATCTCACACATATTAAACTCACCATTTTCTCTCACAAGTCTTATTGTTGCAAGAATTGTGGCCACTGATACACTATTCACCCTGCTGGTGTGTTCAAACCTATACCCTAGTATCATAGACATCAATTTGATGTCTTTCTACTCTATAGGATCAATATCATTCCGCGCCTATCACTTCTTGACTTGCATGTTTGTTCAACAAGTTTCTTTACATCCTTACTCACTGGAAGAACAATGCCTATCCTTGAAAGGCCTGTAATTTCATGAATTAGTTCTCTTGTAATCCTTACTGGTACTTCACCTATCCAGAATAGGTCATCATGAATTCTGCTAAGAAAAATCTTTAACTTTCATTCTGCAATCAATCAGGTCATGCGCTCTTGCACATAGGTTCTACTAGTCTCCAAAAGGTTAAATCCAAAGGTGCATACTCTGAGGGCAAGTGTACTGGACGCGCAGGGGTCTAGAGCTAAATTAGCTCCCCCTATGACTCTGAGGGTCATTCATCCAGATGTAGAGGGTTCATCCACTACAGATGCATCCAATACATTCTCATCAACCTTATCCTTCTTTGCCTCTGTCCAAATCAAGCTCGCATCTTCTGACGCTTTCACAAACTTGACTTCTCCTTCGGTATCCAAAATTGATTCTTCTGGCTTTTTAGGGCTTTCCTGACTTTGTGTTCTTGATCTACAAAACTTTAAGATGTGTCCAGCCTTGTTACATGAGTGACAAATAACTGGAGGCCTTAAATTCCTTGGCGCATTGACATGGGTCACCATTTTACACTGTCTAGCTGAGTGACCATTATAATTACATATCTAACATGTAATACGCTGAGAACTTCTTGTATTTGGTTGATTCTGATTTCTCTTATGAGTCTTGTTCTTCTAACTTGATTTACAATTCATATCTTTATGACAAAATTTATTTCATGAATAACAGTAACCATTGAAAGGTCTTACCTCTTTACAATTCCTTGCTATGTGTCCATGCTTGTTACATGCATAACAAGTTCGGTCTATTGGCTTGCGCTCATCCTTAGATGGTTCAATACTATTTTTAGTCTGATTTCCTATTTCCTTAGCATCTGTGGTGTCTTCTAGTGCTTTCATCCTTGCTCGCATGTCATCAATCTAATTTTGTGCTTCATTGAATCCAATGCCGCTATTATCTCCTTTAAGCTTCCAAGCATATAACTGAGATTCTATCAGATCCTTGCTTGTGTGTAATTTATCAATGTGATTCTTTGCTTCTTTTAACTCAAATTCCAAATTTTCTTTGTTGTTTCTTAGCTCCAAGATTTCCATGTTTGCTTGCCTCAATTCTTCATTCAGTTGAATGTTCTCTTTGATTTGTTCATCATAATCTTCTTGATTGTTAGTTAGCTTTTCATCCAAATCTTCAATCTAATCTTTTAGAGATGTGTTCTCTTCATTTAGATTTTTGACCATCTTCCCTAAATCACTGTTTGAACACTCTTTTAAATCTTTTCTTAGTCTTTTGATGACTTCTTGAGAATCATTGAATTTTTCTTTTAGTTCTTTAATTTATTTTTTAGATCTGTCAAGGTCTTCAAGAGCAGCTTCGAGATTCTTTTTCAGATGTTTCATTTCTATCTTATCCATGATCTCCTCAAGTGGTTAAAATTCTTTGTTGAGGACTAGAGATCTGATACCAATTGTTAGGAATGGGAACACTAAGAGGGGGGGGCGGGGTGGGGTGGGGGGGGGGGGTGAATTAGTGTTCACTATATTTTATCTTTTTACTTTACTCTTGAAACTTAACTTAAATGCTTAAGTACTGAAATGAACATTAACATAAACAAGATACATGAACTCAACACATAACATCAATATGGTTACGGGGAAACCCAAATAGGTAAAAACCATGGTGGGAATTGACACCAATTAATATATTGTACTAGTGTATTGTGATCCTTGTTAGAAGATCCTTAACCCTATTAGGAGTTGTCTTTACATTGCTTTTAGTATAGTGACATTGTCAAGGGTCGGACCCTGTTAGGAGTCTTATACAATAACCATTTTAGGGGTGGGGAAACACTGTCCTATAGCTCACTACTCAAGTGGTGAAGGCTACAACCTTCTGATCTCAGATACACACTATATCTGCTGAATGAACTAGTGCTTTGACACTACTTGTCAGATCAGTTCCTTTGATGTGATGATGCTTTGACCTCTTGAAAATCTCTAATACATCTTAACAAATCTTGGCACACTTCTGCTCTACTTATCTCAACTCTATATCAACTTTAATACTAATTACAAAGGGTGCATCTCATATTTATATGCACTTATCAAAATAATTAACTAGGTCATCCTATAACCGATTACATACAATGCTTCTAATTGAATTAACTCAAGCGTGTTTATATACAAACATAATTACATGTCTATAACCTAAATACAATAGGAGCATAGCCTTTACAAAACAATATTATCATCGCTAATCAAATTACCAACAGTCGGCTGCATACTCTGTTTTGTTCTAGCATTCATTGGTTGTACCTCTTCAACTATCTGTATCTTCGTCATATGGTCTCATCTGATCATGCGATCTTAGACTTAGCTTGAATACATACATACAAGCTTAACTTCAAGGGCACATACCTTAACTAGGTCATATGCATGTGCGTTGATGCTCTGACCTTCTGGTTGTATGCACCCTAAAATGGTCACCTAGACTTTGGGCCCCCATTCAGCAATTTATCAAAATCCCTGAATTAGTATTTTAAAAAAATCAACATTTTCCAATTATATCAATTTCCTTGATCAAGTCCTATTTTATCATTTATTTGATTATTTGCCTTAGGCTAACCATTTTATCCTAAGTCTTTATTTATTTAAAAGGAATTCCCTCCCCTTTTATTAAATAAAAAGCCCCCACTTTTCCTCTTATCCTAAGTTGCACAAGTAAAGCATTATTCTTATTTTATAAAAAGAAGAAAAGAACTTTTTGTCTCATATGGACGCAAAAGTCAACTCTTATTTTCTCATTGGAGGATATTTGTGCACATGGATTGCTCCTCTTTCAAGCTCCACCCTTGATTAAATCTTTTGTCTCTTAATCTCCATGGTCCATTCCTTTTCAATTCCTTTAAAAGGAGAGCTCTCTTCTCATTTTAGGATCCATCTTTTGAATACTAACCTTATGCTGCAGGATTTCTTGGAGATTTTGGAACTTTTGGAGATCATTCTTGCATTCTTGCATTCTAGTTTCATTTCTTGCATCATATCTTTCATGGCATCTAGCTTAGTTTCCTTTATGCTTTAGATTAGCTCACATAGCTTAATTAGCAAGGGTTTGTAATACTTTCCTTTCATAGCTTAGCTTGTATCTTCATTCTTAGCATAGCTTGCATTGCATTGCATCTTCATTGTTGATTCTTGAGGATATTGGCATTCTTGCCCTTGTCTCCATTGAATCTCCCGTTGTGTGGTTTACTAGCAAGGTTGCATGCTTCAATAGCTCTAGCTGAGAGCAATATTCAAAACCATCTTGTGACTCCATGCCTAGGGAGCTCTAGGTCGCTTTCTCAAGGTTTCCCATTCATGGATTCTCTTGGAAGTAATGACTTAGAGAAGTGCACTATTTAGTGTGTACATTTTTGGCGCCCATCGTGGGGCAGAACACTCTTGTTTTGTCCTTCATTTTATGCATTTCCGCTAATTTTTTGTCAATTTTTGCTTGTTGTTTCATCAATATTTTGGTCTCTGGTTTTTCTAACAAAAATATCGTGCGATAGTTTTCCAATATCGTATGATATTTTCTAACATACCAATGTGATATTTTACCAGTTAAAATATCACACTCTTTGACAGATTATATCGCACTATGTTCTATATTCTGTCGCATGCAGGTAGCATGAATTATCACTCGGAAATATATTATCGCACCAGTACAGGATGAAGTGTCGCATGACTGTTTCTCTGACAAAAATATTGCCCAGGCCTAGCAGTGAACTCTTTTTGTCATTTCTTTGCAAAATCTACTTGGTTTTGATTTAGATTTCTGATTTGTTGTTGTAGGACAGGGCTCGATTTGCAGATTTCATTTGGTTTTTGATGTGCTAACCCTTGTAGAGCTAACAAGTGGTGCTTGTAGGTGCTCTTTTTACTTGATTATTTTCTTAAAAGAATGCATGTCAAAGCTTCAAATGGAAAAGGGCTACTAACAATTTTTGTAGGGCTGCCCAAAGCATAAAAACAAATCAAGTGCTTGTTTAATTGCTTTCTTTTGAGTGTGGCATATACTAGTTGTTTCATTTAGTAGGCACTTAATATCTTGTTGTAGGAATCTTTGGGTGGTAGGAGAAGTATGCTCTTCACCCTTGTGGTGAACCAGAAAATCTTGACCCATCTTTAGATTTTGATAGCAAGATGGTAATTGAACCTTTGCTTGGTGTGTTTGGGAGATATTTTTGAGCTAGGAGATTATGCTCTTCACCCTTGGGGTGAAACAAAAATCCTGACACTCAAAGATTGATCCACTCTTTATTTATCTTTTAGAATCCTTTAGCGGGCCTACTCTTGAGCAATCAAGAGGAATGACCCAAGTGGGGACAAGCCTTTTGCCGACTATTCCGACTCACTATAAAATCAAGACTATCAAGGACACAAAACCTTGGTAGATGTAGTACTTGTCTTCACTTAATGTGAGTACTTGTGGGATTGTAACCATGAGGAAAATGTTGACCAAGAATGCTTAAGGTACTCTTGTGGCTGCGAGGTTCCAGTCCCTTTGGGGAGCAAGAGGGGTATTACGAACGGAAGCCCTTATTAAGAACCATAGATAGAAGCCACCCTATTTTTCCACTTAGCTTCTTGGTGCAAGGATTGATCCAAGTGGAATAACCCGGATCACCCCAAGATTACTCACCATCTATGTTCCTTTGGTTGTTTCATTGACACTTCCACGACAAAGCCAACATCTATTGTGGGTAACCACTTTGTGTGAGGCAATGGAGCATCAAGTGTGGGCCAAGTTGTTAAGTATTGAGCCATTGTCTTTTTAGGCTAGTAAGTGCTTGAAGTGTTTTCATTGTGATCTACCCATGTAAATGTTCTCAAAAATCAAACATCACGGTAGCATTCATAAGATTTTATTGCTTTGATATCACAATTGCTTGTCTTGGCAAGGTTTCTTTTGCCCTTGTGCAAGTGTTTTATGACATGTTTGATCACCTACTATTTGCAAACCTGTCTATTTACTGTTGTCATTGTGCTTCAAAGCGAAAAATCCAACCTTTAAACTAAAATTTTGAACAAACTACCCTTAAAACTGAGATTTTTAGCACTCACTAGTCAAGAATCATACAACCCTGAAACAGTATCACACACTGTCCTGAGAATTATCGTATGATAGTTCACTGCTGGAATACTATCACACTGCTTTCCTGGAAACTATCACACAGGCTGCCTGGAAACTGTTGCCCTACTTATTGGAAAATATCACCTGCTTAGAAATTATCACACTGTTTGCTTGGAAACTATTGCACAGAGTCTTTTTGCTGCTTGTCTGGTTTATGCCATTTTCAGTCTTTTCTTTAGTTGACTAGATTTTAGAAGGTGACCTACTCTGCTGCTAGAAACCTATTTGTACCTTGGGTTCCTGGTTTTAGACCTCTTGAATTAGTGTTCTCTGATTTTACAAAGTAGTCTTGTTTGACATCGATAAGTTAGAAAGTATCCTTGTTGAAAAAGTACACCTTTAGATTCTTTGGTAACATGCTTGGAGAGTTTTAGTACTCTTTTGTCCAATTCACTTCCATCAAAATTCAATTTCAATTATATATTTGGTTAAACCCATTTTTCTTGGCCCATATGTGTTAGGATACTCATCCTTTTATTATGCACCTTTGTGGTAGCATTGGTTTACACCTTTTTCAGCTTTCTATCTTACCATCTCTTTTTTTGGACAATTGAGCACTTTCACTATCCTAGTTTGATATTGACATTTCGTAAGGTCATCTTATCACCAAGGGTCTTTTCTCTTTCATGTCGGTTACGACAAGGTACCAAATTAGTCAAAGAAAATGACCTCAACTTGTCTTTGAACAATTACCCTTAGTCCAAACTCGTCAAAAGTGAAAGGGAAAGAAACCTGTCTTTGATCAATCACCTAGGAGTGATTCTGAGGCTTGGTTTGACCCAAAGAGAAATCCTAGTGAGTTGAGTACCTCTTTACCATCTTCTCAATCAAATATGGACATGAGCTACACTTTGACTAGGAGACAAAGAGAAGCGATGGATCAAACTCTTGATGACATTTTCCAAAGACATAGGGGTAACATGTCGTTTGGTGATGACAATCAACCTGAATCACCCCCTATTAACTCAAGATATTTAGATGCCCATCAAAGAGCTAAAAGACATTTTGGGCAAGCTCACCAAGATGCACGGTCACAACATGAAGACCAAAACAATGAATCTGGTGACACTCATGTGAATGCCACATTCACTAATGACTTGTTCAAACACTCAAGGTCCAACTCTCCACTCAAAACAACCTCAAGATATGCTAATTAAAGGCTTAAAATAATTGAGCATGAAAAGAAAGCCTTCTTAGACAAACAAGCTACTAAGGAAGAAAGGTTTAGACACCTGGAGGAAGAGCAACAAGCCTTGTTGGAATTAAGAAGAAAAGCATTCCAAGAGGAACAAGATAGGTTGTTAGCTCAACAACTTAACAACCAATTCAACAATGGGGGTACCAACAGTGGAAACAACTCTCCACCCTCTACTCCCTCAAGAACCCCAAGAAGTAGAAGGTGGTCAAGGACCCCTTCAAGATCTCCTAGTCCTAGAGGAAGAAGGATTTCACAACATAGGAGATGAACACCTCCTAGGAACTCAAGACAACCCTCCCAACGAGCTCATCATGACTCTCAACATGGAGGAAGTAGTACAAATTTTGATGATCAAGATTTCATGAGAATGCAACAAGAGCCACTATTCCAACAATATGTGGAGAAGTACCTTGATCAAAATAAAGATAGGTTCCTAGAGAGTCTGATTAACAAAGGTGCTAGAGTCCCTTACAACTTTGATGTGGATAGGAGGATCAAGAAACAAGGACCCTCTCAAGAAGAGGAAATCAAGAAACTCAAATGAATGATGGAAAAGGTGTTGGCACCTAAAAGTTCCTTTTCACTTGATTCTATTTGTCCCAATCCTTTTGACAAAAGTGTGACTATGACCGATTTTCCTAGGAAAGTTGAAATTCCCCAATACGACAAGTATGATGGCAATGGTGATCCATATGATCATGTGCATCAGTTTTATATCATGAGTTTTGAGTTCCACCAAGATGAATCTTACCTTATGAGATTATTCCCAAGAAGCCTCAAAGGCCAAGCCATGGAGTGGTTTACCAACATAACCCCTCCCGTAAAAACTTTCAAAGAACTTGTCCACAGATTCGTTCAACATTTTGCATACAACTTATCAAGATCAGTCACTATGTTGGACTTATGCAATCTGAAATGAAACCAAGGGGAATCCTTTGTGATCTTCTTGCAAAGGTGGAGATGATTGTGGTCCCGCTATTCTAGGACTATTCCTGAGCATGAAAGGATTGACATCATTGTTAGTAATTTGTTGCCTGGAATGCATTATGAGGTTCGAAAAATGGTCTTTGATTCCTTTGATACTATGGTTGAGACAGCATGTTGAATAGAGGATGTCTTAAAAGAACAAGGTATTTTGACCAACAACAACAAGAACAACAATAATGGTCAAAATAATAACAATGCTAATAAGGACAAAGGCAAGCACTTGCATTGGAACAAGAATAAGCAAGTAGTCAACGACGGAGTTGTGGACTCTTCCCAACCCAAGGATCAAGGAGTCCTACATTTGTCTAGTGCAGTCCAAGCTATGAAGCTCAATACATCCTCTAACCAACAAGAGAGTAAACCTAAGTATCAAGAAAAGCCCAAGAAAAAGTTGAGACAGTTTTCTAAACTAGGTGACTCTTATGAGGATGTTTTCAAGACCCTTATTGCTAATAATCTTGCGCAACCACAAGAT
This sequence comes from Chamaecyparis obtusa, assembly GCA_027943335.1. Classification (NCBI taxonomy): domain Eukaryota; kingdom Viridiplantae; phylum Streptophyta; class Pinopsida; order Cupressales; family Cupressaceae; genus Chamaecyparis; species Chamaecyparis obtusa. Next base: position 735,140 of record BSBK01004916.1, on the reverse strand, counting down.
CCAGCAAACTTTCACATACCTAAGGTTAAGCCACATTGGTGGAATGAAAAAGCTTTCTGCAAATACCACAATGGCATTGGACATGACATCGAACATTGCTCGAAACATAAACACCTTATCCAGGATCTTATTGAAAGTGGTAAACTTCATATTGATGGGTTGAATACAAATGCAGACCTCAAAGAATTCAAGGAGCCTTTGCCCAAATATGAAAAGGGGGAAACCTCTCAACCCAAGAATGGCAAAGCTGCAATCAACTATACCTACACAGGTGCAAAAAATGTGGTTAATATGTTTGAGATTGTTGAGGAAAATGTCAACATGATTCAAAACAAAGATTCTTATAGTCATGATGTGGGCTCTCCTCCTATATTCGATGAAGAACCTGTGGTGGTGCTTAGGGGTCCTCACTCTCAAAGGTCATCCCAAGCTCTTAACATTGTCACCAGAAGCCAAGGTCAAGGTCCTGTGATTATTAGTGGTCCTAATTCCAACCAGTCTAGCAAACCCAAGCAAGTGACATCCAAGAATGTCATTACCAAGTCAACAGTCAATCTTGAAATGAGCTACAATCTTGTTGACTAGTTACAAAGAACACCAGCTCAAATCTCAATTTTTGAACTCTTAGAGTTGTCTCCTAGACATAAGCAGGTCCTTGAGGATGCTTTGCGTACAGCCAATGTCCCCAACAACATAGATGTTGACCAATTCCAAAACATGGTTAACCACCTTGCCAGCCCACATTGCCTCACATTCTCAGAAGAAAATGACAAAGCCTTGAGACATCCGCATAATCTTGCCCTTCATATTGAAGTCATGATTCACAAGACCTGTGTTAGGCGTGTGTTGATTGATGGGGATGCTGGGCTAAATATTTGTTCTTTGAGTTTGCTGAAGATATTGGGTTACTTAGAGCAATTTATTGATACTCGTAAGAAAATAACCATCAAAGCCTATGATGAGGCAGAGAGAAGCTCCAAAGGCTTGGTCGTCCTTCCTGTCAGGATTGGCCCCATTGAAAAGGACATTTTGTTCCAAATTGTTGATGCTGGTCCTTTAGCCTATAATATTTTGCTTGGCAAACCGTGGATCCATGACATGCAAGCAGTGTTGTCCACCTACCACCAATGTGTCAAGTTCCCCTATAATGGAGTAGAAGTCTATATACCTAGGGATAGCACATTATCTATTAATGCAATTTCAGTAGGGACTCATGTTCCTCTTAATAGGGAAGCAAAATTTTTTGATGCAACTCTAGAGCAGTGCAAGAAAAATTTTAAGGCCATAGACCTTGGTATGGGGGGTTATCAAATGGACTCCTTCACAAAACTGCCAGTCTCACCTAGGTCCTATGGTAAGCCCTTACAAGAGATGCATCCCTCATCTTCAGTAATGACTCTTTGGTACATTTGTAGAGTCCTCAGTACCCATACAGGATGAAAAAGAAGAGGTAGCTATTAGTGATTGGATTTATAAGGAAGAAAAATACAAGCATAATGTAAATTTATCCCCATCTCCTAAGGCTTATGGGAGAGGATATACTTTGGTCAAAAATATGGGCAACCCAGGTCATGGTCCTCTCAGTCACAGATTAGATGCTAAGGCTGAACCACTCAATCATGCTCTCTTTGGCCACAGATCTAAGACAATGGTTGGCCTAGGTTTTGAAAGTCAAAATAAGAAAACTACTCCTATCCTTGCTACGAAGGATAGTGATGATGAACCTAGCTACATTCCCAATTTGCAAAATCAACAAGATAGGTGTGAAGATTGGGTCCCTTCCACCAATCTCCTTTGGGGAGATTTAGATGCTTCAGTTATCAATCCAACAGTTTCAGACCTAGAACAAGAACAATCCACTATTGAAGATCATGTCGAGGATCCTATTCAAGAACATCGACATACAAATAGCATTCAAGAAGGTGTTACCCTTGGTGATATTGAAGCCTCTACCTCAAGGCCTAAAAAACATGCTTGGTGTAAACATCCCAGTCGGGATTCAGATACAGAATCACATGAGTATGAATGGGATTCTCTTTCTGATTGGTCTACAGTTGACATGGACATTGATGTTGTCCATACATATAGTTCCCAACCCGAGGTAGCTAACAAGTCTAGTGTAGGATTAGAGGATTGGAATCCATGAGTCACTTTAGTGGATGATGCTTCACGTGGTAGGATAAATCCTGATTTGGGTACCTTAGAGGGATACTTGATGAATCCTAACTCTACCATCACTAGAGATGATGCCATTCACATACACAATATTGAACCAGTCATTGAACTACCCCTTGCAAACTCTCACTTAATTGATTGGTCTCAGCACTACCAAGAGCCTCAGCTTCTAACTTTTCAAAATGACTATGAGATAGCCTGTTACCTAAATGCTCTTGAACCTGTAGTCTCTTCCACTAGTGAACTAACTACAAGCATGATAGAACCAGATATCAAGTACCTTAGTCGCAAAATGAAAAGAAAAGAAAAAAAGAATAAGAGTTCTGATGGTGAAAACCACTATGTGGCAGTGTCGGAACCTAAAAAAGTAAAAATAAAGGACGTATCCAAAGGTGAAAACCTTTTTGAGGCACCTAAGGATGAGCTACTCGATCATCTTCCAAGCTATTTTCAGGATAGGTCTTTAGTGTTTGTTGAGCCTACACAGCCAGTTAACTTGAATACACAAGAGGCTCCACAAATTGTGCACTTAGCTCAGTCTCTATCAACACAGGAAAAAGAGGCATATACCAAGTTCCTGTAGAGCAAGAAAATTAACTTTTCTTGGACTTATTTAGACATGCCAAGATTGGACACTAGTCTCATTATGCATCACTTGTCCATAGCTCTAGGTATCAAACCAGTGAAACAGAAATTGAGGAAAATGCATCCTCACATAGCTCTTGTTGTCAAAGCTGAATTAGAGAAAATCCTCAGTGCAGGATTTATAAGAGCCATTAATTATGCCCAATGGATATCCAATATTGTACTGGTTTCAAAACATGACAAGTCCATTCGTGTCTGCATAGATTTTAGAGATCTTAATAAAGCATGCCCAAAGGATGAATTTCCACTTCCAAACATAGACATGATAGTGGACATGACCGCAGGTTATGAGATCTATTCTTTGATGGATGGCTTTTCTGGGTATAATCAAATCAAAATAGCTCCTGAAGACTAAGAGAAAACTGCATTCACTTGCGCATGGGGAACCTATTGCTGAAACATTATGCCATTTGGATTAAAAAATGCAGGAGCTACTTATCAAAGAGCTATGGCAACTATATTCCATGACATGATGCATAAGAATATGGAAGACTATGTGGATGACACCTTGGAAAAATCCAAGAAAAGGGATACACACCTAGGAGATTTGGAAGTAATTCTAGATCGTATGGAATAGTTTCAATTGAGATTAAATCCCAAAAAGTGTGCATTTGGAGTCACCTCTAGAAAACTCCTAGGATTTATCATTTTAGTTAAAGGAATAGAGGTGGACCCAGAAAAAGTTCAAGCAATAATGGATATGCCGCCTCCCCAAAATATCAGTCAAATGAGGAGTCTTCAAGGATGCCTTCAATCTATAAGGAGGTTTATTTCACAACTGGTTGATAGAGCTCAACCCTTTAACAAGACTTTACACAAAGGGGTTAAATGTGTCTGGAATGAGGATTGTCAGCAAAGCATGGACCAAATCAAGCAATACTTAGCCAATCCCCCAATCTTAATGCCTCCTATCCCAGGAAAACCACTCATACTATATGTGTCAACAACAGAATCTTCCCTGGGGGCATTATTGGCTCAACTTGATGATACTGGAAAAGAAAGAGCTATATATTACATCAGTCGTACCCTTGTGTCATATGAGGTCAACTACACTAGTATTGAAAAATCTTGCCTAGGGGTGGTCTTTGCTTCCCAAAAATTGCGACATTACATGCTTGCGCATACAATACACCTCATTGCAAAAATTGATACTTGCTTGGTAAGGCTTCTCTCACAGGTAGACTTGCTAAATGGATGATGATTCTTTCAAAATTTGACATAGAGTATGTTGAGTGTAAGGCTATAAAAGGACAAGCCATTGCAGACCAATTGGCTGATTTTCCAATTCAAGACAAAACACCAGTTCAAGTTGAATTTCTAGATGAGCACATAATGTACATGACTGCAAGAACATGGAAGATGTTCTTTGATGGCTCTTTCATGCAAAATGGTTCAAGTGCAGGAGTGTTGTTTGTTTCACCTCATGGGTACACAATTCCGAAGTCTTACAAACTATTGTTCCCATGCACAAATAACATTGTTGAGTATGAGGCCTTAAAAAATGGACTAAAAATGGCTATAGAGTGGGGAATCATAGAGCTGCATATTTATGGGGATTCATAATTGATAGTCAACCAAGTTAATGAAGAATACCAAACCAAAGATGAAAACTGGTACCCTATAAGAAAATGGTTGATTCATTGCAACGATACTTCACCTTTGTTACATTTCAACAAATCCCTAGAGCAGAGAATAAAGCAGCTGATGCTATGGCTACATTGGCTTCACTTCTTCAGCTAGAATAGCATGAGTCTAGATTTGAATTCCTAGTGGAAGAGCTACGATACCCTATTTATGACTCCCAAGAAAGCCAAGTTGTTTGTACCCTTATTGGCCATGGGTCATCCTGCTATGGTGCCATTTACTCATACCTCTGTGATGGTACTATTCCTGAAACCTTCAATTGTTCTGAATGAAGAAACCTAATCCAAAATGCCTCTCACCACACCCTTATCTCTGGTGATCTGTATAGGAGGGGTTTAGATGGGACACTTCTTAGGTGTTTAGAAAAGGATGAGTCCAACCAAGTGTTCGTTGACATTCATGAGGGCATTTGTGGAGGACATTCTAATGGTCTTGCCATGGCCCGAAGGTTGCTTAGGGAAGGGTACTATTGGCCTACCATGCAGAAAGATGCAGTAGCTTTTGCTAAATCTTGTGAAAAGTGTCAGAAACATGGAAACCTGATACATGCTCCGAGCAGGGAGCTTATTCCTTCTATTTCTAATTGGCCATTTCAGTGCTGGGCCTTTGACCTTGTTGGGTAGATTCATCCCAACTCATCAAGTGGACACAAATTCATTATCATTGCTACTGATTACTTTACTAAATGGGTAGAAGTTGTCCCACTTTCTATTGCCTCAGGCAAGACAGTTTCTTTGTTTATTTTGAACCATATCATCTGTCGGTATGGAGTGCTTTCTGAGATAATCACTGACAATGGAGGTCAATTTAAAAACAAGGACCTTAAACATCTTTGCAAGAAATTCAAGATAAAATAGCATTGGTCCTCCATTTACTTCCCACAAGGAAATGGATAAGTAGAGGCTTCGAATAAAACCATTCTTAAGATTCTCCATAGAAGAGTTCACAAGAATGGTAGAGATTGGCATCTACAGATAAATTCAGCCTTGTGGGCCTACAGAATGAGTATTTGTACTCCAACAGGGGCTACTCCTTTTTCCCTCACTTATGGTGCTGAAGCAGTGTTACCTTTAGAGGTGAAGATTCCTTCTCTTAGAGTTTCCCTTAAAGGTTTAGTGACAGATGAAGATTACCGCGCCATGAGACTTCAAGAACTGGAACTTCTAGATGAGAAGCGTAAAGCATCTTTTGATCACATGAGAGTCTACCAAAAGCGTATGTCCAAAGCATTTAACAAGAAGGTTCACCCTAGAGAATTTCAAGTGGGGGATCTTGTCCTACGAGAAAACCCTAAGAACCAACAACATAGAGAGAAAAAGGGCAAGTTTGAACCTAATTGGCTTGGACCATACATCATTACTGCCACTTTTGGTACAGGTGCTTATTTACTATCTGATCCAGAGGAGGAACAGCTCCCTGACCCTATCAATGTTTTGCACCTCAAAAAGTTCTATCCATGATGCCTATTCTATCTGGGGGCATCCTTTGTACATATCTTATTGATCCTGAAAAAATTCCAAAAAAATTCATAAATGATGCTAAAAAAATCCTAAAAAGCATATAAAGTCCTGAAAAAAAAAAATACAAAAAAATTAAAAAATCAAAAAATCTCTAAGTGGTGAAAACCTGGAAACAAACGCTACTTGAGGCCTTTGCACCCTTATCTTTTAGCATGCACTCTCGACACTTAGCCTTTCTCCATCATGCCTTGACCTTGTTGCCTTGGTTTGGAATTGGTCTTTGTCTTTGTCTAGGGGGCATAACTATGTTAGCTTTGGTCTCTAGGATGCATTGGTCTTTAGGACATCACCCCAATGGTGTTTTTCAACACCAACCCAAACGGTGTTTTTCAACACCAACCCCAACTGTGTTTTTCAACACTACCCTAGCGTCAAGTGTTTCTCAACACTTATCAGATATCCTACCCGCAGTCTAGTATGATATGGTATTTCTCATTCGTAGATGTGATACTCAACATTTGACTTTATGACCTACACACACGCACTTAAACACTCACCTCGTGGAGACTTGTTTGACTTTATTTCTTTGTGTGCTGTCTATGATGATTTCTTTGATGAGTGTTCTTTCCCTAAGAAGTTTTCGATGATGCATAGCTAGAAGACTGAGGGCATGAGGACATGTTTTATTTCTTTTTCTGCTTGTGGGTATATTTTGTTGGTCCTAACTGTCATTACCATTTATGCTTGTTCCACTTGACAAATGGGATCTACAAGGTATTATCCTTGACTGTTTGCGCAAGTGCATACTTCTAGCCATCTTGACTTTCCTTGTGTCTTGATGTGAGTATAATCTTGCTATACTAAACGTAGGTAATCTCACTGCACTAGTCATCTTGACCTATATGTCTTTGATGCCTAGGTGGGATTCCCACATACCTATCTGATATAGATCATATTCAGATCCACATAGTCATACTAATGTGCATTGTATGATCTTGCGACGCTACCAATAATGCTTGATGATGAATATTAGAGTCTAAAAGCTTTGTGACCTTGCAAGTAAACCACTTTTCATAGTAGCTTGCATTTTTAGGTTCATATTAGTTCAGTTTTGCATCTTGCATATGGAGAGAGCTCTCCTTTTATCTTTTGAGGACCTATCGGTCAACTGTGCTCACCTTTCCTTTTCTCGATCATGTCTTTCACTCCTTATCTTTTACATTACATCCTATTCCTATCATCACAAGGGGTTAATCTTATTATCATATTTATCCTAAAGAGATCATTTTCAGAAACATGAGTCTATATCATAAACATGAGAACTAAACATACATCTATGAGAGAGATTATACATGAGCATATATATCATACATTTTGAGCAAAATGACAAGACAATATAAAAACTAAAACATCCATCACAAGTGGGACAAGTACACAAGATATATTGTCAATCCATTAATCTCATATATATAAACAAATGTCATGATACAATATGGGATACAAAAAAATCTGGATCAAGTCCCAGGATATGTCTCTGTACATCTATCTAACCTAAACCTAGGACTTGCTACCACCATCATGTGGTGTTGGTGGTGGAGGAGGTGGGGCCATGTCTAGTACTATATTGGATCTCCCAACTATAGCAGAATAGGGTGGTGCTCTCTGACCCTATGGTAAAGCCTGTATATAGAGCCCATGATAGTATGCGGCTCGCGCTGCCTCTCTCCATGACTCTGTCGTAGCAACCTATATAGTCCTATCCCATCACTCAAGCTCAGCTCTCAGATCTATCAGCTGCTACTCTTTGACCATTGTGGTGATGTGTAACTACTACATCTCCATCTCTAGGACCTGGATCCTAGCTCTTAGATCCTCTCCTCCTGCAAGCTGATCCTGCCTAGCATCCACCCAGTGGTGAGCTGGCCTCACTTCATCATCACCCTCATCTATAGAACCCTATCCCCATGGTCATTTTCGGCCACCTGATCGAGAGATCTGAACAGTCTCTCTCCCTCTCCCTCTCCCTCCTCCATCTCCTCCGTCCCCGTCATCCCCGTCATCTCCTTGTGTTGTCGGCTGTGCATCAGGTATAGTGAACCTAGGGAAGGGCTACCTCCACTGCTCTATCTTGTAGGCCGCATCAGCTCTTGCATCTACCATATCCAAGAGGTAGTCCCATGGCTCCTGTTGTATCGTAGTTGTATCTTGTACTGCCTGCTGGTAATCCAGCATCGATAGCCAACCCTGGCCCTCCTCATCCCTAACCCGAGCGTATGTGGTAGTCTTAGTGGGCACTCTCTACTGACGCCCAAACTATCTCCAGACATGGGTGATAACAAATCTCTCCATAATATTTGAATGCTGACCTACCAGTGGCTAACTGCATAGCATGTAATCCAACTCATCATGGTCACCCCACTGCTCGCAGGCCCTGTATGGTCTCCATTGGAATGAGGTGAGCTCATCCAGTACCCGACAGTAATATGTGACATCCCCGCTACAAGGCTGAGATATGAATCTTGTGTATCTATATATATAGGGGCATCTCTACTCCCTCAGCTGCACTCATGGTTGCACTACAACAATGTGCTCCCACGCCCATATCTGAGCAAGAATAGCTCCGCATGCCCAGGTCCTGCTATCCTGATATACTATCTCATGGAGCTCATGGTACATGTCTTCCAGGATGGCTGGCCCCCATGCCATCCATCGTGGGTGAGCAATCAAATCCACCACTAATCTCCCCCATCCCAATGGAAAACCCTTCTAACTCCTGTCAGTAATAAGGGCATGTGCAACGATAGAATAAATGATGCATGGCATCGAGAAATCCCTACCAAACTCCTCAACTAACCGATCCCAGCTCAGATGCCTGTCAATAATGGTGACATCCTGAAACATATCCTACATGACCTGCCTCCCCTCTATCGAATCCTGATCATAGTATACCTGTGCCAACAATAATCATGTTCATTTCTATCATATGGAAAACTTTACATCTATGACTATCTATAAACATGATTATACTTACAAGATCCCCGTGGCTTGGAACTCGTAGGATCCGATAGATGTCCTCCAAGGTAATCAACGCCTCTCTAGTAGGTAGATGGAAGGTGATGTGCTCGATGTGCCATCTCTCAGCTAGCGCAGTCAACAACCCATGATCCACCCAAATATGGGGCATCTGCAGCAAATAACCAAACCCCATCGCCCTTAGGTCCGCTCGTCCTAGATCATCAAGATCCCAAATGCATCGTAGCCCAGTCACTCAAGGTGCTCTAACGAGCAGCATAGGAAAGTTCTCTTGCAAGCCATTTAACCCAAACCAAATGTCAGATCATATCATGATGGATGTATAAAATCAGTATAAAACATCTTAAAATAAAACATTGTTAGGACCCATGTCATTTTGCTCAAAAACATTAAAACATGTTATTTTTATATACTGTGCGACACTATTTTTTGACTAAGTATCATGCGATTCTTTCTTCAATACTAGTGCGATGATATCTTTTCCTGCGATACTTCACATAGCATCGCACGATATTTCATCTAGTATCGTGTGATGTTGGATTCAATAGCGGTGTGATGCTATTCTGACCCACGAAGTATCGCACGATAGAGATCCTCAAAGGGTGCAATACTTCTAAAGTATCGTATGACTTTTCGTACGAAGGAAATTTGACAAAGTTTTAAAACTTTAAAAACATGTTTTAAATTGACATTAAAGCTCATAAATGACCAACAAAGCGAGTTTTTCTAAAAACATACCGGGGCACCATACTGTGGAGGCAGGTTGTGCAACTGGGTGCGCTCAAATTGATGCCTGTGGACTGAGATCACTGGTTGCTGGGCCATTTTCTCTCTCTAAGCTTTGAAGATTCTCAAATCACTAAAAGATAAATGATTTTTAAAATGACCTTTTTACCCCCTTTTATAACATTTTGACTTTTTGACTTAATTTTCAAAACACCTCAGAATTGCGCAAAAATTGCACCCCTAGCTAATTTCGACGTCCTGGATCCATTTTTGAGATCGTAATTGAAATCCAAGTTCATCTTGATAGTCAAAATCACATTTCAAAAATTTCTCCCTCTTTTGCGCAGTTGACTGACCATTTGAGGCCTAATCCTTCGATCTTTGTTGGGGCATCTTCATTTCTTCATCCCCATCTCTTTCAAACTTCTAGTCTTTCATTTATTTTCATTCGATTCATCTCTCTAAGGTTTGACCTCATCCTTAATCTATATCTTTCTCAGTCAAACCTAGTTAAATTGGGGCATGTTTTCACTGCTTAATGGTTATCCTATCATCCTTCACCTTCGATTATGATTTCTAGTGACTTGATCAATTTTATCAATTTACTGTTCTCCTCTACCTAATTTCGATTCCGATTCCAAGGGGGCAGTACCTATCAGCTTTAATTCTTGATTCAGCTTATCAATCAGCTTTGCTTGAGATTCTTATCTCTTATTTGGGACTTGACAATTACTTATATACAACGGTGATTGGCCTTGTCTTTCAGCTTTTTCTTATGCTTGTCCTGATATGTTCCCATCCATCGAACACATGTCTGGATTGTTTTGTGATCCCAAATCGATCTCACATTTCAATTTCATTCTTTGACCACATGTGATCCCAAATCGATCTCACATTAGTCAAAGAGGGGCAAATGTATGCACCCTAAAATGATCGCCTAGACTTTGGGCCCCCATTCAGCAATTTATCAAAATCCCCGAATCAGTATTTTAAAAAAATCAGCATTTTCCAATTATATCAATTTCCTTGATCAAGTCCTATTTTATCATTTATTCGATTATTTGTCTTAGGCTAACCATTTTATCCTAAGTCTTTATTTATTTAAAAGGAATTCCCTCCCCTTTCATTAAATAAAAATCCCCCACTTTTCCTCTTATCCTAAGTTGCACAAATAAAACATTATTCTTATTTTATAAAAAGAAGAAAAACACTTTTTGTCTCATATGGACACAAAATTCAACTCTTATTTTCTCATTGGAGGATTTTTGTGCACATGCATTTCTCCTCTTTCAAGCTCCACTCTTGATTAAATCTTTTGCCTCTTAATCTCCATGGTCCATTCCTTTTCAATTCCTTTAAAAGGAGAGCTCTCTTCTCATTTTAGGATCCATCTTTTGAATACTAACCTTATGCTGCAGGATTTCTTGGAGACTTTGGAGCTTTTGGAGATCATTCTTGCATTCTTGCATTCTAGTTTCATTTCTTGCATCATAGCTTTCATGACATCTAGCTTAGTTTCCTTTATGCTTTAGATTAGCTCACATAGCTTAATTAGCAAGGGTTTGTAATACTTTCCTTTCATAGCTTAGCTTGCATCTTCATTCTTAGTATAGCTTGCATTGCATTGCATCTTCATTGTTGATTCTTGAGGATATTGGCATTCTTTCCTTTGTCTCCATTGAATCTCCCGTTGTGTGGTTTACTAGCAAGGTTGCATGCTTCAATAGATCTAGCTGAGAGCAATATTCAAAACAATCTTGTGACTCCATGCCTAGGGAGCTCTAGGTCACTTTCTTAAGGTTTCCCATTCATGGATTCTCTTGGAAGTAATGACTTAGAGAAGTGCACTATTTAGTGTGTACATTGGTACTCTGTTAACTGTCCAATCTTCTATGCTTAGCCAAATTCTGATCTTCTGATATTGTGCGCTGACTCCAAACACTATATGATTTTGTTGCCATAATGAAAACACTATATTTAGTCATATACAATAGTATAGTCAACTTGCCAACAAATCGTACTCATTCCTCAGATTTTGTGCAAGGATGCCTTATAGTCTTCTATGATAGTTTAAGGGAAAGAGGTATAAGATACAATTAACACTTAATATGGTTAGACAATTGCACTAGACAATTCAAGAATGCAAGGATGTTCTACTGGTTTAGTAGGATGCATGTGACTAGTGGTGTACAACATTTTTGGAATTTCACTGAGGAAGGGCATGGAAAGGGAGAGCATGATGGTGTAGGAGCATGTGTGAAAAGATCTTTTACTAGAGAGGAATTGAAGTACGAAGGTGGTGCAGGGTTAATAGATGCATAAACAATTGTGCAATGGTGTAACTCTACGATGGGACCAAGTAATGCATGTAAGTCTATGGTTTCTAGATATTTTGGTTGATACGTGTATCTAACATTGAAAACTATATAGATTGTTGTACACTTACAAAATCAAGCGACATGCATTCATTTAGAAGTTCAAATGCAACATTATTAGCTATTTATACTAGACAAATTGTATGTTTTTTCTCTTCGTGTATACATTTTATGTGGGATGAATGTGAATCAAAAGAGTGGGTTGACCAATGGTCTTGTAGACCTTTGCAAACCCTAGATACATATCTACTTCCCAGAGAACTACAAATGAACCATTTTTGAAGCATCAATGGATTTTGACAATGTATCAGACCTAGTTGAACCAGGTAATTTCTCTAGATTTCCTAGGTTAAATCAATTTTAAGCTCAATTTATTAGTTCTTTAAATGTTGATTTTGGTATTTACTAATCCTTCTATTAAATGCAAGTCATGTATATGTGGTAATTGCGGATGAGAAGAATCAATAAGGAAAATATTACTTTATGTGTTGTTGTATTGAGGCTAAAAAGAAATTGACAACTACAGTCATTGATGGAGAGGGTATTCGGTACCCAATAGGATTCATTGTTGTCAAAAGGACATGTCTTATAAGGTACCATTGTTGTGTCTAGTTGTATGCATACCTATTAAACTCTTTTTATTACACTTTGCATTGATTTGGGTATTAAACTCTATAAAATGCAGGTATCCTATCAAGAATTCTAATGCTTGGTTGTTTGAGGACTTTGAGACACATAGACATATACTTCATTACTCTAGCCTTATTGTTGCAACAAATATTTAATTGATTAAGTAGCTTGGAAGACCTCTTAACAATAATTTGTGGAAAGCTTGTGAATCTGACCACGAGGCAATACTTGACACAATAAGGGTTAGAGATGATCCAGAAGGTTCTCTTGATTAATTTTGGGAAATCTAGAAGAATGATTCTACAATATGGTAGAGTGATTTTGGCAGTTTTGTGTATATCTTCGAGGTTCTCTATGTGCATATTTAGAGGCCAAATTTTGTACTTAAAAATGACAATGAGATGTAACGTGCATAAATAGATGTCAAATTTGTATTAAAAAGGGTTGCCATGTGTATATTAGATGCCAATTTTTATGTAAAAAAAGGGCAATGAGTTCTCATGTGCATGTTAGATGCTAAATTTTGTATATAAAAAGGGCAATGAGCTGCCATGTGCATATTAGATGCTAATTTTTATGTAAAAAAAGGGCAATGATCTGTCATGTGCATATTAGATGCCAAATTTTGTATATAAAAGGTGCAATGAGATTCCATGTGCATATTAGATGCCAATTTTTAAGTTAAAAAAGGGCAATAAGCTGTCAGGTGCATGTTAGATGCCAAATTTTGTATAAAAAAGATGCAATGGGCTTGATTTGCAATTATTTTATTGAAATACATGTATTCAATCCTCTCAATCCCTACCTCAGAAGAATCTGACATTTACTTTTGAACTTTACCTTTTATTTTGTACGTTCAACAATAAATAAGTGTGAAATCTATTTAAAAATGTATTACTTAAATATTAATTACCATTAAGAACATGTTCAGACATATCTTTAAAAAATCTATTCTTTAAATGCTATAACATAGATGTGACTGCAAAATCTAAAAATATTTGTACGTACATTCTTTAAAACACTCATGTCATATGAAGTAATGGAACACATTAAGTTGTTAAGATAGAAAAATTCATTATTGGAATTGATTTAATGGCTATATATTGTTATGCAGAATGTTGGTGCAGGAGCACCCAATGAATCATGGAGATCCAACAAGCCAATATCCACTTCAAGGTTTCCCAACCCAATTCAAAGAATGGCCAGATATATCATGTTTCATATTTCATGTATCATATTTCATGTTTCATGTTTCATGTTCCATGTTTCATATTTCATATTTCATGTTTCATATATTTCAAACCATTCATCATGGGATCAAATTGTCTACTCCATTAGCTCCCATTGGCTGGGTAAACGCTAGTGACAACCTTGTTTCACCCACGGAGTCCCTCGAATGTTCGCTATCACACCTGACGAAAGTGTGCCTAAGGGTCACTAAACAACATTGGGAAGTGATATTTTTTAGGGCATATCTTGGAGCTCGTGCAAGGTATTGATGAATTTTTAGGTGTTATAAGACCATGTTACAGAGGTCTACAATTACCCATCTTAGTTTTGGGAAATTCCCCTTCATTTTAATTTGGCATCCCTATCTCGGTTTATGTCAAAAATTGCAATGTTGCTCAATTGAAATGAACAACATTGGGTATCTTCCAATCCGTTTGGCATGGGATCAAATCTTTTTCTCCATTATCTCCAATTGGTCGGGTAAATGCTAGTGACAACACCATTCCACCAATGGATTCCCTCGAACGTTCACGAGCACACTTGACCAAAGTGTCCCTAATGGTCACTAAGAAACATTGGGCATTGATCTTTCTTGGGGCATATCTCAGAGCTCATGCGAGGTATCAATGAATCAGCAAGTGCTAAAAAACTATGTTATGGAGGCCTATAATTACCCATCTCATTTTTTAGATATTCCCCTTCATTTTAATTTGGCATCCCTATCTCGGTTTATGTCAAAAGTTGCAATGTTGCTCAATTGAAATGAGCAACATTGGGTATCATTCAATCCGTTCGTCATGGGATTGAATCATCTACTCCATTAGCTCTGGTTGGTTGGGTAAACAATAGTGACAACCCCATTTCTCCTATGAAGTCCCTCGAATGTTCATGAGCACACTTGACCAAAGTGTAACTAAGGGTCACTAAGAAATATTGGGCAAGGATCTTTCTTGGGGCATATCTCAGAGCTCATGTGAGGTATTGATGAATCATCAAGTGCTATAGGACCATGCTATGGAGGCCCATAACTATCCATATCAGTTTTGGGAGATTCCCCTTCATTTTAATTTGGTATCCCTATCCCAGTTTATGTCAAAAGATACAATGTTTCTCAATTGAAATGAGCAACATTGGGTATCTTTCAATCCATTCACTATGGGATCAAATCGTCTTCTCCATTAGCTACGGTTGGCTGGGTAAATGCTAGTGACAACCTCATTTTTCCCATGGAGCCCCTTGAACATTCACGAGCACACCTAACCAAAGTATCTCTAAGGGTCACTAAGAAACATTGGGCAATGGTCTTTATTGGGGCATATATCGGAGCTCGTACGAGATATCAATGAATCATCATATGCTATAGGAATGTGTTATGGAGGCCTAAAATTAACCATCTCAATTTTGGGAGATTTCTCTTTGTTTTAATTTGGCATCCCTATCTTGGTTTATGTCAAAAGTTGCAATGTTGCTCAATTGAAATGAGCAACATTGGGTATCTTTCAATCCATTCACCGTGGGATCGAATCGTTTGCTCCATTAGCTCTAGTTGGCCAGGAAAATGCTAGTGACAACCCCATTTTTTCCACAAAGTCCCTTTAATGTTTGTAAGTACACCTGACCAAAGTGTCCCTAAGGGTAACTAAGCAACATTGGGCAACAATCTTTCTTGGGGCATATATCGGAGCTCATGCGAGGTATCAACGAATCGTCAAGTGCTAAAAAACTATGTTATGGAGGCCTACAATTACCCATCTCATTTTTTGGAGATTCCCCTTCATTTTCATTCAGCATCCCTACATGAATCACCTATGAATGGTCAAGGCTTATAATAAGACCAAATTGTCAAAAATTTGCAAAAGTTGCAAAGTTGCAACTTTGCAAGTTTTTGCAAAATGTTATGTTTAAATGGCTAGCTAATTTGAATAGCAATTAGGCTAGTTGCTTTGGGTGGAAAACTATTATTCTATGCCTATAAGGCCATTTTCAAATGTAATCATGGAGTTAATGAAGAAATACATGGATTTTGTGTGCCAAAAAGTTTAGTTTTTCTGTGTAGTTTTTTCATGAGTAGGAAGATCCATTCAATTTTGTAGTTGTAGGTCACTAAACCCTCATAACCAGGGTTTTAACAATAAATGTGCAATTCCTCTTAATTCCACAATTGGAAAATTCTCTTCTTTAGTGAAATGGAGGGTTTCCAAGTGTACCTTAATTTTCAGGTGGTATTGGCCATGTCACACAAGGGCTCCTAGGTTTTTGGAGGCAATTAGAGACTAGGCATCCCTATGTGACTAGTCAAATTGTGAATGAGATTGAAGTGCAGTGAGGTTGTATGCAAGGACATGCCCAAAATAGTGATGGGTCGTAAGTATTAGGATTAAGGAGGACCCTTTGGAAGTGTTGGCTTGATTATAACAAGTGGATGTGACATTGTTCCTTTGTAAATGTATGGAATTACGCCTAAAAGCCTAAAATTGAGGGCTTCTGGGTAAAGTGCTTAATTGGTGGAATCTGTAGCCATAAATTTAAAATCTTATAGGCCTCTAAAAAGGGTATTTGAATCCAAAGCTCTTTGTTGGGATCTTTGGAGGAATTTTGTGCTAAACTCAATTTACTCGATTAGGAGGGCTAAAAGCATTAGGTCTCTACTAGGCTTAACTAAGGAATTCATGGTTTGGGGTTTCCAAGACTATACCAAAGGGTTGAAATGGTGTATTTGGAGCATAAGAAGTGTGTGGGACATGTCATTGGCCTATAGTGGTCTTATGGAAGTGAAGATCCTATTTTGCTAAGAGTAAAGTGCATGAAAGGGAATCTAGGTTGTGGATATGCAAGTGTAGATGAGTTTTGTAGATTATCTTGGAAGGAGTCATAGGATAGGTATCTAGACAAGTCCAAGCCTAGCTCAAGTCTAGTTGGAAATATTTGGTAATAGGTCTCTTGTGAGGAGCCAATTGGTGAAAGTACTCAACCTAGGTTGGAAGTGGTTTAAGCACCTTTCCCTCTGCATCAACCTTCCATTCAATGATCCTTCCTGTAGAAAAAATTGTTAGTAGACATTAATATACATATTCCATGAACCAATCCATAATAAATGACAACCACATAAACCACCCATTAATATGCATCTTCCAATGACCCTTATTTGGTCAATTAGGACAATTTGACACAATAGACACAATCATTATATATTTTGGCTTTTCATACCTTATTACATCAAATTAAGTCACATGTGACTTTGATTACATTATCCATGTCATAATGACTTTGATGAACATGTTTCAATTCTATTATATTAAATAATGAACAAGCATGTTTGATTAATGGGTGGGTGTTTGAAGTTGGGTACCAATTCCGCAGAAGTTCGCGTTGGGAAAAAATTGTAATAAGAAATGGGCGCTCAATTTTTACAAATCGGGTGCCCATTTAGGTACGGGAGCCCAATCCATTTTCAAAAATCGAGCGCCCATTTCTAAAATCTATATATTTTTTAAAGCGATTTGGTTGTCATTTTCACCTTCAAGAATGGGATCACATTTAGCAAAGCTCGGGTGCCCATTTTAGCTTCTCCTGCCGACCCCATCTGCCATTTTTTTTGTGTTCCAAATACGTACTATTATTTTTTATTATTTTTTCATGATTTTTGTCATTAAAAATTGTAGTTTCAAGTTATTTTTAATTAAAAACGTAGTTTAATATTTTTTTCAAAATTATTGTATAAATTTAATTATATTTTATCTTTCAAGTAGTTCTTTTTAATTTTAATTTACTTTGTAAATTAGCGTACCAAAGTAGAAAACTGTTAATTTTTTTAATTTAACCCTATACAAAATTAAATTATGAAACCCTACGTAGAAAACCAAAACCCTAGATAGTAAAACAAAAATGTAAACCTATTCAAAATTAAATTACGAAACCCTAAACTTAGAAAACCAAAACATAAATTTAGAAACCCTCTCTCTCTCTCTCTCTCTCTCTCTCTCTCTCTCCCTCCCTCTCTCTCTCTCTCTCTTCTCTCTCCTCTCTCTCTCTCTCTCTCTCTCTCTCTCTCTCTCTCTCTCTCTCTCTCTCCTCTTTCTCTCTTTTCTCTCTCCTCTCTCTCTCTCTTCTCTTTCTCTCCTCTCCCTCTCTAAAAAATGTTAAAACATGTTCCTTGAATCAAAACCTTTCGAAACATAGAGTTTTAAAAACATCAAAAACCTTAGAATCTTTTTTCAACCAAGTAGGTGTACATTCTTAAAAAAAACATTTAAACATTTGTCTTGATTGTTTTTGTAACCTGTAAAATGTAATAACTTATATGTTAATTTTCAATTTATTTATGACTCTCTCTCTCTCTCTCTCTCTCTCTCTCTCCTCTTTCTCTCTTTTCTCTCTCCTCTTTCTCTCTCCCTTTCATCTCTCTCTCTCTCTCTCTCTCTCTCTCTCTCTCTCTCTCTCTCTCTCTCTCTCTCTCTCTCTCTTCTCTCTCCACTTTCTCTCTCTCCTCTTTTTCTCTTCTCTCTCTCCTCTTTCTCTCTTCTATTAATTCATGTGTAATTGAGAAGAACAATATCTAGATACATTACAACTAATATGAACACTTTGATTAACTATAAAAAAAACCATCTATCTAACAATGAGATCTATTAATACATGTAATTGACAAGAACAATATGGATGTTACAAACTTAATATTGACTTTGATAATTAACTATTAAAAACCATTAATTAATATTGACTTCAATGTTAAAAGTAATTTATTGAGTTTGATTAACTATTAAAAACCATCTATCTAACAATGAGATCTATTAATTTGAACAATGAATTTATGGATGCACAAATAAATCTATCATAATCTATTAAGTGAACATAATCTGACCAATGTGCATAGTTTAATATTTAGAACAAAATTAGGTGATTACAAAGTTATGAATTTAACTTAAATATTTAAAACAAAATTTGATGAATAAAAGTGAGTTCATGTGAACTTAAATTACAAATCTAAAATTGTACGAATACAAGAGTGCATTGTACTACATAAATAGTTCATGTCTATGTTCTTTTAGACATCCTACATCATAAAAATAAACATGTTGAAATGTTAGAATTTATACAAGTTCATTTAAAGTCAATTTAAATTTAAATTTCAAATCTATATCTCTAAATTATAAATTATGACACTTCAAAGAAGACATGTAGAAAACATATAAAAATATGACAAATTGAACAAAAAATTACATGTATAAATTTGATTCAACCTAATGTACCATCACTATCCTCTCTTTTCTGCAATGCATCTATGATTGCCTCATGCTCTTCCATTGAAAGTGTCCATAATATTTTATTAGTAGGTCTCCCTTTGTATCTTTCCAATTTGATATTTGTTGCCACTACCAAATGGGAATAGTGCATAATCTTCTTTTCTAATTGGTAGTCTTCAAAAGCTGGTAAACCATTCCTTCTTGTTAGGTATTTGTGTAGCCATGTACCAACTACCACAATAGACCCAATTGGATACTGAAAATCATCATCATCTACTTAATGACATATCAACTTTTTCTTAGGTTCTACACATCGAGCTAACAAATACTCTGTCTGCTCTTCATTATCCTCAGGTGCAACAACATCATACTCATGTCCTGCAAAACAAAATTAAGTACATGCACAAATAAAACTTGTTTAAAGGTTTATAATTCATATATATAATCATAAATTGTATGACATATACATGAAACTAATATAATTTAAAGTTTTACAATAAATTGAATTAAATTACCAGGTTGTATGAGGTCTGAAACATGATCATAATCTTCTAATGCAAAGGCATGATCCAGGTCTTCATTTATTATATCATCTTCATCTTGTCTCTCACTAGGTGTTAAGGATTTTTGTTTCCATTCTTCAACCCATTTTGTATTCTCACATTCTTTCCATTCACCTGCAACACAAAATTGACAAAAACATGCAAGCTCCCTAGTCCATATAGTTCAAGTGTTAGAATTAGAACTCCTAAATGAATGCCATTTAGCCGATCCACTGATTGTATTACAATCATAGTTTGAAATGATATTCTTCTCTTCAACTAGCCAGAAAAAAAAAAGTCTGATTGTAGAGTTCTGACTTGATCCTGTAGACAAACTTGTTTTAGACCATTCAACAATTGCACGTGCATCTTTAAATTTTGATTTTTCCTCAAATTTGAGTTTCTCTCTACAAAGGGATCTCTTAACACATGCACGGGCACCATCATGTTCTCCCTTCCCATGTCCAGCCTAAAAAAACCTCCAAATATGTTGGATATTTATTTTCTTGTGCATCCTACTCAACCAATAAAACATTCTAGCATTCTTGAATTGCCCTGTGCAATTATATGACCATATTAGATGTTGTGTTATATGAATTTATCTCTCCCTTAAATTTTCATAAAAGTTCTTAAAGCAATACTAGACAAACTCCGATGAGTGTAACTTATTATCACTCATATAGAAATGGTACTCTCTCAATATTTTTCGATCCTCTTCTATACTATCAAGTGCATGTCTATAGACAGTATGAACAAAAAAATTTACTTGCATTGAATTATAATATTGTGGTTGGATCTCATCTTGTGGTGCAAGCATGTAGTTCTCTGCAAAGTCAACAACTGAAAGTATACTACCAATTGGAAATGTATTCTTGCATATGCAAAATTGTCCATCAAGCCATCTAGAATTATGAGAGTGTTTCACATATTTAGGTATGACCTTACTCTTGAATTCATTCATAAAATCATTAACACTAAGTTTTTCAATTATTAGGTTGCACCGTTTTCCAACTTTTCCATCCTTCAATGGATACTCAACAGTTTTAAATCTTTGTACATCAACTAATTGTTGTCCAAAATCAATTTAAATATTTTCATGCAAACATTCATCTAATAGTGTAATATTTCCACATACATCACATATACCAAAAACACATGCATTCAAAAGATAAAATTGCTCATTAGGTGGGTTACAAAATGAATTTGATATAAACTCCTTTATAGATTGAGGTGGTATATTTATACCACATTCCTACAACATTTCATTAGTATGCATAGTAGAACGTATAGATTGAAAAATATCATAATGATAACGAAATTGAACATGAGTTTTGCAACAACAAGTGATTCTTTCTTTGTTAATCCTTACATACCATGGTTTACATTTTTCAAAAGATCTTTGACTAATACTAATAGTTAACACCTTATCATCCACAAATTTTTTATGCAATTCTATTTGAGTCATATCTAAAAGGTGTTTTGGATGTGGATCATGAACTTTTGAACTGACTCTTAATTTAAGAACATCTCTGGGATTAGGGGATACTCTTGTATAATCACGCCAAAATTTTTCAATCAAAGTTTTGACTTCACTAGTAAGTTTCATGTCAGACCTCAGGAGTCTATCACTGAAGGTCCATAAATGGTTTTCCAGATCACTTTCAAAGTTAACTCTTCTCTTTACAACTCTTGTTAAATTTTTACAGTGAATATTAAGATATCCACTTATGTTTGAAATCATTTTTTTATCAGTAGTAGTTTTGTTTACTAAAGCTATTGTTATTGCTTGTCATGTCGCATTACTATCTTTAGAATGACTTTTATTTCTAATTGTGTCAAAGGCACTAGCAACAGTTGATACAACTTATTTCAGAGACTCATCCTTCTTCTTGGATTTCACATAAATGCCTAACCTCTTCATCACTTTTCGCATTTTAGACATTTTAATTAATTGTAACATTAATTGACATTGAAACCCAAATTTCTTATTATAAAACAATTGTCTAAACAATCTGGTTGTGTGTGTCCTAATCTGTCTCCATGAAACCAAACCACGTAGATTGTCTAGCACATCATTTTTTATTTGAAATTGTTCATTTATTTCATTATCATTCAAAGGAGTTTATTTCTCAATCGGTGTTTCTATGTCTACATCCACATTGTTGATTTCAATCTGAATTGGTGTTTGATTTTCAATTTCAATTGGGGTTTGAATTTTAGTTCCTTTATCATTATGATTAACATTACTAATTTCTGAAATTTCACGTGTAATTAAATTTGTTAATCTATTTTTAGGAATAAAATTTAAATCATTTGTATTGTAACTTGCTTCTAGCAAATGATGAACATCTTTATTAGAATAAGTTACATTTGGATGTGAAGACATACATGTATCCAATACTAGATTAGAAGATGCACCTAAATTTTCTTCTTCAACCTCTGCATCCATTATGGTGTTTTCATTGTCCTCCTCTTCTAAAACAATTGTTGAGCTCGATGCTCCAACATTATTCATGTTTCGAAGTCTTTCTCTTCTTTCTCATTGTCATTTTGCCTCCTCTCTGTTTGTTGCAACCTCCTCTATTGTCAAAACCTTCCTTAGCCTCTTTCTACGTTGGTTTGATCCCATTTTTGCACCAAGATTCGAGTTCAAACAATTCTTTTTGAATGTCAGATCCAAAACAAGTCAAAAATACATAATGTTGATAGATATATTCTATTTGCTTGGTACGAATCGATAAAAAATGATTGAAAACTCATAAATCATTGAGATCAGGCCCACAGTCCTATTTTTTGGCTGCAACGACTTTTATGAAATGTGCGCCCATTATTTAAATCAAAATGGGCACTCGATTTGTAGTTTCACAAAACGGATGCCTGTTTTGTAGTTTCACAAAACGGATGCCCATTTTGTAGTTTCACAAAACGGGCACGTATTTTGTGAATTTAAAAAAATAGGCATCCGTTTTGTAAATCTATGAGCAGGAACTGTACCTATTGGCTTGGGTTTTGGTTTGGGACAGGCTTGGTGGGACCAAGCCTATGCTTGGCTCTGCAAAAAAATGGTTAAGGCATTATAGGATAAAATTTATGCCTTGCCATAATTTTTTGGACACCTTCCTAAATGAATTTTTCGATAAAATGAAAACCCATTTTAGCTCTAATTGTGCAGATTATAAAAATATAAATTTTATAGTGATATGTTAAATTTTAATATTTTTACAATATTTATTAAGCCAGCGTGGTACCTAAACTTGAAATACTAAGGTTAACTAAAACTTTAATAACTTTTTTAATTTTACATTTTTAAAAAAATGAGTTCTATGCCATTAATCTACATAGAATTTCCTTCAAATTAATTTTTTTTTTTTAAAAAAAGTGAATTTATCATCAAATTATGTGGTCGTACACCAGAGGTTTTGAAAATGTACTTTATAGTCAATTAAAAATTAATTAAAAAAAATATTCAATAAAAAAAAAAGAAAAAATATTCTCATCAATCTTTAGTGTTTTAGGTACCTTTTCCCAAAAGGATTCACAAAAATACATTCATTTACTTTTAAAAAGGGTGATCGTACAAGTGTGAGGTGTGGTCCTAAAACAGACATTTTGAAAAAGTGGTTTTTTTTTTTTTTTGATCGGTAAAAGGTTGAAGCCATAGAATATTTTTATTATTATTATTAGAATTTAAGATACAAGAAAGCCCCGCTCAATGCAGGCGCTGGTAGGAAAGAGCGGGGTCGAGAAAACCTCCAGCCGTGCCAAGGACTATAAGTCCTGATACTAATACAAAATTTCCGTGGGCATACCCATGACTCGATGTTTATCGAGATTTATCCTTACATACATAGTTTCCGTGGGCATACCCACTGTTTGAAAAATTATCTAGGTTAGTCCTTTAATTATAGTTACATTTTAATTACAATGGTAACTTGTGTACGCATTTCCTGTTTAGAACAATAGGATTATCACTCTTGTAAAAATTGATCATTTTCCTTCGAGATGACTCTATATTTGGCGCCATGTAGATAGTGACCTCTTGAAAGATCAACAGAATTCTTCCAAACCAGATAGTTAAAGATCAAAATGATATAAGAGAAATTGACATAAATAAATTTAAATTTTAATAACCTTTACCTTTGCACTTGTTACTTTCACATGATCAGTAAACCTATAGGTGTAAATCTTACTTGTAGAAAATGATATACATATCCATTCCAAATGCTTATTCAAATTCATAGTTAGTAATTTATAAGTCTAATAAAACATGAGTACTCGAATTGAGATCCTGTAAATTGTTAATTTGGAGAAAGATACATTTCCACTTAAACTACATTTATACCATCTAACCTTCACATCGTGAGAAATCATACATGGTCTTGATTAATGAACTTGCAGAGTGGAGATAATAACTTTTCTTGAAATCGCTGATGATTCTGCAAAAATAACATCTACATGTGAATCTTCTGAGTTCTATATAAAGGAGGGTATTCAACTGTATGCACTGCCAACATAAAAACTTCACTTGCAAATTCCAACTGCTGTTCTGAATAGATTGTTAACTATAAGAAAGCATCTTTTGCTATAAATTGAATGGAATTAGGGAGATAGGCAGAACAGCAAACGGTCCCATATATATTTGTACCGAAAGTAGTATATCCAATTACTGTTAAAATTAAAAAACATAGCTATTGAGGTCTTCAATAAAGCCGTATTTACAAGACTACCTCTGAGGATCCCAGAAATATTGTGCATATGTCTAGATTCAGCCTTGCTCAATCTTGAAGATTTAAAGCTCAATACTAGCTATGTTTATAATAAAGTCTTTATGTAACATTTTACCATTCTGATACTACAGGTCATTAAGATATCTACAAATATACATTAAACCATTCTATCTTTAATACCACACTAAACTATATAAGAAATTTAAGTATCAAAATTGTCCCTACAAATTGAGCTTTAAGAGCAAGAAACTAAGCCACAACTAACTATACTAAAAGTGCATCTGTACAATAACGATAATACCTATAGACCTCTGAACTAGACTTGCATTATTATTCAGTTTTCTTTTGCACAGCCGTGCACTTCCATGCACTGTCACCTCTAATCATAACCACTAAAGAGACAGTGAAATCAGATAAAGATAATGGATGATAGTATTGAGAGAGAGAACAAAAGCTAGAGCCTACTAACAAAATAAGAAGTGATAACATAATAATTAAAAGAGTTAACTATGAGATGTCTTTAATTACTTAATAGGCTAATAATTAATATTAATAATTAAAAAGTAAAAGAGCTGTGATAAATAATCTTTCCTGAGTCTAAATGTCAGCCTTTATTACTTGCTGTGATAAGATGAAATATTGATTCGAAAACCTATTACTACAATATAACTATAGGTAAACCTTTTCTATGAAGGCTAGAATCTAAGTTCTTGATAGCATTACCAAGATCAAGAGCAAGTTCCAAAGATTAGGTATTATCCACAGGCCGAGGATATTTCCTACTGCAGTAGACCTTGGATATTACCTATGTAAGCAAACCTATGTTAAAAAACACAGGCTAAGTACTATCCAAAAGGACACGGATAATTCCTACTGAAGTGATCCTTGTAGAAAGAATGAAAAGAAACTTATAAATATAAGAATTCCTAATATGTGCAAGGCCTAGGACCGAGGGTTAGAAAGGAACTGTTGATGGTCCATGGTAAAGGTGGTATCCAAGGAAAGGGAGGGACGATGATGGAAACTATTTAGTGAATAAGCAAGAAAGAGTATGCTGTGATCAGCAGTAACCATATAAATCCCTGGCTATACTAAGAGTGGACTATTGTTTCTAGGTTCATTATCTACTAATGTGACTCCATTAGCTCCTTGGTTTGCTAACAAATCTGCATCCGAGTTGCCTTCCCTGTATATGTGCTTAACTTCATACTCCGATATGGTGTCTAAGATTAGATTAATTTTTTCAATTTTAGAGTTAATAGTCCAGTTAGGAGTCTTTTTAGTATGAATAGCGTTAATGATTATCTGAGAGTCTCCCTCAATGATTAATTTTGACAATTTGAGCTTTTTGCATATTTTGAGGCCCTCAAGGGCAGCTATAACTTCTGCCATATTATTAGTAGTGGGTTTAATGGGTCTTGCGTGTTAGAGTAGTCTTATGTTAGCTAATAATTAAATCATTTAATTATTAGTTTATCATACTCTAGGCTTAAGTTTCACTTAGGCGCTTTATAATTCTTTAGGGTTTTAGCCTTTAGGGTTTCGTGTTTCCTTTTATAAGGATTCACTTCTTTCATTTCAATAAGGAGATTGTAATTTCATTTTGTTAATAGAAGCTTATTTCTGTCAAGATGATTTTCCTGTCTCTGGCCTATTGGCCGCCATAGCTTTCTGTCTTTTTGCTTCTTCTTTGTGACAGTCTTGCATGCAGGTGTTCTTGGGATGATTTGCGTTTGTCAAATCTAACATGGTATCAGAGCTCTCCTGTTGTTCGCTGTTCGAGTTTTATTGAAGCACAGAGGGTTTCAGAAGTTTTTTTGTGGATCTGGGGGGGAGCCGAAATTTGGCTCACCTTGGGCAAAACAGACACCACCATTGTGTTCGGAAGGCCCAAGAACCCCTAAATCCATATAAAACTTGTCCATTTTGGACACAGTGGCATCTGAGGCAAAAATTTTTTGCATACCAGGGCCGTACAGCCCTGGCACGCACTCCGAGGCGAGTACACGGCGATTTTTTTTTAAAAAAAATTATATTTTGGGGCCGCCGCCCAGCGGCCACCCCCGCGCCGCCCCGCAGCCACCGCAGCCGCGGCCACCGCCCGAGCGGCCACCGCAGCCGCGGCCCCCCCGCCACCGCGCCACCCGCGGCCCGCTCCGCCGGCTCCGCCGCCTCCCGGCTCCGCGGCCCCCGCTCCTCTGCGGCCTCCGCCGCCCTCGGCCCCGCCGCCCGCTGCCTCCGCTCCGCCGTGCTGCAGCACCTCCGCGGCCCCAGCCGCCTCCCGGCCCCGCTCCGCTCTAGCGGGCGCTCCGCTCTGCAGGCTCCGCCCGGCCCACCGCCGCTCCGCTGGCCCCCGCCGCCGGTGGCGGCCCGTTTCAGCCCCCGCGGGCTCATTTCCCAGCCGCGCGGTCCTATGACCGACCAGGGGCTGCGGCCCAGCCCCCGGAGCGTGCCATGCGCCCGGGGGCCTATTTTTTTAGCCCCTGGGGCTCTTTTTTGGCCTTTTTGGGGGTACCTGGGCCTTTTTCGCTCTACAAGGAGCATACGGGGGTCTTTTTCTGACTTCCATATATCGTCGGAAAGCTCTTTCCGAGCACTTTTCGATGGTGGAGGTTAGGGTTTTTGGTTCCACCGTTTCAATAGTGTTTTTTGCTGTTGAAGTCTGATGTCCTTTTTTGCCTTCCGGGAGTCATATCTGGCTCATCCGGACTCCTTTTTCGGCAAACGAGATATCGTCGGAAAGCTGTTTCTGTGTACTATTCAGTGGCAGAGGTATTTCTTCTAGATTCTACTCCAGGTTTTCACTCCTCTGAGTTATGCAGTTTATGCCCTCTGGTGGTGTGCTTGGTTCTACAGGTCCGGGGATCTCTTCTTCTGGTTTCTTAGTGCACTCTTCTTTCTGACTTCTGAGCTTGCATGCTCTTTCTGATGTATCTTTGTTCTGTAAACGCACTGAGATAAAGTGCCCTCTTCTGCATTTCTGGGATCTTTTTCACCTGGTTCAGTTTTAGTATTCGCACTCAGTTATAAAGTGCCATGGGGGGATTTTGATGCATTTGCCACTATAGGCGCATCCACTCTTGTCAAGTGAGCATACCTTCCACGACATTAGCCCATGTAGACTGTGTCTATGACACCGCCCTTTATCCTATGTGTGTGCTTCTGTTGCACTGTTGGTGTTCCTGGTTCTTCTTCTGCAGCTGTTTTTGGCATCGCATTTCAGTGTTCCTGTCACCTCTCCCAGTTCATCATTATGGGGGGGTTCACCTGTTGGTTCTATTGCTTCCTGGTTCGATTGATCAGCTCTTCATACACTTGTCTTCTCTACCTGGTCATGCACTTCAGTGGGGGTTCCAGCAGTATCTTCTGACAGAGTTTTCAGACATGCTTCAGAGGAGTTTCTTGCTCTCTTCTTGTTCCTTTCTCTGGGACATCTTTTGCTTTATGTTTTGGGTACCTGATCAGGCCTAGTTGCCGGGACCCATCTTTCCTTCTTTCTGCAGTAGTTTAGCTTTTTTTGCTTCTCCCTAAGTTACACTTAAGGGGGGGTGTTAGAGTAGTCTTATGTTAGCTAATAATTAAATCATTTAATTATTAGTTTATCATACTCTAGGCTTAAGTTTCACTTAGGCGCTTTATAATTCTTTAGGGTTTTAGCCTTTAGGGTTTCGTGTTTCCTTTTATAAGGATTCACTTCTTTCATTTCAATAAGGAGATTGTAATTTCATTTTGTTAATAGAAGCTTATTTCTGTCAAGATGATTTTCCTGTCTCTGGCCTATTGGCCGCCATAGCTTTCTGTCTTTTTGCTTCTTCTTTGTGACAGTCTTGCATGCAGGTGTTCTTGGGATGATTTGCGTTTGTCAAATCTAACATTGCGTATTTAGTGATAGTTTCACTTTTCCAGTTTCTAATGGTTCCTCCTATACCTGCTATTCTGGGATTTCCTCTTGAAGCTCCATCAAAATTTAATTTATACCAGCCCTCATTAGGTGGGATCCATTTGCACTCAGATCTGTCAACTTTCAATTTGATACCTCCTTTTCCATATAATGGTGGGATATCCAGTGTAGACCATTTTAGCCTGATCTTGTTATCCCATATTTTAAAGGAATCCTCGTAACATAATTGACCCCGTAGTTTACTATTAATATTTTCAGTGATATAAATTTCTATTCTATTTATGATGTTTTTACAATCTAGTTTTTGGTTTGTAAATATTCTTCTGTTACGTTCTTTCCACACTTCCCAAACTAGAATAGAAGGGGAAATTATCCATATATCATGAAATAAGTTATCTTTATATAGATAAGGCCATGCTTCAAGGAGACCTAATAAGTCTGACTGAAGTGGTTTTTAAACATGCCTACTAAAATTCAATTTATACCATGTGGGTATTGAAATAAATTACATATTTGAAAACTAGACTCCGAGCACTAAATTTTATGTTACTCAAGTTTTTCAAGATTCAATCTTTAAGTGCCTCAAATTTTGACATCAATTGACAAACATTTTGAAAAAAAGAGAAAACACTTCCACTTTTTCGCCAAAAGTGGGACTCAACTTCTTGCACCCACCCTAATTGCAAAAAAATAAGTTTTTAAGTACAAAGGTATGCACATAATGAACAAATTGGATCAAATTTCAAGTTTCATATATATCAAAATGAATAATAATCATGTACATTTCCAAAAATGGCATACATTCCAAATCAATAATTGAGTTACAAAAATATGGCATCTTCTATGTCAACCTTCATATATACAATACAAATGTTGAATATATATAAATGTCATTTAATGACCGCAACTACATCTATATATCTCTATCAATGTCTATGATTGTGATGGATCATCAAAATTAAATCTCTTCAAAGAAGTATGTGACTCACTGTGTGTCTTCACAAGAACAATTCAAATGCTAAATAGATATCTTATCTCCAAATAATATCAAAATAACTAAATATTGGACTATAATTTATTGGTAGTTGAATTGTGATTATCTCATCTAGATTTCTTCTGTCCTTGGCCTATGTAGTAATGTCAATGGGATCCTTCGTAGGCAAGGACTCCTAACAAAATAGAATGGTAAAGAATCTTTAGGAAGTTGTGAAGGGAGTTGTAATAGGTAAAAGATAATTAACACAAGTTAATAACCCAAAGTTGATGACAAAAAGTACAAAAGTAAAAAAGCATGTACCCATATCTAAATCCACATGTTTAGCATATATATATATATATATATATATATATATATATATATATATATATATATATATATATATATATATATATATATATATATATATATATCTGTGTGTGTGTGTGTGTGTGTAATGCATATTGAAGCCTCATATAGCTCTCTTGTACTCTTAGGAGGCATCTTCGCTGATGAGGCCACTATGACCATTTCCTGCATGAAAACCATAACATATATCATAGTCATAAAGGAAGGATTTCTAAGAGATTTTGAACAAACAAGAATGCAATCGAAAGTGAATATAAAAATGTTACCTCTTCCCACTCCTGAACATCAGCAACATCCAGTGCATTCATTAATTCTGTAAAACCCAATTATTTATGTATATATGAAAAATAAGACATGTGCATTCATTAGTATACATGTACGTGTTTAATCATAATATATATCAACAAATAAACTTAAATTTTACTAAATTACCTTTTGTACTTTGGGTGTCCTCAAGGATTTCTTTTTTCATCTCGGTGTCTTGGAGCTGGGTGAGGTACCTTAGTAGAAACAAAATTAACATAAGAGAAATGAATATGATAACACATGGGTTCAATTAAAATTATAAATAAGAGGTGTGAAAAATATGATACCGCAAAGCTCTCTAAGCCAAAGTCAATCACAGAAAGCATCACATCATCAACTTTGGACATATGAACCCCCAAAAAGCCCTATAAAACATCAAATAAATATACACATTAAGAAAATATATCTTGACACCAAGAAATTATTCTATTTTTATGAATATTTAAAAACTATACCTCATGTGTTGAAGCTACCCATGCACTTCTAGTCAAATGAACACTTTGTGGTGTTCTCGTAGTATCACCTGTTGCACCCTACAATGCATATTATTCATATATCAATTTAATTTATTCTTTATTTTATAATATTTAGGAAATTAATTAATAACATGTCAAAACAAAAATAAATATTTGCGTTTGTCTCGTTGAAAACACCATCGTCAATAGGTCGTTTGTGAGGGCCACATCCTCAATAACAAATGTCTGGCATCTAGTCCCATAATGTGTACATGAATGGGATGTAGAACCATCCTCATTCACATTGGTATTATCTAGAGAACATATTCTCAATGGGATGGGATGAACCAAATGGAGCATCTATTGATGATGGAAGTGGTGCATGTGTTGATCACCCTCTGCCTCGACTAACTAGGTGTCATGCTCAATAATGACATCAGTCAATGATGTAGTTGCCTAAAGGGTCTGTAAATACATAGACTCCTTCACTACTACCGGGACCGCAATATAAACTATGGGTTTTTTACCTAGTCGCCTCCTATGTTGTAACTCTACCACCCTATGCCCCCCAACTCTATCATGTGCAAAGCCTCTCCCTCTACCCTAAAAATGTCAGATGTTAAAGTAATTCAGCTTCTCGCTGAGGATAAATTCACAATATAGCTTTCTCAAAAATTATAAGGGCACCTCCCAATTATGGTGCTTGGTCAAAGACCATATACCACCTATCCCAAAATGCAGTGCTCATCCTATTATGAACACACCAATGTATGGGAATTTGATTCGTAGTTACTTCTAGAGAGTTACTACTAATAGGATCAATGAAAAGAGCACATATGTCTTCTTTAAGTATCCTCTTTTTTTCACTTGATCATATGAAAACTCATCGACATAAAATGCATGACATTTATCCCTCCATGAACCCCATATTGTAACCTCCCTAGACACCTCATTTGCACTATTGGTCATTCTTTCTAAGGAAGTGGCGAGGGATGAGTGGTGCTCAAAACTAGAGGACCTCGACCTATTAAACATTATGGATATTTGGGAACTATTTTGTTGAAGGTGATTGATAAGGTCATCTTGTGTGGCATCAATGTGACCTATTGGAGGATGTATAGGGTTTGGATTTGGGTTTGGCGATGGATTTGGGTTTTGTTGAGGGTTTTCTTGTTGTGGGGATACATTTTGAGGGTTCTATTATTTCTCATTTCCAATGTTATCAAGATTTTCATGTGTTCGAAGAGGTCTTTTTTGTCTCTTTCATGGTCGGGGATTATTTTCCGAATCTAACATCAAATTAATTTAAAAAAATTAAACCACTTCAACAAACCCTACTCAATCGAAATTGAAACAAAAATAATTAAAATAAATAAGTTCTTATATGTTCGACAATGTGGAATGCTTGCAAAATTATGAATATGGAAAAAAAAGCCAATAATAAGAAGAACCCACTCGGGTTTTGGTGTTTTCCCTTCCTCCTCTCTCCTTCAAACTCAGTTTTGGCGTGAAAAAAAAACAACCAAACATAGGTTTTTGAAAAAAAATTATGACAGTCAAAACCCAATTGGGTTTTGTAAAGCATTTTTTATTTTACAAAACACGATTGGGTTTTGAAAAACTTAAGTTTTTTGTTTTGTGGCTTGGCAAAGGCTCGGCTTTGCCAAGCCTATTTTTTCCAAATTTTCATAACCTGATCGTGTTATGAATTTTTTTTGTTTTTTTAGGAGGTGGCCACTTTTTTGCACACCATCTTGGTGCACTTATCTAATTCCTTTATTTAATGTCAATCCATGCAAATGTGCTTGTTCTTTAATTATTATAAATATTATTATTTAATTATGTGGTAATTTGGTGAGTTATAATCTATCACTATGACATCATACCATCGATCTGCTTGGACGACTGACTTAGATATTTTTTTAATGTGTTGTGAATGGAAGTTGGCATCGAAGATGATGACATTATTGATTGCTGATGTGAAACATCTAAACAAAAAAATTAAATTATTTTCCTTATGAAGGGGACCTAATGGATTCCCAGTTCAACCATCATCAACACTCGATTTTTATCCACATCTTCTTTGTTGATTCATTGAACTCACTTTCCATAGCGTCTAATTCTAGTATCTTCTAAATCAACTCTTTTTTTTCTTCTCCATATTCCTCATCATCAGGGGTGGGGGATCTTGCAATTCCTAATAATTAATTTATAGCTTCAATGTGTCCAATTGGAGTGTCTTCCTCAAAGATTCCTTCCCTAAAAATGTATTTGAGAACAATTGCTAACTCATCTCCCCAAATGATGCTTTGTGAGAATGGGTTGGTTACAGAAAGGTCCCGAGGGTCTACATAAAATAAAAAAAATTCATGTACTATATTTTATGCAAACCATCACTTAGGTCGACCATAGGCAGTTTCTCATTAATTTCCTTTCATATGGCTTCTGTTTCCCCCACTATTTTGGATGTATCTGAGATATTTCCAAGTCTACTTGTGGTGTTATTATCCATGATTAGCGCATCTTGAATCGTTGATGACTCCTTCATGGGGCATGTATCCCTTTCTACTATCTCACCCTCTTATGGGATATTTAGAGGACTCCTAACTTCTGTTGGGATCAACACTAGTCCACCTTCCATAATCCCTAAGTGAGTGCCTTGTCCTAATCTATCTTCTTTCCCCATGGCGATGTCAACAAATTTACCTTCTACTTTCAAGCAACTAGCAATAGAGCTTTTTCTCAAGAAGCATTTTCCTCCCCTATTATCCACCTCAATCTGTTGGAACCAACTTCCCTCAGCTGTCAAAGATCTAGGTATTTGTGATTTTTCTATGTCAACTAGGATTTTTTGTATCTCTGATCTCCCAAGAAAGAAATCTTCCTCAAACCCTATTAAAGAACCTAGGGTTCCTCCAATTTTCTCCAAGATTGCCTCACTCCAATATTCCAAGGGCAGATTCTCCAATTTTATCCAAAGATGTATCCTTTTAGGCTCATGAAGAATTGGGTTAAAATTTGGTTCCCAATCCAATTTATAAAAATAAAATCCTTCAAAAAACAAAGGCTCTCCTAATAGAATCTTCTTATTGGTTTTATGATCAATACAATCTAAGATTAAAAAAGAAAAAACTATTATTCGCTAGGGTATTAGCACTTACCCATCCTTTAAAGAAGTCAACAAACCATTTGATGATTCTTCCCTTGGGTGCATCCTTGCCTATCCATTTGACAAATAAACCATGGTGACTGAAATGTTCCCATCTTTGTCGCATATAGGATTGAGGCAACCTCATTAACCTATATCTTTTCATAGGGGGGAATAAATGGATTTGCTTCCCATGCATTACCTTTCTTCATCAAAATGTTTCTTTTATCTTAGTTTCTCCCGATCTTATTCCAATGTAGGAAGGAGAGCTATGGAACCCTATCCTGACTGTTCCAAACCCCATGTTTGGGAGGATCTTGATCCCTTGGTCTTTTCCTTTCCCAACAATTCCTTTGGAGCAGATTGTTGGGTGGTTCTGATATGTTCCCTTGAGGTCCCCTTATGCCCAAAGGAATGGCATTCACCCCTATTGTAATGTCATTCTATGCAGTTTTAGGGGGGTTATGTCATGTCATGAGCGGGTAACATTACCCTACTTTCACATCATTGCAAGCTAATTTTTCAAAAAGTATTTGAACCAATGTCTCTTATATTATTAATTTATATTTATTTCTTATTTAATTATGGATAATTATATTATAAATACAATTTTTAGCAGCTTTATAACTAATTATTCTATTATAAATTGTGTATAATTAAAAATAAAATACAAAAAAATTTAGGGGAAGAGTCCAAGAAGAGTCTATGTTTCAATTACGTTCACTCCTTACTCACCCAAACTCTGGATTATAAACTTTAAATAAACTAAAAAAATGATAACTAAAAGTTCATTAAATAATTTTCACATCTACCAATAGCCACCCACGTGTAACTTCAATAGTTAAATTTTTTTAACTGTAATTGGAGGAGTTGTGCAACTTTAATGGTACCCATAGCACACAACTATGGGACATTTGTGCATATGTAAATTGACAATGTTTGACGTGGTTGTAGTTGATAGTTATTGGGGCAATTTTAAGTTGGGATAAGGTGTCACTTTATAATCACTTCTTTTTGACCTTTGTGCACATAATAGATTTCACAATTTGCATCATTACTATCCAAAAGGCAAAACATTAACATTCAAAACCAACAAAAATAAATGTCAAAATCTAATGATTAACTATGGATTAACTATAACAACTAATAGTACGCTTCCCCTAATTAAAAATAATTGTACACTACAAATCATTTAAAATATCCTTACTCCCACACTTAATTTTGATGGTCCACTTTGATTCTTCCACAGATTTTCTATGCCAGTCCTTCATTAAAAATGTCCTTTAAATGTTAAGATATAATTTATTATCATAAAATTCATAAATCAGAATAATCTCTTAAGCATCTGACAGTTCATCGAAATGTACTCGTTCACATTGTTACTAAAAAAATCCCTAAAAATAGTCATACTGCAATGAATATAACCCCAATGGCAAAGTATGATGGACATTTTTAATGGAATTGGGTGTTTTACCATACCCAAAAAATGATCCACCGACATTTACGTTTATTAGAAGCCAAATCTGTCTTCTCATTGTACATCCATTCATATGAGCGATTTGACATTTTTTTAGTACTTTGTTCTACTATGAACAACAATGAAGGCCAAATTTCTAAACTTGTAAGGTGGAGCTTCGCATTGATTGCGTCAAAAAGAGCGAAGGCCATTGTTGGAATTTGGGAGGTTATGTGTTTGCTCTTTTTGGATCTAATGCATCCCATTAACAAGAACAACATTCTGCAGTCTAACTATGCTTATGGGTTGTTTGTGGTGGTGAATGCATCCATGCTTCACAAATTATCAATGGCATCATTAACTAAGCTAAGAACAAGAAATAATACATGGAACATTATTAGTGACTGTACTTCTATGAATTGATGTATGCAAAACCAACAATACATGGAGCATGATTAGCTATTACTTCCACAAATTGGTAGATGCACAAACAATAACAAATGGAAGGACTAGAATGGAAATAAAACAACATTCCTAGAAATATAATCGAATCACAAAACTAAGCTATGTGTGATTTTTTCTCCCAAAAAAACATATACATAAGAGCTTATAATTTTATTTATAATAACAATTTACCATTGTTCACATCACTTTTAACTTATCCTAATACAATATTAAATTCATTAATTTTTAATCTCAAAAACTAAGAATATAATATATAAATAAAATAATGAACAAAAGACTATAATTTGTAATAATGATTAAATATAAATATTATTGTCTACAACATATTCTAAATATTTAAAATTGATAATTTTTCCAAAATATTGTAGTTCAATTGATTAAGAAAGTAATTAACAAGGATAATGGTGTGACAACTCTAGAGCTTGGCCTAAGACAACTTCTAAAATAGATCTATGCTAATAAAGACAAAATATAATTCACGAAGGTCAAAGAGAGAATGCTCAAAAAAAAAATTTCAAAACATTCAAATATTAATAAATTGTCCAATCAGATACAATTAATTGACTAGATAACCATTTCAATACTATTTTCCCTAGTTCATAAATAATTTTGATTGGTTTCTTACTTTTCAGCATATATAACCATGACAATTCATTTAGGGCCCGTTTGGTGCATGGAATATGAGCTCTAATTCCGGAAATAGATATCTGGATAATGTAATTCCATGTTTGTGTCCATCCAAAAAATTGGAATTGGAATTTTGAAATTCCAATTTTGCCCCCAAAATGGGCATTTCATCTTCCACTCAAATAGGTGGAATTGGAAATTCCAATTTCTAATTCCAATTTTTATAAAACCAAATTTAATATTTCGTGGGATCCGTGACTATGAGGATGTATATTATATTTCTATAAGGATGTATATATATACATGTGTGTATATACATATGTGTATATGTATATACACACATGTGTGTATTTGTGTATATATATACATGTGTGTATATGTGTATACATATGTGTATATACACACATGTATGTGTATATATATATATGTGTATGTGTGTATATACACACACATGTATGTGTGTATATACACACACATGTATGTGTGTATAGATATACGTGTGTATATATAGACACACATTTGTATATATACACTCGTGTGTGTATATATACACTCTTGTGTGTATATATACACATGTGTGTGTATATATACACACGTATGTGTATATAAATGCACGTGTGTGTATATAAATGCACGTGTGTGTATATGTGTGTATTATGTGTATACACACACATGTACACACATGTGTGTATATATACACACATGTGTGCATATGTGTATATATGTGTGTATGTGTATATATACACATGTGTGCATATATGTATACACACACATGTATGTGTGTATATATACAAACGTATATACATGATATTTAAAGATATTAAAATACAGAATTAAAATTCCTTATGCATCTTCTTAGTCATCTTCTGGGTGAACCAAATAGGTCATCCCATATTCTGGAAATCATTTTCAGAATTTGTATCTTCCAAAATTGCAGCATCTTCCAGGATTGACTATATGTGGGATTTGGTATTGCATGCACCAAACGGACCCTTAGAGTTTTGTACCCAATTGTAAAATCTGGATGATTAGAACTAAGAATCATCAACATCATTCTTCTTCACACGAGATATGAGACTTCCCTAGTCAAACTATCACCGAAAGCTCTATTAATCCAAATATGAGATAGATTCAACCATAGATTTAACATCAGGGTCTATTAGCAAAATTTGAACACTTAATTAACTGGGTGCATTAGCAGAAAACAAGACTTGCCAAAATCTAGACTTCATTAACATGACTTTAATTCATAATAAAAAATCCAAGTACAACATCACTCAATGGCCCTCCTATCAACCCACAAGATTCGACCACCATGATTAATACCAAATATACATGCGCTCTGAACCCAAATTATTTTGTTTTTGTCAGTTTTATTTATAATTCACATACACTCAATTGTCCTCAACCAATCCAATCTTTAGATTAGAAGATATCATTTGCAATAAAAGTTGCAATAAAATGATGATACTATTTTTCAATGCCAAGACATCCTAGTCCCAGGCAACTTATTCTAGCACAACTTAGCTTTTTATTATTCCCATGATTTACGGTGGACAATTGTTGGAAACTTTTCATTTCTACAGATATTTTATAGTGGACTATAGTTGCATGTTTACGCTAACTAAGGAGTTCTCATTTTTAACTCCATCTTTCTCTTCCAGGAATTCATATAATTCTTGTAGAATATATGTAATTCTTACTATTTATTCATTGTAATTTATCCATATTGTACAATGATTAATTCAAATTCATTCTCAGCGAGCTGTTTTTCTTCTGTATTTTATATTTGCAAGTTTTTCTCTTCTTTTTCTTCCAACTAGATCTAATTCATTTTGCGAGATTAGTTGTGAAATTCTACATGGTATCAAAACCCACTAGAGCTAGGAAGAAGGATCATTAATTTTCTTTGTAGGTATTGTAGACCAAAGCTATTTTAGAATGAATTTTTACATTGCCTTGGGGGTGTCTTTTATTTTCTTTTATGTATTCATGAACTTAAAATAAAGTTCTAGAAGGGGGTAGTCTAAGGTTTTAAAATGGGAATAAAATATCACCCATCTGTCATCACTTTGGAAGAGAGATGTATTATAAGTCTTGACATGATGGAATCCTAAAGCATTATCGATGGATTCATCTATTGCCACATTTGAATGGTCTTAATCCCGAACCAAGTACATGTTGGCAAAAATCTACTTAGGAAAGTATAAATGATCATGTCTTAGGATTAATTGGTTTAAGTATTGGGGAGCACACATCATGGGCTCTATCACACATTGAGTGCCCTCACACTCTCTAGGCCACTCTGTCATGCCCCGCAAGGGAACCAGGAAAATACACAAAGGTTTACTTCATAAAAGAAAACCTAAGTAGAGTTTAACGAAAAATTTTGAACTTTTAAAGTTTATAATAAACAAAACATTTTCTAACTTCTTTCCAAGGTTCCCTTAAATGTAAATGTATAACTTATTGAGAATTGATAAACATTTTAACAACATTTACTAACCATTCAAATTCCATTTCAGATTCTTTATTGAAAAATACTTAAACACATTTAAAGATAAATTCCATCTAAAACTTTTCAATAACTATAATTCCATTTCATCTAACTAACATATTTCAATAGAACAATAAATGATTCATCAACATTTTGCACAACTTGATACATAACAAAATTTACATCTTTCCAACATACATTAAACATCCCATATAACCCTTTTTCCTACGGCTACCCATTATTACATCATTTGAAAATTACATTACATTTAAACTCCTCATAGGAGAATACATAAGTTTACAACAACATGAATAAGTATAAATCTTCATTCTTCAACAGGTGCTCAGACAAATATGAATCTTCAGTTGTTTACATCTGCACAAGATACCTCGATAAAAAGATTTTCCACCCAACCATGTGAAACTGGTAAGGTTTCACCCCTCGTGCTAGGAGCTAAACACCAAGCCCACAAGAAGAAACTTACTAGGTTTTACCAAAAAGGGTGGATAACATTTCACACAAGTAAAGTACATTTCACAAGGGATTCTAAGGTTTGGGTAGGAAATCCTAAGCAACAACCTAAGTGAGTGTCATCGCATAGCCCTCACCCCTTGGGTTGTCCTGGTACTAGCCACACTGGGCCCCGGCCCCCAAGTAGGCACATGCGGAAATCGAATGCCTTTCATACAGACAAGCGCCATTCGATCTGTACCTACGCATAGGTACCTTCTCCCACTCCCATCCATAGCCTATCCTAGCGCTAATGGCATGGGCGAGGCACAATTTAATCTTTTTAATGTTTTGAACCCATCCCTTAAATTTTATTAGGTTATCACTTGGTTAACTAACTCATCAGTCGGTTATCCTGGTCTAGCCACTTTAGGGCCCCGGCCCCGCACTGAGAGCCACTCACTTAGGGGTTCCTAGGTTTCCTAACCCTAACCTATTCCCGTTAGGTTTTCCTAGCAAACCACTAACATGCTCAACATTGTAACAGACCTACCCTAGGACGCTTAGGGGTCCTGAAGATTAACTAGTTTGATTGTTGATAAGATTGAAAGCAAGAGCCTTGTTTTCAGTTTTCTAGCCCCCATCCTAACATTTGACTAAGCATGGAATTTAGAAATCAATTACCTATTTGCAACTTAAAATCATTTATACAGTTAAAACATTGAGTAAAAATACCTCTAGTCCAAACATTTAGCTCATCTAACAAATATACTATACATAACTAACACATATAAAATTTAAATTTAATGTCACTTCGCCCGACAAATTCCAAATTTATTACATATATACATAATATAAAACTAAGCCATCTAAATAATATATCTTAACAAAGAAAACACCATAACATAAACAATTTTATCATATTTCTTAAATGTTAATATTATATTATATATATATATATATATATATATATATATATGATATAAGTCTAATTATCAATATCATTTGCATTAAATTATTTAACCCAGATTTCAATTACTAATATCATATTATACATATAATATTTCATATATTATGTGTATAATATAATTCTAATTTTAATATTAGATAACCACATAAGAAAAAAAATTTCAAATTGTATTTTATAAATAATATTTTACATATTATATATATAATATAACATATTTCACAACATATGTTATATTATATATATAATATATAAATCCGATATTATAAAATTGTCAATGCCCAGCACAGAATTCCTCCCCATGCGATATTTTACTCCCACTTTGCTTAAAGGAAGGGGGGCCCGCTCCTGCGCGGTATCCCCGGTACCGCCAGCAGCGGTCGCTGCCGCACGGCACCCGAAGGTGCCGCCGACAGCGGACGCTGCTGTCCAGTACCGCGGGTCCCGCTGCGGCTACGGCCCTTTTTTTTTATAATGAAAATTTTTTTGTTTTAATATAATATATATTTTTTTTAACAAACTTTATTTTCAGAAATAATTATATGAAAGAAACATTATAAATTGTTTCAAAATACATAATATTCCTGAGGTAAAATATTGTTTTATAATACTAAAGGTAAGTTAATTAAAATATTATATATTTTTCTTGGACCTATGAACTATGAAAATAAGGAAATACAAATTTATAACTTACTATTTTATTTATTTAATTATTTGCACATTCATTCTGTAAGCAGGATCTTAACTATTGAACTTTGCTCAAATTTTTATGCACATTTATCACAGAACATTAACGCACAGACACAACATAATTCTTTCATCTCACAGGGAATATTCGGGAAAGTTCCAACCTGGTAAATAGTTCTCTGGTTGACGAAGCCCGTTCCTGCAAAATTTCTTCCGCTGCTCCCTATTCCTCCGCTCCCAAATTTCTCCTGATTAGCCCAAGTTTCTCCGTTCCCAAAATAGTTTCCAGCCCCCTCTTCCGAAACAATCAACAAAGATATAATCTCCTTTCCAACTATTTGGTTGGAGAAGTTTCTATACGGGAAGAAACTTCTCCAACTTCCATAGTCGGTTGGAGGAGAAACTAATTTCTCCCGTAACATAATAAAGTTTGTTTATATTTTTTTTTATTAAAATATTCTCTAAAATAAGGTTTAATAATAAATTTAATTACTTACCTCACAAGGAATTCACATAGCACAATTGGTAACTAACTAGCCCCAACTTCTAGGAGGTCTCGAGTTCAACTCCCTCCTAGCTAGTTAGTTTTATTACCAAAAGTTATTTTATTTTATCTTATTTTATTTATTTCTTAATTTATTTTTATCAACAACCATAAGGCTAGTGCTATTTGTTAATATAATTAAGTATATATATTTATTTATATTTATGAATATATATTTATACCTTAATATACCTATATGTGTTCATAAGCATATGTGTGCACCCACATGTTTATGACACATATAGTATAAATGGCTCATTATTCGTTTTACTAACATTTTATAACTATATAACCAGAAGATGCAAGGTACAAATAGCAACTCGATCTTAATACTAACATGAAAATCTAAACAGGGATAAGTCACTGAAACAGACATCGATCAACAAGGACTCACCTAGATAACCTACTGACAAAGTTGAGTATCCCTAACAGTAAGAACAAGATCCAAACCCTAATAACTGATAAACCACATAATATCTCCCTACCAGGAACTGACCCGGCACTTCCCACCTAAGGTGAATGATCAAGGATAAAGGTTTTCTTTTGTGAAGCTTGATGATATCTCCATGACAACAACAACGATCGAGGATTTTTAAGGGATCGCTCAGACCTGTGGAGCCAGGTGGAGACGATACCCGGTACCTGCAATTCCTGCATCACCAAGAAGAGATACATATACATATAGATATACACATCAGATATATGCAAGCAGATGACCAGGATCGATACATCGTGTGGACCTCACCAAGTGAGTAACTACGACTTCGTCCTGAGTCATGAAAAACACATATGTATCCATAAACCAATTGAGATAAGGGTTA
This sequence comes from Chamaecyparis obtusa, assembly GCA_027943335.1. Lineage (NCBI taxonomy): Eukaryota > Viridiplantae > Streptophyta > Pinopsida > Cupressales > Cupressaceae > Chamaecyparis > Chamaecyparis obtusa. The sequence goes on along the minus strand of BSBK01004916.1, from coordinate 693,041 downwards.
GTATACCATTCATGAGATAAAACATGTAAAACTAATACATTCTTCTAGGATCTCATAAACATATAATCAAAGTAACTATATCTGAGCATATAAATATCATCTGATGAACGTATAATCCTCCATGAAAAACATAAACATGAGTGCATAGTTCTAACCATCATAAAAAAAGTATCAAATCATAGTATCACTGTAGGAGAGGTATTACACACTCTATTGGAATTATATGGAGATCCTATTGAATCTCCATTCCTAGATGATCCAACTACATACATACTTCTCTCCCTTGATAATGATGATAAGCCTATGTATGACGATGATACTAAAGAGGAACTTTCTTACTGGAAGAGTATTGATTGTATTGATTACATAGAGACATCTCCTCCATATGCTCCTCTTTCTACATCTCCAGTATTGGAAGATATATAGTCACCTCCACCTACCAGTTTGATACAGATCTTGGCTTCTTCAAATGCTACTTTAGATTCTCTTTAACAAGTTCATTTGTGTCCTCTTGATGAGAAAGATATCATCCTATTAGATATTTATCATTTGTTTGTTGAATCTCTCCTTGATTGTGACAACACCATTGAGGACATATGTTTTCTCTTTAATGTTAGCTCCCATCGAGTTGCAACTTCTTTTGGTTCGGATCCTCTTGTTCTCTCCCAACCACATCATGTTTCTATCTTGACACATCCCAATTCTCTTTTGAACAAATATCACATTTCAGTGATCATCGTTCTTGAGTCTTGTATGGAAAATTCATAGTTCAACATTAGATTGGAGAAACATGAGTATTTTCCAAAACCATTCATCTTGATTTCTTCATAATTTTCACCTGAGTGGGAATCAATAGTTTGACGACTCGAGGTTTCTATCTTCCAAAAAGAAGAGACATCATTTATTTTTTATTAAGGCAAAAACAAGGTTTAAAGGGACCCAAAACCCTTTACATAAAAAAATACTCAAGATAAGCATTAAAGCATGGAAACAACTAAACTAGTACAAACATCATTTGGAAGAGACATCAATTGTTGTGCAAAGGAACATTCTACAACATTTTCTATGCTATATTATGTATTGGCATTCTTTCTCTTCTTTGTGGAGGCACAAATGAGCCTTGTTCTTTTCATTTTCACTTTCTGTGAGATTTTGTTAGAGTGAAGGACACTGCAACATAATAGTTGTCATGCATAGTTAGTGTTAATCTTGAGCTTGGGGGTTTTATTCTCCATGGGTTTTCCCTCTTTCCTCTTTCCTTTCATTTCTCTCCTTAGTTAGACTTAAAGAGGGGTGTTAGCACAACTTAATTGTTTATTATACCCATGATTTATGTTGGAAACTTTTGATTTCTACAGATAGTTTATAGTAGACTACTATTGTATGTTTACGCTAACTAAGGAGTCCTCATTTTTAACTCCATCTTTCTCTTCTAAGATTTCACGCAATTCTTACATAATTTATATAATTTTGATTTTTTATTCATTGTAATTATACATATTGTACAATGATAAATGAAATTTCACTCTCAGCTCTGTTTTTCTTCTATATTTCATATTTGAAAGTTTTGCTCTTATTTTTCTTTCAGCTAGATCTAATTCATTTTGCAAGATTAGTTGTGAAATTTACAATCATAAATACATCTTTTCCTCCTAACTAAAAACTAGTTCAAAATTCACTGTTAGCGGTGCCACCTTTTCTCTATCGCTACCTTCATTGACCATGGAAGGCAAAGCCTTGTAAATATCTCCGCTCAACCCTTCCTCAACCTCGTTAAGCTCAATCACCACCAAATTATCGTCCAATCTACAAAGAAACTACTCGACGACATGACACATGCAACACGATGTCACGCTAAAGATCCACATTACATTTTTCATTGTCGGCCACTCCACTATGGCGATGTCTATCTCAAATCTCTTCGTTAGATTTCTCATCTGCAATTAGCACTCTCTCTCTTCTTCTTAATTAATCCACATATTTTTCATAAATCTATATTTTTTTCTTCTAAAAATCTCTTAAAAAGGGATGAGGAACTTGAAAGGTTCTTAATTGATTGGACCAAGTCTTGTTAAGTACAAGGCTCCAATATCTTAAGGAATAAGACCTGGATCAATGTCCCTTGACAAACTTGAAATAATGGATACTCCTCAATTCTTAAATTTTAGTCGAAGAGGGCTCCAACATCACAAAGGATGATGTCAAGATGTGTCCACAAATTGAGCATGAGGAATACCCCTCAATCCTTGACCCTTAGTCAAAGAGCTCTAACATTATAAAGGATGATGTTAGGATTGTTCCCATAACAAACTTGGCATAATGGATACCCCTTAATCCTTGACTCTAAGCCAAGAGGGTTCCAACATCATGAAGGATGGTGTTGGGATTATGTGTCTCATAGACATAGTGGAATGAATAGCCCCTAGTCCTTGACTCTTACCCCATGCTCCCATGCGGCTACTTAAATACATTTTTTGCTTAAATTTAAGTAGTTAAGTGTTCCCATGGAAATTTATAAGTGTGACAGAATGATAAATTAGAATCTTTTTCTATTTTTGTGGAGTAGCTACTATTTAGGAATTGATAAGGGCAAGGCCTCATGTAGTTGCGAGGCTTATTTTGGCTAGTAGCCATTACATAGTTTATTTAAGAGTATTTTGTAGAGTTGGTGGCCCCATATTGCTAGTTGTTTTTAAACAATCATTTTAATATTAATTTTTATATAAAATTTGGTGACAAAAGAAAAAAAGAAAATTTAGAAACAAGTAAGGGAGGGAAATAAATTTATGAAGACACATGGAATTTTTTCAATAAGTAACCACCCCCCAGCTTATTTCCATTCCCTAATAATAGCTACTCCATAAAAATGGGAAAAGATTATAGATTATCCTTTTCCCACAATTTCAATTCTCCATGTGAACACTCTAACTACTTAAATTTAAGCATAAAATAGAGTTAAGAAGCCGCATGGGAACATGGGGTAAGCTATGGGGAAAAAGGGGGGTGTGGAAATAATATTACCAAAAACACCATGTGGCTCCACAAGTATTTTTCCCTTCTTTTTCAAAGATTTTATTTATGAATTATAAGTTTTCTTAAAAATAAGCAAAAACTAAAAATTCACGGGGCCACCATGTCCACAAATATCTCCTTAAAAATTGAATGGTTCCAAATGAACCCACTAGAAATCAAATCTTATTTACTGTTGAATACAAGATTTTAAACCACTTAAAAATGTTGATAGAAATATCACAATTTAATTTGTGCAAAAAAATATCTCCTAATTATCTACTCTAAAAAGATTTAAACCTCCATTTAAAAACTTGACTTTATCAATAAAAAAAATCGTTCTTTTCAAAAATATCTTAGAAACCATTGGCCCGTGCGCCCACCCCACCTCACAAAACCGTTACGCATCTCACGGCTAAGCCAAAACTAAAACTGAATCCCCCCTCTTTTAGACTAAAACGTAAAACATATAAGGAAAGAAAGAAAAAGTTTGAAAAAAAGCCTAAGTGTCCCCCTTGGTAAGATACACGTTTTAGTATATGATTTAGACGTTGCCCCCCCCACCAATGATCTCCGAGAATTTTGGAGCTGACGTTGCCGATCGTCCCCCGTGAAAATAAGTAAAGAAAATTCGTGGTCCGTTAAAATAATTCATTGATTTATCATACCGTCACTCTGTCACCGTGACGTCATCATCGGTCTGCTCGGACGACTGAGTCATACATTTTTGCTGTTGTTTTAACGTCTTGCGGACGGCAGCTGACGTCTAAGATGGCGGCAGTATTGACTGCCGACGGATATGGCTGACGTGACGTTACGGGAACGTAATTATTTTTTATACCTTTTTTTTTGTGATTTTCTTGGGATGTACATTGTTGCTGTTTGCAATGACGTGTAACATGAAAAAAGAGAAAGAAATGGTGGTCTGCATTTTCAAGTAGGGGAAATAACAATTCCATCATCATTGGTCTTAAATGTGGGGTTGTAGATTGTGATGGAGGAAGATGGTAATTTGATTGTTATGTAGGAGAGGGGCTAATATGTGTGAGGGGTCTTATATATGTAGTAGGATTGAGACGGTTATAGTTCATAATAGTATAATTATAAGTAATGATATTATTTGGTCATGTGATGTATTCGGAAAAGAAAAGGAGCTATTATTCATGATTTGATTTATCCTTATTTATAATAGCCTATAACATTGTCATGCTTAATGGTTATTATTGGTTTAGGTCATGGATCTATTTAGAATGGAAAAGGATTTGTCCTTGGTTATAATAGACTACATTGTTGGCATGCTAAAGGATTATTGTTGATTTGGGTCATTGAATCTATGTAGAATGGAAGAAAAAAAGGACGAGCTATCATTCATATAATGATTTTTCCTTAGTTATAAGGGACTATATTGTTACCATGCTCAAGGAATTATTATTGATTTCATGTACAACCAATAGCTTTGCAATGATTGTATCAAAAAAAATGGCATAGTTCATTGTTGGAATTTGGGAGGATATGTGTTTGCTCTTTTTGGATTTATGTCACCCCATTAGCAAGAGCCACATTGTACAATCTCAACTATGCTTACATGAAACATTATTAGCTACTACTTCCACAAATTGATGGATGTAAAAGCAACAATACATGGAACATTATTAGTCATGTACAAACAACAACAAATTGAACATTGAAAATAAAACAACATTCTTAGAATATTGATGAATCACAAGACTATATACAATTGCTTTTAGAAAAAAAACCTTACTACATAAGAACTTTTAAAATATATTTCTAAATCCATGCACAATTTTTTTTAAAAATTATAATCATAGTTTACAATAACTTGTCTTTTTTAACTTATCCTACTACTATATTCAATTCATTAAATTGTTTATCTTAAAAACTAAAATATTGTAGTTTCTACCAAAAGATTATCAAACTTATTCATAGGTCATGAAAAACTGATACCAACTACTAATAAAATAATAATAAAAGATTATAATTTACAATAATGATAAATTATATATTCTTATCTACAATAAATTTTGATTATCCGAAATTGTTATTTTTTCCAAAGGGGAGTACAATTGATAGGATGATGATATGTAATAAAGAAAATTATTGTGGTTCAAAGTTTGGAAATTAGTCTAAGACAACTTTTCATTTGGATATAGGTTATTAAAAACAAAGATTGTGGCATCTATGTAATCTACCAAGATCCAAAGCTCAAAAAAGATGAGAACTTAACCCAAGTCAACATATAGTTTAAATGCATACCAATCATATTTGTTTGCATAAAATTAAAAGAAAAAATCTTTATACAAATGCTATAATATTATTTTTTAATTTAATGATATGATAATGTTTGCCCCAACATAATTTTTTTAATTTTTTTTTATTGAATAAAGTAAAGAAACAAATTACATAATAAGAGAGTTAAATTATTGTCAAAAAGAAATCAACAAGACATAAACTAAACATAAACTGAGACTTCTCAAATGTTCAAGTGACCTATTTTGTACATATAGTGTTATGTTTGTGAAGTTGCAGCAATTGAAACTTGATCTTATTGAAATGATTATTGATCTTCAACTATTCTCTGAGTAAAAAAAGAGCATAAAAACACATTTTTAATTAGGAGACACTTTTTCATGCTTATATAACCATGATAATAATTCATTGTAAATTTTGTATGATTAGAATTAAGAGTCCTCAATATTTTAAAATTTTGTATGATTAGAATTAAGAGTCCTCAATATTCTCATTCTTCACACAAGATATGAGACTTCCCTAGTTAAGCTGTCACCTGAAACCATTAGCCCGTGTAATTCAATTCTAAGATCTAGATTCAGACAGATATTTAAGATCGGCATTTGTAAGTACAATTTGAACACTCAATTAACTGGGTGCATTAGAAAGAAAAACTTTGGAAACATTAAGTATTATTAACATGATGTTAATTCATAATGAAAAAATCAAAATGTGGCATCACACAATGGCACTCTTGTCAACCCACCACCATGATTAATACCAAATAAACATCCACACTGAATTCAAATCATTTTGTTTTGGTCAGTACTATTTCCAATTTACATTCACTCAATTATCCTCAACCAATCAAATCTTTATATTGGAAGAGATCAATTGCAAACAAAACAAATTGTGATAAAATCCTAATACTCTAGTTATTTCTCGATGCTAGGACATCCTAGCTCCAAGCATAAATACATCTTTTCATCCTAACTAAAAGATTAGATCATAATTCATTGGTTAGACATCAAAGGATAATTCCAAGGAAAACAAGGCACGAGATTTCCCAGCTTCTTTCAAAACCAAATCAAATATGAACAGAAAACCAAAATTAGATACAAAGAAAAAAGAAGAAAACTTTGAAATTCTATTCTAACATGCACCGCCATAATTCGATCCTGGTCATTTCGTCTCTGCCACTCCTCGCATGTGGTGCAATCCTTGCATTTTTTAATTCATCCACTTCTCACAAATATCTTCAAATTTTCTTAAAATCTCATAAAAAGAATAAAGAGGTTGAGAAGTTTTTAATGAGTTGAACTAAGTCTTCTTGAGAATTAGGCTCCAATATTCTAAGGAATAAGGCAGGGATTGATGTTGATATCAAATTTGGAAGAATGGATACTCCTCAGTCCTTAACTCTTAGAATAAGAGGGCTCCAACATCATAAAGGATGATGTCGAGGTCATGGATTGAGAATATCCCTCAGTCCTTGACCCTTAAGCCAAAAAGGGCTCCAATATTATAAAGGATGATGAACTTGATATAATGTATACCCATGAGTCCTTGACTCTTATCTAAGAGGGTTCCAACATAATAAAGGATGACATTGGAATCGTATATCTAACAAACTTAGTGGAATAGATAGCTCTCAATTCTTACTTTTAGACAAAGAGGCTTCAACCTAATATTAATGCTCCATATGAGAACTTGGCTAGTGAAAATGAATAGTTTTAAATGAGTCCACCGGTGATCAAATCTTGCTAAGTACACATCGTAAGAGATGAGACCAATATGGTACCTAGTTTCACTGTATTGGATGACTTAAATCACACACACAAAGGTTTGAATTTTAGACTTAAAAGTGTTAAACACTTAGAATTGATGATATTCTCTCAACTTAATATCTTACTTAAGTCTATAAGTATCAAATAGCTAAACTACTTTTTAAAAAAATGAACCTCCATTAAGAAAAATTACTCTACAAAACAATTACATTTCCCACGCCTAAGCCAAAACTAAAATTGAATCCCCCCTCGATGAACCTGATGATCTCTGAGAATTTTGGAGTTGATGTTTCTGATAATACCCCATTAACATAAGTAAAATAATTGGGTAAGTGCAACAAGATAGTGTGCAAAAAAGGGGGGTATAAGTGGCCTCTTTTTTTCTAAAATCGGGTAAACCTGAAGTTCAAAGAGAAATTGGAGGGTCTTTCACTCAAAATTAGAAGATGTTTAAAGAATAAGAATTGTAGTACTTTGAATCTAGTTTCTAAACTACTAAAGTTTTTAAAAATGGATAAGATTAAGAGGGTCAAACCCTCCATGCACAAAAAACCATTCCTGATTTTTTCAGAAAAATATAACATAAGCATTTCCGTGCGCTCAACAAAAGATATAGTTAGATTTAGTATTTTGAAAAACCTTTTGGTAAGATAGTAGATAAGAGTGAGATTTAGAAGTTGTGTATTTTTTCATAATTTTCTGTTGAGTACTTTTTTTATAATTTTTTGAAGTGACCATATCCTAAGAATCTGGTACCTGTTCGTGCACTTGGCATAACTTGCATCAAAATAACTGAAAATTGAATTTTCTTTTTTTAAAAGTGTATAGATTCAAGTGTAGAACAATAATTTATGTAATTTTTTCGCAATTGGTCAAGTAGATAAAAAATTATTAAAACAATGGTAGACATATTTTTGTGAGGCATGTCAAGATACTGGTAAAGAAAATTAAATTTCACTATGTTAATGTTGCCCAAAAATTGAAAAACTTATATGGTTAGAAAGATGATAAGATGTGTGAGATTATGGTGGTAATTTTAGAGATACCCACTTGATTATTTGTAAACCTAATGAGGATGAAGTCGAGAATTCATGTTGGAAGATGAAAAAATGTGTAAAGGGGCTAAAATGGAGGGAAAATGGGATTTCAAGCCTTAGGATCATTTACCAACCCTTTTTCCAAGCCTAAAACATGTATGGGTTTTGGTGTCCATCATAACGCACTTGGGTTTTGAAAAGAAAAAAGTGCATTTTAAGTCTTTCATAACATGTACGCATTTTAGAGATGTAAAGGCATGCCTCTTCTCATTTTCTATCTCTCTCTCTCTCATCTTCCTTCATCAACTTCTCTATCTATTATGAGCCATAATTATCCTTCTTGATCTCTATCTCATCTCTCTCCCCTCCCTCTTCTCTTTTCCTCGTGTATCTCACACTCTTCTCCTTCTCATGCCCTCTCTACCTTGTTTCTCTCACCCTCTCCTCATACTCTCTCTCCCTATACTATTGTCTCCATCTGTGTGTGTGTGTGTGTGTGTGGAAAGTGGCCTAATAGGTATATCATATATGTTTTAATTTATGGAAACACTACTTATTGACATGCTCGCTTGGAGCACAAACCAGTTTTGGATATTCTGTTTGGAAAAATGACCAAGTCCAGGAAGCAGTTGATAGGGTATAGTTGCACAGTTTTGTTTCGCGAGCACAATATATGATGAATAAAGTCATGCAAGATTAGATGAATGTATTATTGGATGTTTTATACCCTCAATTAAGGCCGCCTATATTTTGGAGTTGACTAGAGAGAGTTACAGCTTGATGTGGTTATGCAAAGATAGTATAGTAGTGCAACAGGGTAGACAAGTGGTCGCGATGTTTAAGGAAGTAACATGTGGATTCCAGAAGTGCTACTTTGGATTTGGTTTGGGTCCTACCCTATATTTGTCGACATATTGTCACCGACTATGTATTTTCTATTTGATTATGTGTTGGACATGTTTTGTGATGTGTTGAGAGTCGACTAGACATATTATGTGACCAGGTATATATGAAAGTATTTTGAGATGCAAAGTGTGTGGTGTTTGGTTATGAAGAAGATATGAAGTGTGAGGAAGGTGCTTTGGATGCGATAAGATTGGACATGTGGATAGAGATTGCAAAGGTAAGAGTCCTTATAAGTATTTTTCTGGTTATTATTTCAATTGTTATGCATATGGGCACAAGAAGGCAAAATACAGAAAACTTGATCACTCTCAATATAAGCAAGATTACACCAGACAAGAAAGAACAAAAAGGACCACTTGTTTCAAATGCAACAACTTAGGACACATAGAAAGGAATTGAAGATTGTAGGTTAATCAACATAGATCTCCCCCTACATGTTACAAGTGCAATAATCTAGGACACATTGAAAAGTTATGAATATACAATAGACCAACGAACATCAAGAAACCTCCTATAGCATTGAAGAAGAACATTGGTGATGTTGGGAAGAGCATGGCAGATTATATGGATGAGTTCAATTAGATATTCAAGAAGGAAGGAAACAAGGACCATGAAAAAGTGTGGGAGGCAAAGGAACATAGTGAAACTAAGGAGCAAGGGGAGCCAGTTGATACTACTGGGTCCTCGCCTAATGCTGATTTTGCCACGTCAACTTGAATGGCCTAGCATGACCTTAGCAGGATCTTTGGAGAACCATAACAGTAATCTATCCAACCCCTTGTGTGAAGATGTGAGCATACATACAAACATTTTAATGTATCTGATGCCTATATCTATGATTTCATGGTTATACATGCTATATTAAATGATCGCTAGAAAGATGGATGACTGGATCTTAGCAGACTTACATATTCATCAGGAAATGTGTCAATTTGTGTTCTCAAATCATCTTTGATCACTGTTCAAGCAATAATTTAAGGTGATCAAATCAACAAGCAAAGGAGCTAGAGAAACTCATTGATCACGAGGCATGCATACCCTAATTCACCAAGTAAAAAGTATTTTGATCTTCTACGATATTTTTTTACTATGGATACTCCATTGATCTTTGATGTCAGTGAGAGGCTGAGGTATAAGTTTATAAAACACCCTTACAAATCCACAAAAGATTATCCCGAAGGTGCACTTTCGCAAACCCCACACGAAGTGTTGCATGTGGAAGATATTAGGGTATACATACATTGCAAGTATGAGACATTGGGCGATGTTGAAATCCTCAAGGAAATGAAGGATGTGATAAAGGATGATGGAACATGGAAGGATGAATTTTCTCATTTGCAAAACCTTAGCATTATGCGAATGACAAAACTCTATGAATTTGATTAGGAAGAATGGATCAAGATCATTCTTAACAGAGTCCATGACCAGTTTTTATGTATAGGAGAGAAATCTGTTAATATTTCCAATGAATTGATTCATGAAGTGATCGGATTGAATAATACTACAATTATCCCTACTACAGAGAAGAACACAAAGAAGCAAGTAGAAACCCTAACACATTCTAAGTGGGATAAGAGGGAAATGACAATTGTTGACATCTTTCAATAAGATGTAAGATTGATTTCAATTATTTTGGGATACAAACTTCATTATAGCATCTAACCTAATTTTGTTTCTGTGGGTGTGATAATGAAGGCATACAAGATAGTGAAAGAAAATGTGCAATACAATTTGTGTGAATTTCTTAGACAACAATTCTTGGAGAATGTGTGACAAATTAAGTGAGATAAGTCAAAAGCATTCAAATTTTGGTCCCTTATCTTGCATATCTTATTTCATATAGTGCACAAGTTCCCCGATATGAATCCTAATGCATGGAACAATGACCCCATAGCTCCACAAATTAGAAAGTATCACAGAATGCAGGACAAGAAATGGATAGATGGAGAACTCTTTGGGATTTTTAAGGTATTCCAAAGGGAAATGAAGGAAAGAAAGAGGATCCATGATGAAATTATAAATAAATACAAAGACACAATCTTCTTCATCGTAGAAACTAATTGAGTATGCTTCGAAGCAGTCACTCCTAGAACAAAATGGTGTTATCCTATGGGATATGAGGTGAGTGCAGAGGTTCTTAATATTTAGGTTGAGCAGATCCTATCCACTGATGTTGAACCTAATAAGGAAAGATGGGGTACATATGAAGATAAATCCAACAAAGTAAGGGAGGAATTGTCAAGAACATAAAGAAAAAGGAAGGTTGAGAAATTAATAGATGGCATCGTTGCAAAATAAAGTATCAGTAAGGAAGAGATGAAGGAATTAAGAAAAAGGACAACTCAAATTTCAAAGGTGGTAAGCACTACCCCTGCAGCCCTTCCACCTCCAGTGGCTATAGATTTTCCTAAATCATCCCTACATGTGGTCACAACAACTAAGAATGCTCCTCCACCTAAAATATCTTTGTGGAGACCATGTTTGGTAAAAACAACATTAGTTACCTTTGCAAGGACAACAAGGTCCTCTAAGACCAAACATAATTCACCTCCCAGAAGGTAGAAGGTAGAAGCAAAGAAGAAAGAAAAGAAAGATAATTCAACGCCAAAACAACTATGGAAACCCGATCTACCTATCTTGGAAAAAAGTATCATTAATGAAGGTAAGTTAAATTCACTATTCAGATATTTTGAAAGGTATAATGATAGTGAGAAGATTGAAATAGAAGACATGGTGATAAATCACATGTTGGCTTTCAAAAAGAACCTGATTGAATTGGAAGGTAGTATTCATAAGGAGTTGTTTAATAGTTTGGAAGAGAGAAAACATATAGCTCTAGAAGAAGATAATGATAGGAGAGATTGATGACCTTCAACTGATTGAATATCTTGATGGAATGAATGGACAAGTAAAAGAGAGCGATTCGAGATCACCAAGCTACTAAAGTGATATGTAAGGCAATTAAATCAGTCAATGTATTGTCATTGATGTCAACTAGTTTTGACTATACTTATCATGATAGTTACAAACATATGAAGAAGAAAAATGATAAAGGAATGAGATATCTACATGAAGATGAGATGGATATGAAAGATATGGCTAAGGTATACATTGGGTAACTTATTGATGAGTCTATGACATCATGTTGTTGACTTGATTGTATTACATGATTTTGTTATGTATTAAAGTTCAGGACTGAACAAGTTTATGTGGTTGGTAATTGAAGATTTATGTATACACCGAGCTAGTGTAGTGTATACCTATAAGATGGAAAATATGGATGGGGTCTAGAACAATAGGGGTTTGTACATAAAAAAGACCCGAAACCAATATTTAACACTGTAGACACCTAAAAATCCTTTAGAAAATAAAGTATTTTTATTTTCTGAAAAATCTCTGATGACATCATCATTTATTAATTAATTAATTATTTAATTAATTAATTTATTTTTATGTCATTAAATCCCTTTTTCTTAATTAAAAATATTTAATTAAGAAATCCCTCCCAAAAATGTTTAAATCTTATTTAAACATTAATCCCCTATTTATTAATTATTTTAATTAATAAATTGACCAAAAATCCCCCAAAAAAATAATTAATTTATTTTTTGACCAAAACTTGGCCAATTTTCTTAAGACCACTAACCTCTTCCAAAATCTTCTAATCCCTTCTTAATTTCGATTAAAAGGCTAATCCCATCTTTTCTAACCCTAATCTCAACTCAAAATATTTAATTAAGATTAAATATTTAATTTTCATATTTATTGAAAATATTTCAATAAATTTTCCCAAACTTAAGCTTTTGGAATGAATAAACTTTTATTCCATAAAACCTAGGAGAATTCTAGACTCTTCTAGAAACTTCTCAACCCAACCTCTTCACCCATCCTAATCCTAAAATCCCCTAATCCTAATCCTAATCCCCTTTCTAATCTTGTCACATTCCATTAGCAAAAGGTTTACCAAAACTTATGCTAACCTCCTCTTAGTCATCCTCCTTAGTCAACAAAGATGGCCACCTCTTGGCCACCTCTTGCAAATGCATTTAAGGATGCATTTAAGCCTTCCTTATCTTTCTTACATGCATTCATTACGCATTTAAGACCTTCTTATCCCTTCCTTGCCACCTCTTGGCCTTGGGCACATTTACCAAATTGTGCACATGCCCTCAAACTTTCAACTCAATCCTCCCTTGACACTTGTCAGGACACTTGTCCTTGACTCAACCCTAACCTTAGCCCTATCTCTAACTCATCCTTTTTAACCAAGCCCTTCCCTTTTCCTATAAATACCCTCACTTCCTAAGGCAAATCATCTTTCAACTCTCAAACTCAATAGCAAAGTTATAATGCCATTTTCATTCTAGCATAAGCATAAACTCATCATTTTAGATCATTTTCAAGCTTAAATCACATTTAAATTAGCTTAATTGGATTAACATAGATTCATTTCTTGTTTAATCAATCTTAGTTCATCTTTTAGCTTTGCATATTTGTGTGTTCTTGAGGCCTTTGAGGCAAAATAGGTTCCTCATACCTATTTTGTGTCATTTTGGGTCTTCTTGATCCTCAAATCATCCTATTTGCATGCTCCAAGTGCTTGAGTTTGCACACCCACATCCATTTATATCCAAGCATATCAAACGGTGCATGGGCGCATCCGTTTTAGGCTTAAACTGAGGTGGCTTTGATTTTAGTTTGTTTACCATTAAATTTGATTTGATAATATGCTATGACGTTTGTTTGTCTTTGGCCTTCAAAACAGGTTTAGGTGCACGCTCAAATCCTAGTCTACATTCTGGCACGCCCGGTGGGACCCACTTCACGAGTTCTTTGCAAACATTCTGATGAGTTTTAGACCATTTTCAGATTTTTCAAAGCTTATAGGTGGACGTAGCACTTAGATCCATTCTTCTTCTTCTTGTCTATATTCTTCTTCCTCTTCTTGTCTATATTCTTCTTCTATTCCGTCTCCTTTCTTCTTCTTCTTCTAGCAAGGAGGTCATGGCCATTTTTTTTCAAAAATAATAATAAAATCCATAAAGAAGCAAAATCATACACACCTTATTTTAGTGCTTAAAATGAACCCCCAAATCATTCTTGAATGCATTAAGGACTAAAATTTGCAAAATTTGTTCTAACAAACAAAACAAAAAAATTAATCAAGGCATTTGCATCCTTGCAACATCAAGGATTTTTAACAATGCATTCATGCAAAGTAGGAATGATCATATCTTTTTGGGCATAAAAAGAACATCAAATCTGCATTCAAACGAGTCAAAACAAAATCTTAAATGAAGCTAAAAGGAAGAACTTAGGTCCTAAAGCGTCATTTTCCATTTGAAAAGCAAACACAATCTTGAATGCCTTAAAGATCAAAACAAAGCTTTTTAAAAAAAAGTTCTTAATCAACACGCACACTCAATCTTGAATGCCCAAATCAAAAAACTTGCAAACGCTCGATTTACTTTTTGGAGAAAGGAACAAATCAAAATCTAATCACGAGTGTCTTCATTTCAAAGTTCAAACATCACTTAATCAAATTTGAGAAAATGAACAAAATCTGCTTGATGTGCATGTAGGAGTTTTTCAATTCTTGCATAATCCTTGTTAGAGTAAGCAACGTGGAACATTTGAACTTGGACAAGTTCACCTATTCTACTTTTAGCGAGGCCTGTCCAAGGAGAAGCGCTTCCTCCTCGGAGAACGACCTCAAACCAGTATCCCCTCCGACCGGTATACAAATAAGTGAAGTCCAAAAGAATCACTTATATCTCCTAATCGCCGGGCGTTCGTGCCAAACACATGTCTAGGGATGGTAAACATTCCTCTCCCCCAGCATTATTGGCAAGGCTCTTAAGTGAGTCACAGATGATCAGCAAAACCGGGTATGGAGACACCACGGAACTATTAAAAACCTGATAAAATAGAGGCTACCCTATCTACATCCGAAAGTATCAAAATCCTTGTGCAAGGACCGATTCCAAGGGGTTTACCGGGTCGCCTCAAGATTACTCACCATTTGTATTCCCTTCTGGGAGATACCAAGCTGTGGGCAAGTGATTTTGATACTCACCTTCCTTAGGTAGATCTGTTTGAAGTGCTTGATAGTCAAAGACTCCGTGAAAACACTTGTTGAAACATACACTTTCAAAGCTTTGTCAGAGTCAGTTGTCTTTGTTTGTATCCCGCAGGGTTGCTTTGTCCCTTGCGGAGATTGCTTTGACTTTAACTTTTGCCATTGGAAACCTTTGCCTCAAAATCAGAAGCCTCTTTTCCAAAGTGATGCCCAGCAAGAGCAAACATCCTAAAGCGAAGTTGCCCAAATCCCAAGCCTATCAAGAGCGAAAAGTTGCCAAGACCTATCAATCCATTATCCAAGCAACCCAAGCAGAGGAAAAATCCCAAGCCAGACTTGAGAACATTGCCCATAACGCCCGCATCAAACAGTTCACCTTCCGTTTCCGAGTTAACCATCACTTTGTCAACCTTGAGCCAGAAGATTAGCCAAATCCTTGTTCATGTCTTGTTCCATCTTCAGATCTTGAAATCTTGTCTCAAATAGCCTTGCATCTTAGTTTCATTCTAGCTTTCATCTTTGCATCATTAATCAAAACCTTAGTTGCATTTGCATTCATCCTCCTACCAGCATTTTAGAATCAGTCCTTATCATTTGCACTTGCATCATCCTTCTAGAGCATTGTCCCTTCACCCTTCAAAACCTTTTCCACCAGCATTCCCCCCATCAGCTTTCCATATCTTTCCAGCAGATCCATCATCTTTTGTTCCAAATCTAGAGATCCACCAACACTTAGTATTCTACCTTTTGAGTTGTTCCTATCCTATATCCAAGATCAGAGACCATCATCCTCTTTTTTGACACAACGTGTTGTCATAAAGAAATCAAACCTTGTCCTTGCATAGCCATCATCTCGAGCAAGAGATTGGAGTGCATTGATAAGAAACTTGTTGACCGAAGATCATCAGTCTATCTTAGGTTGACCCCATCATATCTCTGATCCTCCATTTGGGAAAAATAGCAGCTCATTTATTGACCGCTCAGATAATCTTTCACCAGCTTTCCACCAGCAACCTATCTTTCCTCCACCGTCTTGATCCATATCCGTTCCATCCAGCTTCCATCATCGCCATCTTGATCCCTATCTTTGCATTTGCATCTTAGAAGTCATCATCTTTAGAAGTTCATCAACTTTGCATCCATCAACATCTTTTAGCCAAACATCTTGCATACATTTAGCACTTGCATCTCCATGCCTGTTGAGACTAGATCTCGGAAAAGAAGAAGCATGAATCCTTATCCACCAACAACCTCATCTGATCCCAAACTTTTCACCAATGCCATGATGACCTACAATCCCCACATCCAAGCCAGTAACCCATGTGAAGATCCAAACATCCCTTCATCCCCCTTAGCAAACCAAGCATTTGTAAATCCTCCAGAAAGCCCACCAGCGACCAATGCCCTTGTACCGCAACATCAGCAAAGCACATTTGCCCACTATCTGCCAAAAAGTACCTCCATCCCACCATCTCTCTATCTATGCATCCCCATCAAAACTATCCAAGTTCCAGCACAAGCGTATTCTCCGTTTGTCCAATCATTTCCCGATCCTATCATGCAAACACCCCAAGAGCTTTCCACCATTCCCCTTTTTTTGCAAGGAAGCCTCACCAGTCCCACAACACAAGCTGCAGCGCCATCCGCTCCATCTCCTACCCCTTTTGCTTCATCATCTGCTATGGCTGCCCAAGCCCAAATCCAAACCCAAAGTCAGCTTCCACCTCTCACACAAGCTTTTACACCGCCGCCATCCGCAAGTCAAGCAACGCCTTTCACCATCAAAGGAGCACCGTCACCCTTCACCCCCCAAGCACCCGTACCTTCTTCTTTGGGGTTAGCGCAATCGCTTCCCATTCCAACCTCATCTTTCTCTTGGGTGTTTCCTTCATTTTCCTCCTCACAAGCATCCGCTCAACCACAACCTCAACAAGCTCCTTTCTCTCAAACATCATTTGTGTCCCAAGCTCCCGTTGCTCCTACCATTCCATCATCCGCTGCAGTGCACCCTAACACAAGCTCTCAGTGGGGCCTTACACAAGAAGAAATGAAGGCATGGGGGATCCCATCTCAATCCCCTACATCTATGGTTGCAAGTCAACAAACCGCCTTCGCCCAAGCAGCACAGCAGCAACTACCCCAACCACCGCCGGCTTCAAGCTATTCGTCCCAAATCTCAAATACCTTCCAGCAAGTTCCACCACCTCAACAGCCAACTTTCCCCAGCTATCTTACCCCATCACCCTTTGCTTCTAGCTTCCCCACATCTGTTCCACCTCTAAGTAACGCAGGCATGCACCCAGCTTATATCAGCCAAACCCAAAGCCAACCTCAGCAACTACCACCATCATACCCACAAGTAGCATCATTCCAACAACCTCCCCCACAGCAACCACATGTCCCCTTTCAGCAAACAACCATCATTCCTCAACAACAGCAAGTCCCTTGCTATCAGCCTCAGCAACAAATCCCTATCATCCCCCAGCAACAACAAGTTCCCACCCATCAGTTACAACAGCAAGTTCCAAATGTCCAATATCAGCAAGCAGTCCCACAACAACCGCTAGTTCAACAACAGCAAGTAGCCCAACAACATCAAGCGGTTCCATATCATTTACCACAATATCCCCCTATGCCACACCAGCAATATCCCCAGCAACCATTGCCCCAAAATCAGTTCCAACCCATTTATCCACAGCAAGCGCCATATCCAGTTCCACAGCTTCCATCACAAGCAGAAGTCCCAGTTCCCTCGCCACTCAATGCTGAGTGGGAAGCAATGAAAAATGCTCTAAAGGAGCTACAAAGTGGAACAGAGAATAAAACATACAAGTTCGAAGAGGTGTGCTCATATCCCTTCGATCGGTCCATCGCAACTATCCCTTTCCCCAAGCATTTTGAGATGCCCAAGTTCGACAAGTATCGGGGGAAAGGAGATCCAGTAAATCATATCAAAGAGTTCTACATGGCATGCCAAGAAGTAGCTTACAGTGATAACTATCTCCTGCGCCTGTTTCCAAAGAGCTTGGGAGGAACTGCTGTTGAGTGGTTTTACAAAATACCACATGGGACAATAAAAACCTTTGCTGAACTCTCTGAGAAGTTCATCACACACTATGCCCATAATGTGGAGAATGAGTTGTCCTTGCTAGACCTATGCAACTCAAAGCAGAAAGATGGAGAAAGCCTTGCGGAATACTTGCAAAGATGGCAGAATCTTACAACCAGGTTATCATATCAGCCGCCAGAGAAGCATCTAACAAAGATCTTCATTGATAACCTACATCCAAAGCTATCCCATCACATGCGAATGAACTATCTCCAGACATACCAAGACATCAAGAGAAAAGGCATAGGCATCGAGAAAGCTCTCCTAGATGAAGGCACTATTCGTCACTTCAAGGATGATTCTAAGAACAAACCCAACAATGATAAATCTCGTTACTGGAATCGTAACAAGAATGTTGTTACAGATGGAGCCACTGACACTAAGAATGTACAATTCATTGTGGTTAGTGCTACACTAGCTCAAACATACCAACCGCCACAAACGCCCATCTATCAGCAACCACCAGCTCCCACATATCAAGCACCTATTTATTAGCAGCCTCCTCAAGCTCATCAGCCACCTGTGCAACAGTATCAGCAGCAATACCAACAGCAACAGCCAGCACGTCAAGGCAATCTTGTTAACACAGTTAACATTGCCCCAAGGTAGAACAAGCCCAACAATCAGAACAATCCAAAGAGGACTTTCACACCTTTGGGTGAGCCTCTGGATCAGATCTTTTATCGGCTAGCCAAAGCAAATATGATCACATATCCGCCCATCCCACAGAAGGATGACAACGCACCAAAGTCTGATTGGTATAAAGAAAATGAATACTGTGATTACCATCGTGTGAAGGGGCACACAACATTGAAGTGCATGCGGCTTAAGAACTACATCCAGGATCTCATTGATCGCAAGGAGATCCAGGTCGATGCACCAGCTCAAGCTTCACCCAACGCCAGTTTGCAAATATATCAAAATGTGTTCCCTCAACATGATGCCAGGAAGAATCAAGCCAGCGCCAATCAGCCCCAAAATCATGGCAAAGGCAAGCAAGAAGATCACACAGCGGCCTACATCAACTATGACAAGTATGTCGGATGCATAACTCAAGTTGAGCCCATCCAAGATGAGCCCACCATCAATTACATCCACGTCAGAGGGCCGGATCGACAATGTGCTGCAACTACCTGTAGTGGTAGGATAACTGTTGCCGGTGCTCCTCTGAGATCAGCTGCTCCTCCAAGGCCAACGACTACTGCATCCACAGCACAGTCTAACACCAGGCCAGCATCAAATGCACGTGCAACACAGCATAATGCACCAAGTGCACAATACAATATCATAGAGCATCTTGGGAACATGCCAGCCCAAATATCTATCTTGGATTTGCTCCGCACATCACCCATCCATCAGGAGATCCTGGACAAAGCTCTAAAAGAAGGCCATGTCCCCACGAACATTAACACAACTCAGTTTGAAACTCTTGTGGGACACCTATCAGCAGCATGTGCCTTATCCTTCAAAGAATCTGATATACCAGATGTCGCTCCTGACCATACTCTCCCTCTCCGCATTGCCGTCATGGTCAGAGACTTTGCCATCAAACGGGTTTTAATAGATAATGGCTCAGCCCTCAACTTGTGCACATTAAAATTCATCAAGAAGATCGGGTTCACGGAGGCCGACATACAACATGAGATGATCACCATCAAAGCATATGATAACTTGGAGCGTACCTTTGAAGGTACTATCACCTTGCCTATCCAGCTAGGCCCAGCAACGCAAGATACTGTCTGCCACGTTGTTGATCTCGACCTACCATTTAATATTCTTCTCGACCGCCCATGGATCCATTCCATTAGGGTTGTACCATCTACTTACCATCAGTGCATCAAGTTTCCACATCAAGGCACTGAGGTTACCATCCACGCTGATCCTAACCCCTTCACATACTGTCGTGCGATGGAAGCATCTTTCCCTCATTCTACTCATTGTCCTGGAACCGATATTGGTACTTCTATTGCTAGTTCATCCCAATCCCATCGCGATCCAGAGACCATCCTCTCTTCCACCTTATCATCTGTCAAGATCAACAACCAGGGTTGTGGCGAATACAGCCTCAGTGATGCATTTGCTGTAGGGGCTCTTCCACGTGATCCACATACTCAAGGATGCCCAAGTTGTCAAAACAAGCCTGTTGAGGAACATTATAAGCTCAAGCAAATCAGAAACATGACTTTTGAGTCTCATGGTACCATCAACAGCAAAGAGATAGATCCAGATATTAACAAATGGTTATACAAAGATCCCCCATCACGTGACACACAACTTCTTGAGTACTTCAAAGAGAAATATCCAATCCCCTACAAGAATGTCACAGAACAATATAACTATCAAGGTGGTGGTCTAGGACCACAAGAGGACGAAAATTTGTTTCCTATCATACCATCCCAGAATCCAGAACAGCAAGGACTTGGCTTTAATACCCCTCGCCTGCTTGAACAAGAGCCCAATACCACAACTGCGGGCACTAACATGACCAACGTGAACTTTTCGAATAGCCAGGATGACCTTGTGAAAATTGAAGACATCCCCAAAGAGAAAGACATCTGATCCTACGATGATATGTTTGCTGACGACACCCTCCTGGGGACTTCTGTTCTCCAACAACTCTCCATTAACCTCATAGATCTTCCCCTCACAAACCCCAACCTCATAGATTGGGACCAACCAAGCATCACACACATCGATGAGTTCCAAAGCGCACAAGCACTCCTAGAATTCATGGGGGCATCAGATCCAGCAAGCAAACAGGATCCAACATCAACCTCTGTCTATCAACTTCACCCAGAAGGATATTTTGGGGAAGAGGAAAGCTTTAGTCACAAAAATGAAATAGCAAGAGAACATCATGAGTCTTTATGTGAAAACCCCCTTGGGGTACATTCTGATTCCAAAATAGTAAAAATAAAGGGCGTATCTTCTAGTGAAAACCTAGCAATTCAGGCGCTAGAAGATGAAGCCTTGCCTCTTCCCCCTATCCAAGATTATAGACCAGAGCAGTCGCCGATCATCATAGAGGAAACCAAGCCAATCAACTTGGGAACAAAAGAATGTCCAAGGATCACCTACATTGCAGTCAACCTAACAGAAGGAGAAGAAATGGCTCTCAGTGCCTTGCTCAAGGAATCCATCATCAACTTTCCATGGTCATAAGCCCACATGCCTGGGCTTGATCCAAACCTTGTTATTCATCATCTATCAGTAGATCCAAACATCAAGCCAATGAAGCAGAAGCTAAGGAAAATGCATCCAAAGGTAGCATTGCTCGTCAAAGCAGAGCTTGAGAAGCTCCTCCAAGCTAAGATCATCAGAGCAATAGATTATTCAGAGTGGATCTCTAACATGGTGCCAGTCACAAAGCCTTCTGGCGACATCAGAATCTATACTGATTTCAGGGACTTGAACAAGGCATGCCCTAAGGATGACTTCCCATTGCCAAACATAGACATGCTTGTAGACCTCACAGCGGGTCATGAGATGTTATCATTAATGGATGGCTTTTCAGGCTACAACCAAATTCATATAGCGGAAGCAGATCAACATAAAATAGCATTCACAACCCCATGGGGTACCTTTTGCTACAACATGATGCCATTTGGGCTAAAGAATGCAGGAGCAACATATCAGCGAGCAATGACAGCCATTTTCCATGACATGATCCACAAGATCCTTGAGGACTATGTGGACGATATCCTTGCAAAATCCAAAACAAGAGATGAGCACCTCAACATCCTAGAGCATGTATTTGATCGTCTGAATCATTATGGCTTAAAGCTTAATCCTAAGAAATGTGTCTTTGGTGTTACATCTGGCAAGCTTCTAGGTTTCATCGTCTCTAAACGAGGCATAGAGATCGATCCTAAAAAGGTAAAAGCAATAACGGAAATGCCTCCACCAAGAAATCTCAAACAACTCAGAAGCCTACAGGGCAAGCTTCAATCAGTTCGGCGATTCATCTCTCAACTAGCAGACAAGTGCCAACCCTTCTCACATCTCTTATGCAAAGACACCAACTTCAAGTGGGATCCCATATGTCAAAGAAGCTTTGATAAGCTCAAAGAGTATCTAGCTAACGCTCTAATCCTTGTACCACCAGTTCCAGGATGCCCACTCATCCTTTACATCTCAACAACAGCTACAGCACTAGGGGCACTCCTAGCACAGCATGATGATGAAAACAGAGAACGAGCTGTCTACTACATCAGTCGCACTCTTGTGGGCTATGAGCTTAACTATTCACCCATGGAGAAAGCATGCCTAGCAGTGGTCTTTTCCACTCAAAAACTTAGACATTACATGCTTAGCCACACAATCAAGCTCATATCAAAGGTGGATCCTCTTAAGTATCTGTTATCAAGGACAACCCTCATAGGCCGTATGGCAAAATGGGTCATGTTACTCAGTGAATTTGACATTCAGTATATAGATCACAAAGCAATCAAAGGGCAAGTCATTGCCGATCAGCTAGCAGAAGCACCACTGGTGGATGCCTATCCACTAATCATGGAATTCCCCGATGAACACTTATGCATGATTGAAGAGCAGCCCATGTGGAAACTATACTTTGATGGTTCCAACACATCCCATAGCTCTGGCGCAGGAATCCTATTCGTCACACCTCAAGGTGACTATATTCCAAAATCATTCAAGTTGGGATTCCCCTGTACCAATAACATTGTAGAATATGAGGCACTCATCTCAGGTCTCAGAACAGCTATCCAATGGAACATCATAGAACTACAAGTCTTTGGAGATTCACAGCTCATTATCAAGCAAGTCCTTGATGAGTATCAGACAAAGGACGACAAATTGCTACCCTACAAGCAACTGGTCGATAAACTGAAAGAGCATTTCCTACATCTACAATTCAATTAGATCCCAAGGCTTCAAAACAAAGCAGCAGATGCAATGGCAACCATCGGATCCTTATTGGAAATCCCACGTGACGCAACACAATATGAATTTCTAGTCGAGCAGCTACACTTGCCAGCTTATGAGAACACCGATGCAAACATGGTGTGTGTCTTGGTTGGTCCCCAATCCCCATGGTACCACGACATCCATGCATATCTAAAAAATGGTATCATATCTCCCCATCTCACCAATAACCAATGCCAAAACCTTATTCGCAGAGCTTCCCGCTACACTCTTGTAGCCAACACCCTATATCGTCGCGGGTATCATAATGTCCTATCTAGATGCTTAGACTCAAACGAGGCTGTCCTGGCCTTACAAGAAGTTCACGCTGGAATTTGCGGTGCCCACACGAGTGGCATGGTTCTAGCAAAGCAGCTGCTTAGAGTTGGATATTATTGGCCAACAATGGAACATGATGCGTGTGAATTTGTCAAGAAATGTCTCCCATGTCAACAGCATGCCAATTTGATACATGCACCAGCACAGGATCTACAGCCTATTGCACCACCGTGACCTTTTTCATGTTGGGGCCTCGACCTCGTTGGCTTGATCACCCCCCTCTCTTCGGATGGACACAAGTATATCATAACAGCCACAGAGTACTTTACCAAATGGGTTGAAGTGATTCCGCTCACCCTAACCACTGGCATCCAAATATCCAAGTTCATCCTTTACCACATCATTTGCCGCTTCGGCATACCATCTACCATTTTCACAGACCATGGCACACCTTTTGAAAACAAGCATGTGGATGATCTATGTGCTAGACTCCACATCCATCACCGTTTCTCCAGTCCATATTTCCCTCAAGGAAATGGCCAAGCTGAGGCAACTAACAAAACTATCTTGAAAATCCTCAAGAAGGTTGTCAATGATTCTGGTCGTGACTGGCACCTCCAAATCAGTCCCACCCTTTGGGCCTACCGCACTTCTTATCGCACTCCCACAGGAACCACCCCATACTCTCTTGTATATGGTGCTGAAGCCGTTCTACCGATCGAGGTTGAGCTCCCATCCTTGCGCGTCTCCATGAAAAACTATACAACTGATGAAGACTATCGTGTGGCCCGGCTCACACAGCTAGATCTGCTAGATGAAAAGAGACAACAAGCTTACGATCACCTGGTGGCATACCAAAATCGACTCAAAAGGAGTTATAACAAAAAGGTCCATCCTAGACAATTCCAGGTCGGTGACATGGTCCTTAAAGAAAATCAGAAGGTCCTAGCAAATAGAGAAAAGAAAGGCAAGTTTGAGCCTACTTGGTTGGGCCCCTATGTTGTCACCGCATCCTTCGACTCGGGAGCCTATCAGCTATCAACACCAGAAGGTGAGCCCTTGAATGATCCTATCAACATCATCCATTTGAAGAGGTTCTATGCCTGAACCTGATCCTGCATATATCAAAAAATCCAAAAACATTCAAAAAAGCAAAAAAAGCAAAAAAAAAGCAAAAAAGAAAAGAGAAAGAGAAAATAATCGTCCAAACGGTGAAAACTTGGCAATTCAAGCACCTTGGACAAGTATGTTGGTGAAAACCTGGTAAACAGGTGCCAACATAGTAAACTGGGCTATTTATCTATTCAGTTGTCCTTTCAGCTACCGTCCTCTTCCTCCATCCATAACAGATCTCCCAGTAGTTCCATCTCCCCTATCCTCCAAGCATTCAGCTTCCATCTTCCTCCAACCCATCTGCAATCCATATCCTATTCCAAAGCTTTGTACCATATCTTGTACCATATCCCTTTCCCTTTCCTGTACAGCGCTTTCCTCCCTGTATTTATCCTTCTTGTCTCCGTCCTAGTGAGAGTCCCGCCGAGTGTGATCTTCCTATCCCCAATCCTGAGCTTCTGTACATATCCCTTGTGCATATCGTTCCTCCTTGTTGTACATAACCTTTGTCCGTCCTGCAGCAGCATTTGATCAAATATCTTGTCCCATCCCCAGCCTCAGAAAATTTGTAGTCCCACTCAGGCCTTGTGCTTCAGCAACATCAATTGATGACTTATCCTTGCTCATCCTGATTATTCCTTGAACTTCATCTTTTTGCCAGCGAACAACTACACTTATTCTCTCACCAACCCATGGGTCCTTGAGGATATATCGTTCCTCCTGTCTGACCTAATCTTCCATCCCGGTCCTTGAGGATATATCGTTCCTCCTGTCTGACCAATCTTCCCACCATCAATCAAACCTAATCTCTCTCCTTGGCAAAGGATGTCTTTTTGGAGTTATCATTTTGATCTTGGATTTTTTGTCCTTTGGGTCTTGTTAATCTTTTTGGCTTCTCTTTATCCCACCAGGGTCACCACGATTCTTTATATCACGGTGTGCTGCGTGTGCGGATAATCTGGGGCAAGGTCTTTTGATCTTTCGCTTCTGCCTGTGAGTCAGTTGTGTGTTTGTGGTTCCTTCAGCATCGGATCCGCCATGTCGCCTCTGCACTTCATGTGTGATGTTGGGGCAACCCTGTGTGTTTGTTTAGCGTCAGTCCTCGTCAGTCCTCTGCGACGTTGTTGACAGGCCTCGTGATCCTCGTATCTTTGGCAGGTCTCTAACATAGCTATATTAAATCTAGGTTGTGCACTCCCGTTTGCACTTGGAGCTATCTGGTCCCTTGCATTTATCATATAGATTAATCTTGCATCTTTACATATAGCTGCATCTTGCATCTTGCATTTCCATCTCATCTTGCATTCACCCATCTTTGCTCTTGGAAGCTTGGTAATTTATCTCCCCTGCTTCCTCAGTCGTTCCTTCTCTGTTTCCTTTCGAGAAAATTCCACAATGTTTACTCCTTGCGTTATTTTCTCGAGGGGGCACAATCCCTTATTCCTCTAAATTCTAGCCTGGGGCATCTTATTTTCTTGTCTTTGAAGCCATGCCACTTGCGGCATCGCATCAAAGAGGGGCAAAATGTAGACACCTAAAAATCCTTTAGAAAATAAAGTATTTCTATTTTCTGAAAAATCCCTGATGATATCATCATTTATTAATTAATTAATTTATTTTTATGTCATTAAATCCCTTTTTCTTAATTAAAAATATTTAATTAAGAAATCCCTCCCAAAAATGTTTAAATCTTATTTAAACATTAATCCCCTATTTATTAATTATTTTAATTAATAAATTGACCAAAAATCTCCCAAAAAAATAATTAATTTATTTTTTGACCAAAACTTGGCCAATTTTCTTAAGACCACTAACCTCTTCCAAAATCTTCTAATCCCTTCTTAATTTCGATTAAAAGGCTAATCCCATCTTCTCTAACCCTAATCTCAACTCAAAATATTTAATTAAGATTAAATATTTAATTTTCATATTTATTGAAAATATTTCAATAAATTTTCCCAAACTTAAGCTTTTGGAATGAATAAAATTTTATTCCATAAAACCTAGGAGAATTCTAGACTCTTCTAGAAACTTCTCAACCCAACCTCTTCACCCATCCTAATCCTAAAATCCCCTAATCCTAATCCTAATCCCCTTTCTAATCTTGTCACATTCCATTAGTAAAAGGTTTACCAAAACTTATGCTAACCTCCTCTTAGTCATCCTCCTTAGTCAACAAAGATGGCCACCTCTTGCAAATGCATTTAAGGATGCATTTAAGCCTTCCTTATCTTTCTTACATGCATTCATTATGCATTTAAGACCTTCTTATCCCTTCCTTGCCACCTCTTGGCCTTGGGCACATTTACCAAATTGTGCACATGCCCTCAAACTTTCAACTCAATCCTCCCTTGACACTTGTCAGGACACTTGTCCTTGACTCAACCCTAACCTTAGCCCTAACTCTGACTCATCCTTTTTAACCAAGCCCTTCCCTTTTCCTATAAATACCCTCACTTCCTAAGGCAAATCATCTTTCAACTCTCAAACTCAATAGCAAAGTTATAATGCCATTTTCATTCTAGCATAAGCATAAACTCATCATTTTAGATCATTTTCAAGCTTAAATCACATTTAAATTAGCTTAATTGGATTAATATAGATTCATTTCTTGTTTAATCAATCTTAGTTCATCTTTTAGCTTTGCATATTTGTGTGTTCTTGAGGCCTTTGAGGCAAAATAGGTTCCTCATACCTATTTTGTGTCATTTTGGGTCTTCTTGATCCTCAAATCATCCTATTTGCATGCTCCAAGTGCTTGAGTTTGCACACCCACATCCATTTATATCCAAGCATATCAAACGGTGCATGGGCGCATCCGTTTTAGGCTTAAACTGAGGTGGCTTTGATTTTAGTTTGTTTACCATTAAATTTGATTTGATAATATGCTATGACGTTTGTTTGTCTTTGGCTTTCAAAATAGGTTTAGGTGCACGCTCAAATCCTAGTCTACAAACACATACATGAAATTTTAATGATATGGAAAGTAAATATAGAAGACTAATATTAAAATGAAGAAATAAAAGGTACTTACCTCCGAAAAAGAATCGGTTGAAAACCAAGTCAAACAGTCTCAAAAATGGTTGATTTCTACTATCTTAAACCGAAGCTATGAGATCTAAAAAGCCCATAAATATTTTTCTTTTCTGAGAAAGGTCAACCTTGACCTAGGTAGGGAAGGTCGACCTTGACCCCAAAATGTCGACCTTGACTTGCGCTGCTCTGACAAAAATTTTGTTCATGGATCCGAAAAGTTTTTCAAAAAGGGTATCCAGATCTGCACTGATATTCATTGTTTCATACCTATACCTGCGATAAAAATGGTTTTTTTTGTTGGGGGGGGGGGGGGGGGGGGGGGCGCTTTGCCTCAGTCAAACCCCAATTTAAGAATTAACCTTGAAATTGAATTGAAATTACTTTAGTAAATAAAGTAAATGAAACAATTCACCTTGCTTATGTTGAAACCCTTATGGAGGATTCAAATCCTTAAATCCACAAGTATGGATGCTCCAAATGTGTAGATTTGAATGTAGGATGTCTCAAATCAATTATCTTTAGATCTTCAACACCAATCTTGAATGGATCTTGGAATAAGAAGAGGCTTGAATGGATGTGGATGGAGAAATCTTCAACAAGAGGGCTCCATAGAGATTGAATCCCTCAATGGCTACCAATGGATCTCCTTGATGAATTGGATCTTGAATTCTTGAATGTTTGAAGATGAATAAATGTTTGAATGCTTTCTTTCTCCTTCTTGCTTGCTTGATCTTGTGTTGTGATTAAATGTGTAGATGATATAGAGAAAATGAGAGAGGAAGGCCTCCTTTTATAGTGATCTAGGGCACAAACTTCTAGAGAGGCCACATAGAAAATAACAATTAAGGGTCCATGACACAAAAAATCTAGAGAGGTGCACATGGAGAGGAAATTAAATTAAGGCCTTGACACAAAACTCTAGAAGGGGTCCACCCTTAAGATAGAAATAAAAATAATTATTTAAGAGCCTTGTCAAAAAATTTGAGGTAAGGCCAACCCTAAAGTTAATTTGAGCATTAGGCACAAAACTCGAGAAAGGCTAATCTCAAATAATAAATTAGGAATCTTACACAAAGCTCGAGAAAGGTCCACCTCAAATATTAATTTGAAGATTCAACACTTACACTACAACATTTGGGGTCGAATTTCAACACCAATTTGCGATGCCACTACAATTTGTGTTTTTTTTTGCAAGTGCCCCCGATGGTATCGTAATAGCGATGCTGTTGTTGTATTTGCGACACCCCTTTGGTTATAAACCAAAAAAAAAGAAAAAGAAAGTGTCATTTGTAATTTGTGAATTCAAAGAGCTACCGTGAAGACGGCACTGCACTTTTGCGTGGCGCGAAGAGGGCATTTGAGTTTGGCGTGCGCGAAGAGGCTGACACTGTGTGGGAAGAGCACACTGGCACTTGAGGTAGGCATTCGAGCTTTGTCTTCTCATTAACTCAATTTCATTTTGACGGGATTTATTGATTTAATGGTAGAATATGAATGTTAATAGTGGCATTGTTTACATCTTAGCATTTGGAATGCTCGATGACCCACGAGCTTTGAGAGCTAGGGCATCGTTGCTATTACCTTCAAGGCATTGTGTGAAGTGTTTGATCTCTCTTTATTTGTTTTGTTGTTGATATTCACTATGTGGTACTCCCTGTTTATGATCATTTTATGAGGAAATGTCTTGATGTCCCGCGGGCTGCAAGCTAGGGCATCATACATTGTTTATGAGCTCACTATTGAATATTGGCATTGTTTACATCTTTTCATTTGGAATGCTTGATGACCTGCGAGGTTTGAGAGCTAGGGCATCGTTGCTATTACCTTCAAGGCATTGTGTGAAGTGTTTGATCTCTCTTTATTTGTTTTGCTATTGATATTCACTATGTGGTACTCCCCGTTTATGATTATTTCATGATGAAATGTCTTGATGGCTCGCGGGTTGTAAGCTAGGGCATCATACATTGTTCATGAGCTCACTGTATAATACTAGCATTGTTTACATCTTTTCATTTGGAATGCTTGATGACCTGCGAGCTTTGAGAGCTAGGGCATTGTTTCTATTACTTTCAAGGCATTGTGTGAAGTGTTTGATCTCTCTTTATTTGTTTTGTTATTGATATTCACTATGTGGTACTCCCCGTTTATGATCATTTCATGAGCAAATGTCTTGATGGCTCGCGGGCTGCAAACTAGGGCATCATACATTGTTCATGAGCTCACTATTTAATACTGGCATTGTTCATGAGCTCACTGTTTAATATCTGGCCAGGCCATGTAAATGGTACCAGGCCAACCGAATTAGCCCAACAAAATGTGTCATGTTTATCTTTGTCAAATACACTCGTTCACCATTTTGTTTTTGTTCTTCACACAAATATTGCATCAAAATTAATTGTAAACAATGATTCAAATAAAAAAGAAACAACTATGATAGATCAGACCCCAAAAGAATACAGTCAAGGAGAAATAGTGCCCTAATCAAAGACAAAATGAACTCTTAATGTAAGAAATCATGGAACCAAAGAGGGGAAAGTAAGGCACCAACCAGACTTGGGAAAATATAGCATCTAAAATCATAGAGGATGCTGATTGAAAGAGGAGTTTAGCCCACACAAATTTCACACCTTGCCCACACAAGATCAACTGTAAAGATCTTAGCCTTCTTCTCGCTTGATATCACAATAAGAACAATTAAAATTGAATACTCTTAGTTTTTCTTCAAATCTATTCGAAACTCCTATGAATTCACTATGCATCAGGTATGACATATGAAGGAATGAATTTGAAATAAGAAACAAAAATCTTTCTGTTTAAAAACTAGCATAATTAAGCCTCAAACAAAAAAAGTGCAAACGTATAAACTTACAAGCTATATACACCACCCTGATCCGCTGAAAAGGTCTTATCCTTCTTCTCCCTTAAAATCACAATAGGAACAAATACAATTCAATACTCTTAGTTTTTATTCAAATCTATTTGAAACTCCTATCAGCTCATTGTCCAATAGTTAAACTAACCTATGACTTCAAAGGAGGAATTATGAAATATAGTTGTAGGTAGTTATCTCTTCTATAATGATGGAGGAGTCAAAGGTAATGATCAATGATGTTGTTTCTATTAGATCATACATTAATACACTTACTATTTTGAATTTGATCTCAGGCATCATTCAATTTTATTGATGTCATTGCATGCTTGTTGTTGTTGTGCACCATATATTGTTTAATACACTGTTTATTTCATTGAGACCATGAGCTTGGTATTTGTAATGTATTTTTTGTTATTGGATCAATGCTACCATGTTGTTGAGTCTGTGTATGGCTTGACTATGCACATGCATAATTGTAGATGAAGATCAGTAATAGGGTGCTAGGCATTGCTTAGATCCTTTGTATCTAACCCCATCTTTTCCTTCCTTGCAGGTTTTGGATCATACAAGAGCATTCTAGATTGAACCCCAAGTCAACACTTCATTACTTCAGGCAATGTCTGATACCTTCATTATTTATTTTCATCCACTTATGTATGTTTTCATTCATTCATATTCTTCTGAAAGTTGGCTATTAGCGACCATATATGATGATTCTTGATATTTTTGGGTCATTTGATGAAAAGATGTAAAAGTTTCTTAAAAGTTTATATTTTTTACTTCAATTTTTAAAATCATAAAATGAATAAAATTTAAAGATAAAAAATTAAGATAATCTTTGTCTTCACTTAAAAAAAAAACATAAAGCTCATAAAGCATGGTAAAAGAGGACCCTAACTGTGGTAAAATGGGAAAGTTGCCACCTTGCATTGCTCTTCATATGGTAGCTGCTAAGGAACAATGTTATAAAATTTCAAGGCATGAAATTTTGTATTTTTTGACATCATACTTTTTTCTCCTTAGCATTGAGCTTACAATGTGGGGGAGTTGAAGAAAATATATGTACAGTTATAAAATTTCATGCCTTGAAATTTGGCATGAAATTTTATAACATAGTTCCTTAGCATTTGATCTTTATATGGCAGCCATGACTTTAGGTAGGCATTCGAGCTTTGTCTTCTCATTAACTCAATTTAATTTTCATGGAATTTTTTGATTTAATGGAAAAATATGAATGTTAATACTGGCATTGTTTACATCTTTACATTTGGAATGCTCGATGACTCGCGAGCTTTGAGATCTAGGGCATCGTTGCTATTACCTTCAAGGCATTGTGTGAAGTGTTTGAGCTCTCTTTATTTTTTTTGTTGTTGATATTCACTATGTGGTACTCCCCATTTATGATCATTTCATGAGGAAATGTCTTGATGGCTCGTCGACCGCAAGCTAGGGCATCATGCATTGTTTGTGAGCTCACTGTTTGAGCACCTCATGTCCCTATTTGATTTGCCAGTGCTTTGTTTGTTATATTGATGCTATTAGATCAAATAGGGACATCAGTAATAAAATAGGGACATCCGTAATAAAATAATACACTTACTATTTTGAATTTGAGCTCTGGCATCATGCAATGTTATTGCTGTCAAAACAATAAGTGTATTAATGTATGATCTAATAACAACAACCTCATTGATCATTACCTTTGACTCCTCCATCATTATAGAAGAGATAACTACCTACAACTATATTTCATAATTCCTCCTTTGAAGTCATAGGTTAGTTTAAAATGGAGAGGGGTCTTGAAATATTGTAAGTAAAAACATTACACAGTGGCATTCAGATTAATTACAATATGAATTCACATGCCTTTAATTATGATACACTTTTGAAATTATTAGTCATTGGTCATTTGAAAATTCAAGATATAAGTATACTTGTGCTTACCACACCATACCTCAGCATCATAATGCTTATCATTTTCAAGCTTGAGCGAGGCTTCATACCACGCGTCGTTCGCAGATTTGTATGCAACATTGATCTTGTATATTGCCATGTTGTTGAGGTTGTAGATATCCTTTTACTAATCTTGTATAAAAAACATATATACCATGTTGACTCATAGCCCATGAGGTGTTTCTTGATAACACATTTGACATCATACTTTTTGCTCCATTTTGGTCTTGATTTACTCACTACATGCATATGTTTCCTGAGTGCACATGTTCTGTAGCATAGTTCATTTTAGAAGTGTATGGCTTGACTATGCACATGCATAATTGTAGATGAGGATCAGTAATAGGGTGCCAGACATTGCTTAGATCCTTTGGCTCTACCCCCATCTTTCCTTCCTTGCAGGTTTTGGATCATACAAGAGCTAACTGGATTGAACCTCGGGTCAACACTTCATTACTTCAGGCAATGTCTGGTACCTTCATTATTTATGTTCATCCACTTATGTATGTTTTCATTCATTCATATTCTTCAGAAAGTTGGCTATTAGTGGCTATTAGTGGCTTGACTATGCACATGCATAATTGTAGATGAGGATCAGTAATAGGGTGCCAGGAATTGCTTAGATCCTTTGGATCTAACCCCATCTTTTCCTTCCTTGCAAGTTTTGGATCATACAAGAGCATACTGGATTGAACCCTGGGTCACACTTCATTACTTCAGGAAATGTTTGGTACCTTCATTATTTATGTTCATCCACTTATGTATGTTTGTAGTCATTCATATTCTTTTGAAAGTTGGCTATTAGTGACCATATAGGACCATTCTTGATGTTTTTGGGTCATTTGATGAAAAGATGTAAATAGGGACATCAGTAATAAAATAGGGATATTTTAATCTTTATGAGCTCAAATTCAAAATAGTAAGTGTATTATTTTATTACTGATGTCCCTATTTTATGTCCCTATTTTATTACTGATGTCCTTATTTTGAAGTGTTTGATCATTCTATTACCTTCAAGGCATTGTGTGAATTGTTTGATCTCTTTTTATTTATTTTGTTGTGCATATACCTTCTCTGATCAACTCTGATATGCACAGGTGATGAACATTCATATTTTCTTAAGTAGTACTATGAGTTTTCCTTCCAACACATGTACTATTTTGAAAATCATCACAAGTCCATTTGTTGCAGGAAATCTCACAGTACACATGTCTGCATGTTTTTCACCTGTTCATAGACCAAATGATGAATGCTCAATTGTTGTAATGGAAAAGCATTAGAACCGTCCATATAGGACGTTCAATATTTATATTCATCCACTTATGTATGTTTGCATTCATTTAAATTTTTCTGAAAGTTGGCTATTAGCAACCATATAGGACCATTCTTGATGTTTTTGGGTCATTTCATGAAAAGATGTAAATAG
Organism: Chamaecyparis obtusa; assembly: GCA_027943335.1. Lineage (NCBI taxonomy): Eukaryota > Viridiplantae > Streptophyta > Pinopsida > Cupressales > Cupressaceae > Chamaecyparis > Chamaecyparis obtusa. The sequence continues at coordinate 659,262 of BSBK01004916.1, read as the reverse complement.
GGACATGTGTAATAAAATAGGGATATCTTAATCTTTATGAGCTCAAATTTAAAATAGTAAGTGTATTATTTTATTATTGATGTCCCTATTTGACGTCCCTATTTTATTACTGATACCCCTATTTGATCTAATAGCCTCAATATAAAAAATGGAGCACTAACCAATCAAATAGGGACATAAGGTGCTCAAACAGTGAGCTCATAAAACAATATATTTAGTCTTAATAAAATATTATAAAACAACATATATTGTGTGAAGTGTTTGATCTCTCTTTATTTATTTTGTTGTTGATATTCACTAGCTATGTGGTACTCCTCGTTTATGATCATTTCATGAGGAAATGGCTTGATGGCTTGCGGGCTGCAAGCTAGGGCATCATACATTGTTCATGAGCTCATTGTTTAATACTGACATTGTTTACATCTTTTCATTTGGAATGCTTGATGACCCACGAGCTTTGAGAGCTAGGGCATCATTTCTATTACCTTCAAGGCATTGTGTGAAGTGTTTGATCTCTATTTATTTGTTTTGTTATTGATATTCACTGTGTGGTACTCCCCGTTTATGATCATTTTATGAGGAAATGTCTTGATGGCTCGTGGGCTGCAAGCTAGGGCATCATGCATTGTTTATGAGCTCTCTGTTTGAGCACCTCATGTTCCTATTTGATTGGCTGGTGCTCATATAGTGAACTCATAAACAATGCATGATGCCCTAGCTTGCAGCCCGTGAGCCATCAAGACATTTCCTCATGAAATGATCATAAACAGGGAGTACCACATAGTGAATATCAACAACAAAACAAATAAAGAGAGATCAAACACTTCACACAATGTATGTTGTTTTATAAGATTTTATTAAAACTAAATATATTGTTTTATTAATATTTTAATAAGACAAAGTATTTTGGGTTAGTTTTATGTTGTTTTATAAGATTTTATTAAGACTAAATATATGATGTAAACTCATAATTATGCTTGATATATATATATATACTTCAAAGGAGGAATTATGAAACATAGTTGTAGGTAGTTATCTCTTCTATAATGATGGAGGAGTGAAAGGTAATTATCCCTATTTGATTGGTCAGTCCTCTATTTTTTATATTGATGCTATTAGATCAAATAGGGATATCAATAATAAAATATGCACTTACTATTTTGAATTTGAACTCATAAAGATTAAGATATCCCACTGTTTTGAATTTCTATGTGTTTTGAGCCAATGAAATTTTTATCATCATGATGAAGTAATAGTGCATTAAATGTCTTACTTATGTCCCTATTTGATTGGAGGGTGCTCTTTTTGTTATATTTCTGCTATCAAAGTAGAATGGCAATGGTGATTCAATGCATCTACAGCCTCAACAACATGGTAGAATTGATCCAATAACAGAAAATACATTACAAATGCCAAGCTCACAGTCTCAATGAAATAAATAATGTATAAACAATATATGGTGCACAACAACAGCAAGCATTCAATGAAAACAATAACATTGCATGATGCCCGAGCTCAAATTCAAAACAGTAAGTGTATTAATGTATGATCTAATAGCAGAAACTTCATTGATCATTACCTTTCACTCCTCCATCATTATATAAGAGATAACTACCTACAACTAGGGTATCATGCATTGTTTATGAGCTCACTATTTGAGCACCTCATGTCCCTATTTGATTGGCTGGTGCTCAAACAGTGAGCTCATAAATAATGCATGATGCCTTAGCTTGCAGCCCGCAAGTCATCAAGACATTTCCTCATGAAATGATCATAAAAATGGAGTACCACATAGTGAATATCGAAATTACAAAACAAATAAAGAGAGATCAAACACTTCACACAATATATTTTGTTTTATAAGATTTTATTAAGACTAAATATATTGTTTTATGAGCTCACTGTTTGAGCACCTCATGTCCCTATTTGATTGGTCGGTTCTCTATTTGTTATATTGATGCTATTAGATCAAATAGGGACATATAATTTGATATCAACCTATCATATATCCATTCCAAATGACATAAATCCATTTGAATAAATATATAAATTATTTTGCAAATATACACATTAAGGATCATGTCAGATAATACAAGGGAATTCGGTCAAAATAGGGAGACAATCGCTAAATTGTTGTCTAACTTTCAAAGAGAAGACGATGACAAATGTTATTGTCCATGCAAGAGTTGTAATGGCTTAAAGACAAGAAGAATCAAAATCAAAACAACAAAGAGACATTGTAGGGAGAATGGTCACATTGAAGAGGGGTTTGATTATAATCTAGTGGTAGGTTGTTTGTTATATTGTTTTCACAATTAATATACATATGAACCATGGAAGGAGGTTTGATTATCACATTGAAGGGGGGTTTGATTATCATCATTTTTATATAGGTTAATCTCCCCAGTGTGAATATAGAGGAACATGGAGGTGTGAGTATTGAAGTTGAAGATCATGATCCCATTGAAGATGACGATCATGCGCCAGAAAACACATTTGAAGATGATGGTATGAAAGCATTGATCGTTGACACATTTGGTACTGGTGCTGCTGATGATGATGATTATGATGAGGATGAGATTGAAGACATCCATGATATACCTCTACTTGAGAAGGCAAACACTGTATACACCTAAAAATGGTCATCTAGACTATTAGCCCCTTTTGTTAAATCATCAATTGCTTATTCTTGATCAAATCCTAGTTCTATCATTTATTCAATTATTTTCTATGGGCTAACCATTTTATCCTAAGTCTTTATTTATTTAAAAGAAATATTTCCTCCCCTTTTAATAAATAAAAAGCCCCCACTTTTCCTCTTATCCTAAGTTGCACAAATAAAGCATTATTCTTATTTTATAAAAAGGGAAAAAACATTTTTTGTCTCATATGGACACAAAAATCAACTCTTATTTTCCTATTGGAGGATACTTGTGCACATGGATTGCTCCTCTTTTAAGCTCCACCATTGATTAAATCTTTTTCCTCTTAATCTCCATGGTCCATTCCTTCTCATTTCCTTTAAAAGGAGAGCTCTCTTCTTCATTCTAGATCCCCCAACTTTTTATGCTAACTTTATGCTGTAGGTTTTCTAGGTACATTTGGAGCTTTTGAAGATTTGGAGCATTCTTAGCATCTACATCTCATTCTTGCATTCTACATCTCATTCTTGCATTCTTAGCTTAGCTTCATATTTATGCTTTCTTAGATTAGCTTCATTTCTATGCTCTAGATTAGCTCACATAGATTAATTAGCTTGGGTTGTAACACTTGCATATTTCCTTTCATAGCTTAGCTTGCATTTCCATTTCTAGCATAGCATTGCATTTCATTTTCATTCTTGATTCTTGAGGATATTGGCATTCTTGCCCTTGTCTTCATTGAATCTCCCATTGCATGGTTTACTAGCAAGGTTATAGGCTAAATAGCTCTAGCTGAGAGCATTCTTAAAAACCCTTGCACTCCATGCCTAGGGAGCTATGGATCGATTTGTGAGGGCTCAATCTTGAGTTTCCTTGCATGTAATGATTCATAGAAGTGTGACACATTTATAGCACACAGACACGACCCTTTACGAAGGCTCCCAATCTACTCTTCTCTATGTTGTATTGTTGTTGGTGAATTTGAAGGTTATGAATGGTTTATCCAACATAGCAATGTCATTTATGCTAAGATTTGTCATATATGTCATTATAGTCTATAAAAGGTGAAACATGTACCATTAAGATTGTTTATAGTAATGACTTATATTATTTGTTGCATATTGATAGGTGACTTTCTGTTACCACCATCAAATGTTCTCCCTCAATCGTACCGAGAATTATGTGCCACTATGAAATATATTATAATGGAGTATCAAACAATAGATGCTTGTACCAAAGATCATATTATTTATTATAAAGAACATGAAAATTTAACAGAATGCCCTGAATGTCATACGAGCAGATATCAAGATGATCAAATGACAAAACAGGTGCCTCGCAAGGTTCTTCGTCACATCTCCAGTATTCCATGTCTGAAATGATTATTCAGGTGCAATAGCTTGGCACAATTTATGGATTACGATGCACGTGGTAGGAGTCGAAATGAAATTATTTGAATGTCTGTAGATGGTTCATCATTTATGGACATAGAAGAAAAATAGCCACACTTTAAAGAGGAACCTCAAAATCTCAAGCTTTCTCTAGCAGTAGACGGTGTCAATCTACATGGAAAGATGAGATCCGTTTGCTCGGTGTGACCTATTTTTGTTATAAACAATAACCTTCCTCCATGGATGTTAATAAAGAGGGAGCACATTATGTTGGAAATTATTGTTCTAGGTATCTTATTATTTTATAGTTATCTACATGTAATTATAAGTCTTGGAGTGAAATGGCCACAATAATTATTTGATGTTGTTGGTAATTCAATTAGGTAAGTACCAAGTGAAAGATATGAATGTATATATTGTGCCTTTTATCGATGAGTTATTGGTGTTATGAAATGGTTTCACTATGTATGACATCTCCCGACCAATTGGACAAAGATAATTTCAATTCCATGCAATGCTTGTGTAGACAATTCATGATGCTCCAAGGTTGACACATTTCTGTGTTATGTTATGGTGAATTCTAGTTGTACGTGATAATTCTAATTCTAAAAATATACATATTTAATCCAATTGTATCGTTATCTTGTAGGTCTTCAAACAAAGGGAAAATTTGCATGTCCAATGTGTGGTCCAAAAATGAAATCTTGTCATTCCAAAAGTTTAAGAAAGTAGGTGTTTGATGAGTATAGGCAGTTCCTCCCCAGAAATCATAAGTATCGAAGTGTAGAAAGACATCTTTTCAATGGGAAAGAACAGACTACATCAAAGCCCCGAAGAATGACACCTCACCTATGGTAGTTGGAATATAATAGAATTCAAGGTAATATCATTCCATGTAATGGTCAATATTTGAAAATTATATATTTTGATTGTATTTTGTTGGCTAATTATGTAGTTGATGATCTTGAAGGTCATGAAGGCATCACCGAGAAGCTTTCAAAGGGACTAAAATGTTATCCCAGAGAATTTAGTAGGCTACTCTACTATGAGCATCTATGAATTGTGCATTTGTTTGATACTATGGATATTGGAAAGAATATAACAGAGACACTGTGGAAAATATTGGACAGAAGGCGTGAAAAAGAAAAACTTGGCAAAATTTGTAGTGACATTCATGATTCCAATCATGCAATGAAAAATATCATTGAATCAAATAGCAATGGAGACCGGATTAATGCAAGTGCTATTCCTTGGTTATTAACAGAGCAACAAAGTAATGCTATAAAATAAGTGATCCAAAAAATTTGATTTTCCATAGGATTTGCTGCAGATATAAGCAATCTCATATCAAATAAAAATGATTTTGGGTTAGAGATGAAAATGCATGATTGGCATATCTTCATCAAGGTAAGTCATAGTCTTTTGTATTTACAATATATTTGTGTAATTGCATTCAATTTTCATTGTATGAAATGATCAGTTGACAATTGTTGCAGTATTTGCTACCCCTATCTCTCCCAGAGAACTTCGACAATAATATCAAACAAGTGATATATGATCTTGAAAAATACATGAGGTAAGCAGTGATATTTGCTCAATATATTAAACAATAATATCAAACAAGTAATATATTGTAAAGTCTCATATTTATATATTTATGTCTTGAATCCCTTGTAGGTAGTTGTCATCTAAAGAAATCCATAAAGAAGATATAAAATATTGGAAGAAAAAAATTTGTCGATTAATGTGTGAAATGCAAAAGTGTTTACCTGCAAATTTTTTCAATGCACAAGAACACTACCTCATACACCAAGTTGAGGAGATTGAATTGTGTGGACCTATACATGCTAGGTCAATGTGGATGGTTGAGAGACACTTGAAATTTTTAAAGGGTTTGGTACAACAAAGAGCACGTTCTGAGGGTTCTATGGTTGAGGGATATATGGTATACTAGATGATGGTGTACGTTACTCAATATATTCCTAATCTTGCAGCAAAGACCCATATAGATTGCATTTGGGGTCTCGACTCAATTAAACAATTTGAAGGGGAGTACTTGGTGGGCAATGGTATATTTAGGAAACTAAAAGGTAATAAATTATGAGATGTTATTGTAGTTAATTAATTCTTAATCTTTAAAATAAATCTGTTGTAAGTCATCTATTTACTTTTGTACAACTGCTAAAGAGTGGAATGCAATACATTTGTTTAATGCAAACAATCAAGATTGGATGAGATTATGGATTGAACGATGTCAGCATGATGGTCATAGATTAACATGGGAATCTATGTCTTCATTGGTTATACAAGCTCATCGTAATGGAGATCCTAATGTTACACAAAAGGAAATAGATTTAGCATATGGTTTAAAAGATCACCAGGTACTTATAAATTTTTTAATTAATCAACTGTATGTTTTTCAACTCGTTATGAAATAATTTATACATGTTTGACATTATTGCAAGTGAAACACCACAAGGATATGTTTTGCAATGGTTATAAATTTCGCATCAAAAATTTGGATGACACGAAGAGAACTTGTGATTCTACGATAAGTGCAGTGTTCCAGGTGACTAATATTTCATCTAAAAATGATTTACATCCTCGAGAGTCACAAAATCAATATTATGGTATTTTGGTTGATATACTTGACTGGGACTTTAATTCCTTCAAATTAGTTCTCTTCGTTGTGAAATGGTATAGACTATGACTCAATAAAAATGATCTTGATAGAACTATTATTGAACATGACAATAGATTTCCAATGATTAATACAAGGTTGTTTGAGCCAGTTAGAGAAGAGTCCTATGTTCTTCCAAGCCAATGTGAGCAGATATTTTACTCAGAGGTTCCACATAAACCGGGTTGGTCATTTGTTGTTAGACATGATCCAAGAGGAAGACCGATAAAATATAATGCGATGGAAGAAGATATCGAGGAAGATGAAGAAGTGGAAGATGATGTAGATGATGATCACGATCGAGAGCTAGTCGAAGAAGAATATGAAGAAGAAGACTACGACGATGCTGCTATTGATGACTATGATACTGCTACTGATGACAATGATGCTGCTACTGATGAGGATGATGATGATGCTGATGGTGATGACGACGACAATGGAGATGATAGTGGTGGTGATGATGTTGTCGATGATGATGAGATGGATGAAGAAGAATATCAATGACATGAATGCAATTTACAATTATGCCTGATGTTTGGCATGTTCTAATGATTGTTTTATATGTACTACTCTTATTCACCTTGTTTTATATGTCCTACTTATATGAGAGTTGCTTCTGCTAATTTTCTATTTCCTTGCACATCAATGATGTTAAATCACAGGGGATTCTCTTTGTTCCCTGCAATGGAGTGAGCTAATTCTGAATTGCTTAGTAATTGATTTTTATTGCATGGTTGTCTTTGGTTTGTTATTTGGTTTTGAGTGTCTAGTGATTTAAACCAAAGACTTTGACTTAGCCAAAGAATGTGCAAGTCTACATTAGTATGTTTCTTTTTATTGTAATTATAATTAGTATGAATGAACAAAATAATGACAATGCAATATTTGTGATAATGCAATACTTGTCGAAATAGCATCGATGACTTCGGTCAATGTGCCTATGTGTCAATGTGTTGTTGGCCCATACATGTTGAAGACGTCATGCACAACAAGTAATCCTAGGCATCAATTTTGGGTTTGCCCAAATAGGAAAAAGGTCTGGATACATAATTATATTTTATGTTTAAAAATAATGTGACAACTAATTAATCATTTTATGAAGAACTAATGTACATTTGGTATTGAAGGGAAATAGTGGATGTCAATACTTTCGGTGGGTCGATCAAAGCACATTTACATCTACACCATCTACATCTATACCTAATGTAGGAAATGAGTGCAACTTGTGCAAGGGTTGAGAGGTAGCTAGTGCCGCCAAGATTGCTTCAATGGCGAAAGTAGAAATCATATTCCTGTGATGCCTTCTTTGTGTAGTTTGTGCACTACTTTGTTGGGACCATATGCGTAAATGTGGTTAACAAAGGGCTATTGTAGATAATGATTTTTTTTAAAGAATTTCTAGTAGATACACATAAAGAACATGCACATAAACACGACAAAAGAGAAACATAAATGTAAATATCACAACAGTTGAGAAACATAAATGTAGGCATCATGGTCACAATTTTTTGGAGACACAACATAATTGATTGGTATACCTAGATGATGTAACACATCTATATATCACTCCTCTGGCTCCAAGTTTATACACTGCGGTAAACAAACCCATAGATAAAGTGTAATGTCCCCGCCAGGGAACCCATAAGGAATCAAGTCTATGACCTAAAATTACAACTATTTTTTTTTTCTTAACATTTTAACATATCATCATTACCATTCACAAGTATATACCTTAAGGTTCCCTTAATGAATTCAATTACCATTATCAAGTACTTCATTTTATTACTTAATCTAACAAATTCTAGTTCCATTTCAACTTCAATTTACATTGATTCCATTTCACATCAAAACCTATTACATTAATGAGCTAGTTGAATTAATTTTCTTTACCAAACTAACACGTAATTTACTTTCAAAAGTGAACAAGCACACATTACTTATCTCATCCACTAATTACATTTATTCTTTCATATTTATTTACTCCTTAACATTATCTATGCTCAACTCAATTGCACCATCAAAACTCAATTAAGCTTTTCCATTAAGAGTCCTTACTTTCTATTTTTAATATAATAATAGAAGGAGCGTAAAGTACTTAACCATATATTGCTAACCAACATGAACCATTTAATGAATCATTTTTTCCACAAGTTTAACTTCCACAAATTATCAACTATAACCTTGTAAATAAAGGATTTATATTAAAACCTCATTTGAATAACCAAACATCACTCCCATTGAACTATACATTTAAGAAATCACATCCCATTACTTCTTTCAATAACATACATGTTTCCTTTTACCTTATTACTTCACCTGGAGATACCCATGAACCCTTAGCATATCTTTTCACTAACCATATATCAAAACAAGTTTCCTTTTAAAGAAGTTTACATCCATAAGTACTTTCATTACAAAGGTTTGCATAGAACCATTACTTTCAATTTCATTTAAAATTAACAAGAGATATAAGGTAGGAAATTACTCATTGATTTAACCATATTCAATCCCTTTTTAGATTCTTACAATTTCCTTTTACAAACATAATTAGAGTTATTGCACATTGCTCGAAGGCATATAGAAATATAATTACATCAAGTTTCCCAAGGGCTTACAATACATCTTTACATCTTGATAACAGAAGATAGAGATACATGATACAAGAACAAAATCTTCACCACTAAACGACTGCCTCCCCTTATCCTACACTCACATCAGACAATGACGTCAACAAAGCATGATTGGATTAGTGTGGTTAGTACTAGAATAATCTCTTTTCCATATTGTATAACAAGAATTGCATCATAACATAATAATGTAAATATAAGTCATCTATTAACTTTCACAAACCCATTTAACCATCAAGCACGTACTCAAAATGTCTCATTATCAAAACAAGATAAACAAATCATATAACCCTAAATGTATTAATCATGTCTAATCCCAAGTAACGTTATTAGAGAAGGTAACACATCTAACCCTTAAGTGATTATAATCAATTAACCTAAGGTACACATAAATAATAATAATGAGCATTTCGCATAAAAGCATATAAGTCTATCAGGTGATCCTTTCAGCATTAAGGTCCTAAACTATTGCTGACACATAAGAAGATGTATAGGAACATACCTATGCAATTATTATTATTTCCCATATTAAAATATGACATTAAGGTGAGTTGGAAGAGGTTCAATTTAAGAAACCATTTCAAGAAGGACCATTCTCACATATAGCTCTTCCTAATTTCTAGAGAGCATAACCAAGACTTGATAGGGTTGGAGGGGCATTACATCATCCCTCCTTAAGATTTGACTTACTCCTAGAGGTCAGAATTTTCTAGCCATTAATAAAACTTAAAATAAGAATATTACAAAAATTTCTACTTTAGTCTATCATTGATACATTAAGTATAATTTTCACCTTAGGAATTAGGAGTTCTTTTAATAGCAAAAGACATTTAAAGATTCTGAAACACAATTAAGAATTCAATTTTCATCCTCTAAACTAGATACAGATTTATATAGGGGTTATTTCTTCACAATGCGTATAAATAAGATACTACTATTATGCTACTACCCTAGTAAATATTTTCAAACTAAAAATCATTCACATATTGAATAGCACATAATTTTATGAGATAAGACAAAAACAATTCTCTTTATGTAACTAGTTACTTTTTCTCATCCAGCCTATGGTAAACTTATAGGAGAATCACTAATATCAAACCTACACACAAGATGGAATACACATCCCTTTTCAAATAATGCAACCTAAGATACTTTTTAGGATTCTATTATAACAATTTATTAGTGGTGTATTACAAAATATATTTCGAAGAAATTTTAACATGATTCATTAAACTAGAGCTTCATCAATATTACTTATTAACTAGATATTTAACCAATTCCATATCCCAGAAATTCATAATAAGCTTCTTTCGAGTATATATATTTTTTCCCAACATTAACAAGTTTCTTTTAGAATTTTTTACCATTTTCCAAAATAAAAGTCATAGATTCTTTAATAGAGGTAGAGAAATATGAGTCCTATGACTACCCTCTTATTCAATCAAATTAATATGTTCAACCCACTAACCTTTTGTACATACATTCCATAAAAGAACATTTGCGAAGTAACTACAAGTATTGTTATCCTTATATGCATCTTCCATATGACATCTGTACTATTACCTATGAATTCAAATTCTTCTATATTTCCATTTTAGGACAGTTAAAAAGTTTGACTTAAATATTATAAACATATAATTATTCCTTTCATAATAACTCATCGTTCCTATACACCAACAATGTTGTTAGCTTCAACTTCTATTTTACACACAAAAATGATAACAAAGGAAATTATTACTACACAATTTTCTTTAATATAATATCCCTTCCTTATAGTTGATGACTTTTCTCTAGTCTAACTCCCACCATTTATGTGGATCATAGATAATTTCAAATTTCTTATTGTATAAACAAACACTTCTCCTTTAAACCATTGTGTACTATAATCCTATTTATTACAAAACTTGGGGACATAGGTCCTTTACCCAAGGGGTCCTATAGCTAAGCTCATTCTCCTTAACGACACATGCAATTTAACCTTTTAAATATACTTCTTGAAAAAGAAGGGAGAGACACATCTGATTCAATAATAGATTTAATTTCTTACTTGAGAGGGTATGAAAAAAAGATATTCTGCTTAATCTTGTGATATTTTGAAATATCAATCATTACCTAAGTTCAACATGTTATCTCAGTTTTCAAGAAAATATAAGTTCATAAATCCCTAAGTTCTTGAGGAAAGATAAAAGATACATTTACTAGACATGTTTTAAAACCATCCAATATTAAAATCCTTTTTGTCCTAGAAACCTAATCATCCCTTGTTTTCCAGCATAAGTACAACATGTTTCAAATATATCTAGCCTTAAATAATCAGACATAACAATCATGGTGTTATCTAGCATTTATAGGGAAGTAGAGTATATAAATTTTCATACTATTTTGGTAGTCATTCATAAGATCAGGAGATAAGATAAACAACTTTCCTTACAATTCTTTAAGATTTTCTTAGAACAAGGATAAGAACACAACACCCAAGTATCAAGAATTCTTGACCATCTATTTGAACCACATGAATCTTATAATAATTTTAGATATTCCTTTCTTGCAAGATATTATGGTAGAAATATAGAAAACATACCTTTTATGTTCAATGCTCAAGTTTGTTAACATAAAGGAAACTTAAAAAGAAGACAAACAATGTATTCAAGTTTGGTAGGCCAGAAGAAAACATCAGATGGGGAAACACAATAGACTCAAGTATTATGAGTATTCCAAGTATGAGTCCCAAGGTTCTTAGTAGAACAACCTAGGGCTTATATTCTATCCCTATCAGAATAAGTTGTCTCCTGAGGGATAACTTTTCTTTCGATGGGTTCTAGCTATAGCAAAATTAGCTATCAGAGTTGTCTCTTTTGAGACTTCTCTGAGTCATTACTCAAAATTTGTTCTCCCACCTATTCCCATAGAGAATTTATTTGTGGGATGATGAGGGAGAATATTGAGCTCACTCCTAAGATCATTTACGATGTTGGAAAGCATCTTGGAAGAGTGTTACAACCTAAGTATAGATATAGAGTAGACATTAGTTAATAATAAGAAGAAGAGACTAAGTTAAACACAAATAGACCCTAGAGCTCCCAGTGTAGCAACCTAGGGCTCTGATACCAAATGTAATGTCCCTGCCAGGGAACCCATAAGGAATTAGGTCTATGACCTAAAATTACTACTATTTTTTTTTTTCTTAACATTTTAACATGTCATCATTACCATTCACAAGTACATTCCTTAAGGTTCCATTAATGAATTCAATTACCATTATCAAGTACTTCATTTTATTACTTAATCTAACAAATTCTAGTTCCATTTCAACTTCAATTTACATTGATTCCATTTCACATCAAAACCTATTACATTAATGAGCTAGTTGAATTAATTTTCTTTACCAAACTAACATGTAATTTACTTTCAAAAGTGAACAAGCACACATTACTTATCTCATCCACTAAGTAAATTTATTCTTTCATATTTATTTACTCCTTAACATTATCTATGCTCAACTCAATTGAACCATCAAAACTCAATTAAGTGTTTCCATTAAGAGTCCTTACTTTCTATTTTCAATATAATAATAGGAGCGTAAAGTACTTAACCATATATTGCTAACCAACATAAACCATTTAATGAATCATTTTTTCCACAAGTTTAACTTCCACAAATTATCAACTATAACCTTGTAAATAAAGGATTTATATTAAAACCTAGTTTGAATAACCAAACATCACTTGCATTGAACTATACATTTAAGAAATCACATCCCATTACTTCTTTCAATAACATACATGTTTCCTTTTACCTTATTACTTCACCTGGAGATATCCATGAACCCTTAGCATATCTTTTCACTAACCATATATCAAAACAAGTTTCCTTTTAAAGAAGTTTACATCATAAGTACTTTCATTACAAAGGTTTGCATAGAACCATTACTTTCAATTTCATTTAAAATTCACAAGAGATATAAGGTAGGAAATTACTCATTGATTTACCCATATTCAATCCCTTTTTAGATTCTTACAATTTCCTTTTACAAACATAATTAGAGTTACTGCACATTGCCTGAAGGCATATAGAAATATAATTACATCAAGTTGGCCAAGGGCTTACAATACATCTTTACATCTTGATAACAAAAGATAGAGATACATGATACAAGAATAGAATCTTCACCACTGTACAACTCAGAATCCAAGCCACGACATGAACCATGAACAATACCTCAAAAGATATTTGCCACCCAAGCATGTGAAACTAATAAAGTTCCACCCCCCATGCTAGGAGATAGAACCAAGGTATTCTCAAGACCTTAAGGCAATCTAAGTCTTAAATACCAATAAATCCAAGACTCAAAATAAAAAGAATAAGGCACATAAAAATATCATCATATTAAAACACCGAGGTTAAGGTTCTATGAGACCACCTAAGTGAGTTTCATCACACAACCGGTATATTGGGATCCTTCCTGGGAACCATGTAAACCCGGTCCCCTCTTTATGAATAGGGATCCATCCTAGTAGTTATCCCTGGTCCCGATACTCCAATCAGGTCTGTGTGGGCATTATTATATATTTTTTCATTATCTTTTGAATCCCCCCTTTCCAGGTTAATTTTTAAGGTACAAACCCACCCATAGGATCATTTGGAAACCACTTTAGGGTTCCAACACCTAAGGTGAGCCAATCACTTAGGGTTCCTATCCCCTTACCCTATCACAATCCACAAATACAAGATAACACTTCCAAGTCCTAATTCATAGGTTTAGGAAACTCCCCTGCGCACTTAGGCCCTTAGAGCGAGTCCTAACCTTAGCCATATACATAACAGGAACCATTGGAAGAATGTCTATCACAAGACATCTCAAAGAAAAACATAAAACTTTCCACATGCATTAGTACAACTTTCCAAGGATCATTTATAGGTCTAAGGAACCCTCTCGTGCACATAGGCCACCGAGATGAGTCCTAGCCTCATAAAATAAACTCAAGAATATGCCAAGTGAAAAAAAACATCATACATAAACCATATAACCTCAACACAACAAGTAATAAAAATACATAGGGGATACAAACTTCCACATGCATAAACACAACATTCCATATCTTGTTTTTTTTTATAAGTCTAGGAAAAGCTCATGTGCCTGAAATTTGGCTAAGTCTGATATTTAAAAAAAACCAAAATCTAGAATTTTCATCTTAACTCCTATGAATTTGAAACCTATCCCAGTCATCTCGGAAGGTACCTAATTCCTTTATACAAGTATAACTTAAAGTATAAGAATACTTAAATGTTATACTTGTATAAATCTTGTAAATATTAAGCCCCTGAAACCCTAAAAACTCCAAACAACTTTCTATATAAACTCGTACGACAATGTATGTATTCCCATACGACATTTGACCAAGTTTCGTATGGGTATGACTATAATGTCATACGACACTGCAAGGTACTTCCACAAAATTAAATTTTAAATTTCCTGAATACACTTCAAAATTGATTTTAACCCATAAAAAAATGTATTTATTCCCATACGACTTTTGACCAAGTGTCGTATGAGTATGGATACAATGTCGTATGAAACTGTAGGGCACTTTTATGAAATGAATTCAGAATTGCTCGAAAAGACCAAAAAAATGACTTTTTAAGGCATGGAGAGTGCCTGGGAAAGGTTCCCTGAGATCAACCTGATGTAGGGACCTCAGTACCACATCCAAAACACATCCTCAACACTACCTAAGTCTCAGATAAGATTAAATCAAATTGAAAATATCAATTCACAGAGAAGGCCTACAAAAAGGAAAAAATGGGAGAGAAGGACTGCAACCTTTCCTAAACCATCCCAAACCTTCCTAAAATTCCCTAAATCATTACATAAATCTCACAAATAGAAAAAGGAAGTATCACAACAAATCCCAAACTCCCAGGAAAGATTTTACTATTAAAACTATACAAACATTTACATAATTTCTTTCCGGCAACACAATAGAAATACACAGACAATATAACACTTAAATTTCCTTTTTTATTTCGTAGTAAGCTATCACATAACAATCAAATCACATAGCATTTAAAAACACAAGCACACACACAGGAGAATTGGAGAATTCATCCCAGTATAGACCCTACTGGGGGTCCTGCGGAGAATTCTCTTCCCTTGGCTGGAGACCTTCTTGGAAATCCACAAGCCTTGAGTAGATAGCTTCCTGGCAAGCTTCCTCTGGAAATCAAAACCCAAAAATCCAATCCCATTTGTCCTCACCAAATAGAAACTCTCAAACTTAGACATCATAAATAAAATTATGGAAAAATCCATTCAGAGCATTCCAAAAATCTTCCCGAAAAATCCTTCCCCCAAACCACACAAAATTGAAATATTTATCCTCCAGCCATGTGGTTGGGGGAGTTGCTTTACGGTAAGCAACTTCTCCAACTTCCATAATTGGTTGGAAAATAAACAAATTATTCTCATAAGCACTTAACAAAGTTTTAATAAATTTAATTAAAAATAACTTCAAAAGAAATCATAACAAGAACACTCAACAAATAACTTTCAAGAAAACCACATAGCACATAGGGAAACCAACTAGCCTAACTTCTAGGAGGTCTTGAGTTCAACTCCCTCCTAGATAGCTAGTTTTACTACAAAGAACATTTATTTTTATTATTACTATTATTAATATTATTTTCACTTTTTATTTAATACATTTATTTAATACACTTCATTGAATTCACTTTAAATAACATACCACTAAAACAATCAGTAAATCCATACAAATATTATTATTTATATAAGCATGGGTATATGTGTGTGCACCTACATATACACATACCTATATAACATATAATTAATGTAACACATATAAAATAAATAAATATATATACATATACTTACAAGGATAAATCTAACTCACATCATAAATCACAGAACAACGTCAAATCATAAATCACAAGACCACATCACATAGTGCATTCGGATCTCCCAACTAGGGTAACCTCCTAAATGGAAATCTAAGTCTATGGTAACCTTGAGATTAATCTTGGTAATATCTCCACACAACAATAGTTTGAGTATTTTGAAGGCACGCTCAGACCTGTGTAGCCAGGTGAAGTTGATGCCTCGTATCTGCATCCTACAACACCAACCAACATTCATACATATATATATAAATAGACAGTGACAACCAAGGATGGAGAGCACGACATCATGTGGACCTCTTGTAGGAGTAACTATGACTGTCTGGGTCAAAGACAACCTGGTAGGGTTAAGGATGACCTAGACCCTAACCTAGGGCAATGTCTACCTCGTCCCTGACCCGGGGTCCAATTTTCATATTTCCAGGAATTACAGGATGTTGGGTTTCAGAAATATTTCTTTTCCCACTTCCAGGTCGGCCATTTCAAGTTTCAAAATGGTAAATCCTTAAATTGCATTTAATTTGGGTCCATTTCTAGGGGTTAAAGTTAATTGGGATTTAATTCTCCAATGTCGGCCTTCTCTAGAGGTTTGTGCCCTAGATCACTATAAAAGGAAGCCTTCCTTTCTCATTTTCTCCATCAAGTTTTGTGGAAACATCAATTCACATCCACTTTTCACATCTCTTTTGGCCACCAAGAAATTTCATGATCAAGCTCTCAAGTGCAAGAAAGAAGGAGAAGGAAAGCAAGCAAGAATTCATTCATCTTCAAGCCTAGCATTGAAGTGTTCAAGCATTCAAGCACCCATCAAGGAGATCCATTGTTAGCTATTGAAGGATTCAATCTCTTTGGAGCCCCCTTGAAGATTTCTCCATCCACATTCATCCAAGCCTATTCCTATGAAAAGATCCATTCAAGATTGGTGTTGAAGATCTAATGCCATTGATTTGATACATCCTACATTCATTCTTTATTCATTGGGAGCATCCATACTTGTGGATTCAAGGATTTAAATCCTCCACAAGGGTTTTCAACATAAGCAAGGTGAATTGTTCCATTTACTTTATTTATTTACATTACAATTTCAATTCAATTTCAAGGTTAATTCCTAAATTGGGGTTTGACCAAGGCAGACCCCCCATCCAAACAACAAAAACCCATTTTTCTTGTAGGTACAAGTGTAGGACTGTAGATCGGAGCTTGGATCTGGATACCCTTTTCGGTGAACTTCTAAGATCCGTGAACAAAGTCAAAGATGACCTTCAAAATTTTGAAGTAGTCCTTGACCTTTTATCTAGGTCAAAGACTACCTGCTTCCAGAAAGACAAAATTTTTTTGGATTTTCTCTGTCTCGGCATTTCCAATTTGTAATAGGTTGCAAAATTGCCCGAAACTGTACATAGGCATCAGAAATTAGCGTTTTCTAGATCTGCCCTATTTTGAGGTTAGTATTTTCCTTTCATTTATTTCAGATTTCAAGCATATACTCTTCATAGCGAAATATAAGGTTTTCTCCTTCATTCATATTCTCCATAGATTGATTCTTTAGTGTATTGACCTTTTGGTTGATCAATTTGGATCTCTTCTTTGGGAATTTGGATTTAGAAGTAGATCTCATATTCCCCCTTTTCATATCACACTATTCATTTTGGTATGCATCCTATTTTATTCTATTTAGGCACAAAAGGTTGTGTCATGTGAATTTTGAAAACATGGTTAAGATAAGTAAGAAAAGAAAAATCAGAGGCTTACTGAGCTTATCTAAACCTGACCATGTCATGTGTAAACAATATCAAATGGGAAAAATGTCAATATCTAGTTTCAAGATAAAGACCTATTCATCTAAAGCTATTTTGGAGTTGGTTCATACCAACTTATGTGGTCCTATGAGAACTCAGAGTTATTATGGCGATAGATATTTTATTTTATTTGTCGATGACTACTCTAGGATGATGACAGTTATGTTTTTGAAAGAGAAAACTAAAGCTTTCAAGATGTTTAAATGGGATAAATCTAAAGTGGAAAAGAGTTAAAATGTTTAAGATCAGATAGAGGTGGTGAGTTTATTTATGATGAGTTCACTAACTTTTGTAATGAGCATGGAATTAAAAGACAAGATTTTGCACTGAGAACACCAGGGCAGAATATTTGGAAGTAGATGTTAGATTCTAAAAGATGATAGAAATGGAAAATTTGATTCTAAAGGTGATGTAGGAATATTCTTAGGATTCTCTACTAAAAGTAATCTTACAAATGTTTCAATAAGGTTTCTAACAAAATGATTGAAAGTGCAAATGTTAGAGTTGATGAGTTTGCTGAGAAAAATGATGAAGAAAGCAAAAAGAAACTAGAAGACTACAGTAGATTTACATACATTGAGAAACTTGACATTCTACCCATGCAATAGGCTGAAGCTATCGAGCATCAGCCTATAGAGACCAAGAATTAGGAAGTAGCTACTAAGGAAGATTTTGATCCTACACCGACTGATGAACAAAGAAGAGAACAAGTGTTAGCAAAATTTGTGACAAGACACCATCCACATAATCAGATTATTGGTGACAAGAAAGATGGCATGATGACACAAAGTAAGTTGAGAAACACAACATGTTTAGTTTGTGAATTTAAACCTAAAAATATTAGATATGCACTTGAGAATGATGAATGGATTAAGCAATGAATGCGGAAATTGAGCAAATACTGAAGAACAAAACATGGACATTAGTACTGAGACCAAATGATAAAAATGTTATTGGAACCAAATGGATATTAAGAAACAAGTTGAATGAAAATGGTGAAGTCACTAGGAACAAAGAAAGATTTGTATGTAAAGGATATGCACAAGAAGAAGGTATTGATTATGGTGAGAATTTTGCACCAGTTGCAAGACTTGAAGGAGTTAGAATATTACTTGCATATGTTGCCTACAAAGGATTTAAAGTATATCAAATGGATGTTAAATCTACATTTTTGAATGGGATACTTGAGGAAGAGATTTACATTGAACAACCTAAAGGTTGTGTTGATCCAAATCAGAAAAACATGGTATGTAAGTTGCACAATGTATTGTATGGACTGAAACAAGCATCGAGAGCATGGTATGAAAGACTGTATTCATATCTTATTAGTATTGGATTTGTTAGAACAAGTGATAATAGCAATTTATATTTGAAAAGAGAAACTGATGACAAGATTTTTATTGCTGAAATTTTTGTTGATGATATCATATTTGGAGGACATGATAATCTATGCATTGAATCATTTGCTGATGAAATGAGAAAGGAATTTGAAATGTCAATGTTTGGAGAGATTAAATTCTTCCTTGGTTTACAAATTCTACAATAATGTGAAGGGATATTTATAACAAAATCAAAGTACATCAAAGAAGTGTTGAAGACCTTTGGAATGGAAGATTCAAAACCAGTAGGTACACCAATGGTCACAGGATGCAAGTTAACAAAGGATGATTAGTCAACCGAGGTAAATCAAACACTATATAGATCAATGATTGGAAAGCTGATATATGTTGTCCATAGTAGACTGGATATTGCACATGTAGTTGGGATTGTACCAATATTTTATGCTAATCCTAAGGAATCACATATGATTGTTGTTAAGAGGATTATGAGATACTTGAAAAACACAAACAATTATGGTTTATGGTACAAGAAAGAGGGCAATTTTGAACTACAAGTTTACACTGATGCAGATTGGGCTGAAAATATTGATGATTGGAAGAGCACTACTGGTGGAGAATTCTTTTTGGGAGAAAGATTAGTTACTTGGATAAGCAAGAAACAGGTATGTATCTCTCAGTCTACTAGCGAAGAAAAATATGTTGTTGTTGTTGCTAATTGTTCAAATATTGCATGGATAAAATAACGTTTGAAAGGGATGAATGAAGAGATCGTTGATCTAGTGATAATATATTGTGACAACACAAGTGCTATAAACATTTCTAAGAATCTAGTGATGCATGAAAATACAAAGCACATATCTATTAAGTATCACTACTTGATGGAACAAGTACAAGAAAAGTAAGTGAAAGTGGAGTTTGTGAAATTAAAAGAATAACTTGCAGACAAATTTATCAAACCCTTACCTAAGGATACCTTTGAGTACTTGAGGTCTAGAATAGGGGTCCATCCCCTATCTATCAGTCACTAAGGTGATTAGGAGGTTGCATCAACCTATGCTAAATATCATAATATCAAATGATGTTGATGCATATTGTTCACACTTTAGGTTTCCTAAGGTTGTGAAAGCTGGAACAGAGAACACTGTATATTGGTACATGAAGGTACTTGATCTGAACCAAACACCATAGATAATACTTTGGCTACTACAGAATTTTTTACTATTTTTGGCATTGTTGTCAAAGGGAGAGAATGAATCAATGAAATATCTATGCAATGGGAGAGAAGAATCAGAAAGGGTTGATGAATCACAGAGAAGCAAAAGATCAAATCCGCAAGGAGAGTCTGCATGAAATGTTGTATAGTGATTAAACATATTAAATAAAAAAGCTAGAGAGAGCTTACTAAGCTACAACATTTATCTATAGAGTTGTAGTATAGATGTTTGGTATTATATGGCATACTTCATATTGTGTTGCCATCAATGCCAAAGGGAGAGATTGATGACCTACAACTGATTGAATATCTTGATGGAATGAATGGACAAGTAAAAGAAAGTGATTAGAGATCACCAAGATACTAAAGTGATATGTAAGGCAATTAAATTAGTCAATGTATTGTCATTGATGTCAACTAGTTTTGACTATACTTATCATGACAGTTACAAACATCTGAAGAAGAAATATTATAAATAAATTATAGGAGAACAAAGCATGGTCACCAAAATGTAGATGAACAAAGAGTGATCTCCTAAGAAAAATGTGTGCGATGTGATAATATGATGAGGATGGGAATATAAGATATACTTCTTAGCCCCAAATTCTCAAAGGAAGATCCAAATTGATTAACCACAAGAGGATGGTCAATACATAGATGAATCAATCGATGGAGGATATGAAGAAAGAGGATAACCTTTTATTTCATTATGGTAAGTATGTATTGGAATCTTAGTTTAATTCAAAACAAATACTAATCTCAAGTATGATAGATCTGGAAAATTCTATTTTATGATGTCTGTGTACAGTTTCGGGGAATTTTGCAACCAGATCTAGGTTGGAAATGCAAAAATAGAGAAAACCCAAAAACCTTTTGCTTTTTGAAGTAAGGTTGTCCTTGACTTGAAATAGGGCTAAGCTCTTACCCTGGGGTACAATCTTACTCCAAAAGGTCATCCTTGACCTGCACTATTCCGACAAAAATTTTGTTCGTGGATCCTGGAAGTTTGCCAAAAAGGGTACTCAAATCTGCACTGATATTTCCTACCATGCACCTGGATCTGAAAGAAAAAGGATTTTTTTTTGTTGGATGAGGGGTTTGCCTTGGTCAAACCCCAGTTTGGAATCAACTTTGAAATATAACTGAAATTGCAATATATCAACAAAGTAAATGGAACTATTCACCTTGCTTATGTTGAAATCCTTGTGGAGGATTCAAATCCTTGAATCCACAAGTATGGATGCTCCAAATGAATGTAGGATGTCTCAAATCAATTGCATTAGATCTCCAACACCAATCTTGAGTAGATCTTGGAATAGGAAGAAGCTTGGCTGAGTGTGGATGGAGGAATCTTCAACAAGAGTTCTCCAAAGAGATTGAATCCTTCAATGGCTATCAATGGATCTCCTTGATGAATTGGATCATGGATGCTTGAATTATTAAATTATTGAATGCTTTACTTCTCCTTCTTTCTTTCTTGATGATTTCTTGATCACTTGATTGCACTTGAGAGATTATAAAAAGATGCTTGTGAGGTGATTCATGAAAAGTGGATGTCAAAATGAAAGAGGAAGGCTTCCTTTTATACTAGTCTAGGGAAAAAAATTCTAGAGAGGCCGACATAGGGGAATTAAATTCCAATTAAGCCTTAACCCCTAGAAATGGACCTAGATTAAATAAAATTTAAGAGTTTACCATTCTGAAATCTGAAATATCCAACCCGGAAGTGGGAAAGAAAAATTTATGAAGCCCGACATCTCAAAACCTATGGAATCTAAAATGTGGACCTAGGGTCAGGGTTGAGGTTGACTCTAACCTAGGTTAGGGTTGAGGTCATCCTTAACCTAGGTCAAAATCGAGGTTGACCTTGACCCAGAAGGTCTTCATTGACCCTAAGGTCAAATATCTCAGATCTTTAGGAAAAGGTGCCTGAAAGGAGCTGGAAACAGGTGGAGAGAGAAGTAGAATAGGGGGAAAAGCTAGATCTAGTCAAAAACCCACTCAAGGTGATTTTCATGATCCCAGACCACCTACTCGGAGGGCTAAACTGGTCCTAAATGAAAGTGCTTCCATTTTTCAACAATACATTTAGCCCCCACTTTGGTAAGAGAATGGACTTGATGCAAACTCTTGGTAAAGGAGATCATAATGAAAAAGATAATCTTATTGAAATCAAAGGGACAAAGAATCCTCAAGCCCCCAAGGACTCAAGTCTTCATGAACTCCAAGATCACAATAAGAGAGACATCTCTAGAAGAGAGAGAGAGAGAGAGAGAGAGAGAGAGAGAGAGAGAGAGAGAGAGAGATTATCTCATCCAATGAGAACTTATGTCCCACTATGAACCACACAAGGAAACAACACAACTAGAAAGATGGAATTGAACTACCTAGTGAATGTGGCTACTCACTAGTCAACCCATCAAAGATTCACCCCTAGGAATATTCTATTCCACAGGAGTAAAACCAAAAGCAAAAGAGATCCAGTCTTAAGGACACATTTGACCTTAAGGGATCAAAATTTTGAAACTAGAGGGATCAAGAGATCCTATAAAATGAAAATCCATGCTTTAAGGATTAGTCGCTAATCCCTATAGGGAGAAAAGTACCTTCAAAAATATATGTATATTGAAAGTGTGTGTGTGCAATAGGTGAGCAAAGCGTATGCCCCCATGTTAAAGTCATTGATAACACTTTAATAGGAGAAATGGCTTGAACAGAAACATAAACAACTCCACTGATTATGTTTCCACTACGAGATGCCCCCAAATGAAGACAAATCAAGGGAAATACCACATAAACATAGAGAGAACACAGAAGGGATCTACCTACCATGGGGTGAATATGAGCATAAGATAATATATATATGATATTATTGTAAATGAATTGACATCATTCCCCAAGGAAAGTAGAACTACAATCACAATGGAGGAAATAACACAGAAGAGCTATGAAGAAGAATCTTTTTCAAACCATGACATGGAGACCAAAAAAGTATCAGTGCTACCAAGTTGCAAATCCAAGCAGATTACAGAAGGAAACATTTATGAACACTAGCATAGGTACAACATAACATGAAACACCATATAGAAGAGTAAAGATACATATAGAAGAATAGTACAACAGATTTGATTCCTTTATCACCTTGCACCAACAAAGTAACAAGGGTCGTATAAAAGAATCTAACAAACATTTAGCAAATAAATTATGGGAGAAGCACAATATAACAGACAAACACATAAAAAGCTACTATGTAGGATGATCCAATCAAGTGCACTGCCTACTCTCCCCATCTTGTTCTATATCATTTAGGGAAGTTGGGTAACTCGTAAGAGGGACTATATCCAACACTGTAGGAATGATAGCTAGTTCCAAACAAGGATCCTCTTGAGAATCATAATGTTCGATACTAGGTGTAAGTGATAATTGTGATGAAAGCATATTAGGTAAATCAATGTCAATTTCAATAGTCTCATATTCATCATTAACATCATTAGTATCATCAATAGTATCTTCTTAATCTAGATTAATCAAAATAGGATCTAAGATACGAATGGAATCATCATAATCTTGCATCTTAACATCATTATTAGAAGTAAGTTCTTCTAACACATCATGCATAGATTGATCAAAAGAAGGTAAAGAACTTTGAATAATAGAATTACGGGCCTTAGCTTGAGAATGAATCTTCTTATGATGTTCATTATTAGATCAATTATGTTTTGTCTTTGAAATATGTTGAGAACTAGGAGGAACAACTATCAGATCCTTCGCAGGTTCTATAGGAGGATTAGTAGGATTCTGAGCATACTGACAAGCAACACTAGGAGCTTGATTAATAGAACTAGAAACCATAGATAAAGGAGGTATGGAAGGTGTAGGTAAAAGACCATGATTAAGATCCATCAGTGGCATGCTTAACTCAAGAATCTTGTAATGCTTATAGGCTTGATATGAGTGAAAAAGATTATCAAGTCAAGAAGGACATGAATTAGGTATTGAAGGCCAAAAGAAGTCAAGTGTAGCACAATCCCTGGGCCTAAAAGGTTGATATAAACTATGGTTAATCATCTTCACTTCTTCATCATGAACGAATTTAAGATACTTATGGATAGGAGAAGCAACAACATGCATGGCATTCAACCAAGGAAAACCAAGCTTAACTTTAAATTGATCAGAAGTAGGAACAAAAAAAAAGGTAGTGTTCACAATTTTACCACAAAGTTCAACCAGAAAGTCAAAAGAACCAAATGATGGATAAAAAAACCATTAGAAGTTTGAATCCATACATCAGATGTATCATAAGAATCACGTTGCAAGTTTTTCATAAAAATATTTTCTTCAGTAATAACATTGACTAAAGACGTAGGATCAACTAGCGTAGGTATCTTAGAAATCCTAGCATAAATGTAAAGGGGGCCCTTAGGAGCTTTAATAGTCTCAAAATAATCAAAGGTAATCAAAATTTCCCGAGGTCTCTTATTCTTAGGTTTTTTTCAAGGTTTAGGTTGAGATTTTAGTTTAGGCTGCGGTTTTGGTTTAGGTTGAGGTAGAACTTGAGGTTGGGTTTGAGGTTGAGGCTAAGGTGGAGATACAGATTGAGACAAAACAACATGCTTCACATGGTTAACAATGTGATTAATATCATCCGTCTTTGAATCATAAATAATATCCATAGAAGATGGCTGAGTAATGGTATTAGTATCATGTGTAGGCAAAGGATTCGTATAAATTTGAAGGTTTTGATTAGGAGGAGAGATAGACTTGTACCCACTACTATCAAAATTATCAACAAATAAAGCATTAGAATCAATTAAATCTTGAACCTTATGTTTTAAAGAATAACACTTCTCAGTATCATGTCCATTTTGACGATGGTATTGACAAAAAGCTTTAGGATCAAAAGATTTAGACGCTATCGTAGCAGGTAAAAGAGGTTGAATAGGAGGTAAAGTAATCATATTAGTAGTTAACAACCTATTCATAATATAATGTAAAGATTTAGAGATAGAAGTATACGTACGATTCAAATGAAAAGCAATGGATGTAGAAGTGGCATTATGGGATGCAACAATAACTTGATCAACAATTATATTCACTTGTTTATTTATCTTGACATAATTGTTAGAATTTTAAAATTTATTTGGATTAGGAGCAGCATCACTCTTGTCAACTGGAACAAGAGCCATTGGAGTGTTTCTCTCAAATTGACTCACTTGTAATTGATAATGATGAAGCGCTGCACAAAGTTGTTGAAAAGAGGTAAATTCAGTAAGTAGAATCTTATCTCTAATATCCCTTTGTAAATTTGAAATAAACATACATTGAATATCCATATCAGGAACAAGATAAGAAATCTGAGCATGCAAATGCTTAAATCTACCAATGAATTTAGTCAAAATTTTCTTAGTATTTTGTTTACAATGCATCAAATCAGTTAAAGACACTTGCAGACCAATGTTATTTTGAAATTGTTGAATAAAAGCATGGGCAAGTTTTGGAAAAGAGTCAATAGAATAAGGAGGCAAGGAAAAATACCATTGTAAGGCCTTGTCATAAAAAGTTCTAGCAAACAACTTGGCTAAAATCCTATGATCATGAGCATAGTCACTACAAAGGATTTGAAATGTTTTAACATGAGTAACAAAGTCTCCCTCACCATTGTAATTCTCAAGATGAGGCATATCGTCTTGCTAAGGAACAGGAGTACGAATGATGTCTAGGGATAAAGGACTTCTCATGTCACATGTAGGATTGCTAAACTTGTTTTGAATTAAGGACGCAATTTGTTGTTGTAAAGAGGACATAGTTTGAGCCAAACTGATGATTGTTGAATCATTAGAGGAAATAGGAGGCATAGCAATATTAGAAACACTAGGTAAAGTGTATGAAGTTGTAGGAATAGAAGACACAACTGGAGGAACACTTGGAACCACAGTTGGAAGAGGATTAGAATAAGTAAAAGGAACATTATGGTAAGAAGGTTGTGATGTAGGAAGGGATACAGGAGGAACACTCATAGTAAGAGAGGGAACTATTGTAGTCACCAAAGGAGAGGTATAAGTAGGAATACTAGGTAAGGGAATGAAAGAAGGTTCTACACTAGTAATCGGAGGAATCAATCCTAAATCTTGAGCTTCTTGAACTAAAGGTTTAACATTTGAATGCACAAGGTGAGTGATACCACAAAGGAGATTAACACCTTGATTATTATCACAAAGAAATTTCTTAAGAGCCTCTATAGCTTGAATAGAATCTTGATTATGGTTTTCTTGGATAAGCCAATTACCCATTTTGTCAAGTTTGATTGAAATTTTTTGGACTTGTTCAAGAGGGACTCTTAAAGCATCATCCTCATCATGAGATGACTGAGAATATTTTTGCTCCATAATAGGGTTGGAATCATGAATAATCAAATTTTCATTCGAGATCCTAAGGAAAGGAGAGGAAGGCTCAGGATCAAAGGCACCCATAAGTCTACAAATTCTTCTAACTAGAATATTATAGGTAGGACTAGAGGTAGAAAATATCATATACCAATGCAATGCAAATGAACTAAACTAAGAAAACACAAAGCATGAACAAATGAATGTTTTTACATTTTTATTTTATATGAGATGAAAACACATAAAAGAAACCTAATACTTGCAAGATCTAACACCATAAAAGAAAGAGTTGTCTATCATGGGTTCACCAAAATGTAGGATGAAGGTGAACACACAAGGTAATACAAAGGTAAATCTAACACCAAAAAGAAAAGAGTTGTCTATCGCAGGTTCACCAAAATTTAGGAGAACAAAGCGTGGTCACCAAAATGTAGATGAACAAAGAGTGCTCTCCTAAGAAAAATGTGTGTGATGTGACAGTATGATGAGGATGGGAATATAAGACATACTTCTTAGCCCCAAATTCTCAAAGGAAGATCCAAATTGATTAACCACAAGAGGATGGTGAATACATAGATAAATCAATCGATGGAGGATATGAAGAAAGAAGATAACCTTATATTCTATTATGGTAAGTATGTATTGGAATCTTAATTGAATTGAAAAAAAATACTAACCTCAAGTATGACAGATCTAGAAAATGCTATTTCTGATGTATCTGTACAGTTTCAGGAAATTATGCAACCGGATCTGGGCTGGAAATGCAAAAATAGAGAAAACCCAGAAACCTTTTTCTTTTCTAAGTAAGGTCATCCTTGACCTGAAATAGGGGTAAGATCTTACCCCAGGGTACAATCTTACCCCAAAAGGTTGTCCTTGACCTACACTGTTCCGACGGAAATTATGTTCGCGGATCCTGGAAGTTCACCGAAAAGAGTACTTAGATCTGCACTGATATTCATTGTCTTGCACTTGGATATGCAAGAAAAAGGGTTTTGTTTGTTGGATGAGGGGTTTTCCTTGGTCAAACCCTGGTTTGGAATCAACCTTGAAATATAACTGAAATTGCAATATATAAACAAAGTAAATGGAACTATTCACCTTGCTTATGTTGAAATCCATGTGGAGGATTCGAATCCTTGAATCCACAAGTATGGATGCTCCAAATGAATGTAGAGTTGAATGTAGGATGTCTCAAATCAATTGCATTAGATCTTCAACACAAATCTTTATTGGATCTTGGAATAGGAAGAAGGTTGGATAAATTTGGATGGAGGAATCTTCAACAAGAGGGCTCCAAAGAGATTGAATCCTTCAATGGCTATCAATGGATCTCCTTGATGAATTGGATCATGGATGCTTGAATTCTTGAGGATGAATGAATGCTTGAATGCTTTCCTTCTCCTTCTTGCTTTCTTGATGATTTCTTGATCACTTGATTGCACTTGAGAGATTATAAAAAGATGCTTGTGAGGTGATTCATGAAAAGTGGATGTCAAAATGAAAGAGGAAGGCTTCCCTTTATACTATTCTAGGGTACAAACTTCTAGAGAGGCTGACATAGGGGAATTAAATTCCAATTAAGCCTTAACCCCTAGAAATGGACCTAGATTAAATAAAATTTAAGAGTTTACCATTCTGAAATCTGAAACAGCCAACCCGGAAGTGGGAAATAAAAATTTCTGAAGCCCGACATCCTGAAACCTCCAGAATCTAAAATTTGGACCTAGGGTCAGAGTCAAGGTTGACTCTGACCTAGGTCAGGGTTGAGGTCATCCTTGACCTAGGTCAAACTCAAGGTCTACCTTGACCTAGAAGGTCATCCTTGACCCTAAGGTCAAAGATCTTAGATCTTCAAGAAAAGGTGTCAAAAAGGAGCTAGAAATAGGTGGAGAGAGAAGCAGAACATGGGGAAAAGCTAGATCCAGTCAAAAACCCACTCAAGGTGCTTGAAATGACCCCATACCACCTACTTGGAGGGCTAAACCAGTCTTAAATGGAAGTGCTTCCATTTTCTGACGATACAGGAATGAGATATCTACATGAAGATGAGATGGGTATGAAAGATATGGCTAAGGTATACATTGGGTAACTTATTGATGAGTCTATAGCATCATGTTGTTGACTTGATTGTATTACATGATTTTGTTATGTATTGAAGATCAAAACTGAACAAGTTTACGTGGTCGATAATTGAATATTTTTGTATACACCGAGCTAGTGTAGTGTATAATGAGTACAATATTAATCAAGTAGGCATTCACTGACACAATCTGGTATTGACCGAGTGAGAGAAATAAATAAAGTTTATAACAGCCGACTGAATTGATGATCTGGACAATTTCTTATGATTCCAAGGTAAAAGATAAAGTTTGTTATGATAATCTAATGACTGACAAAATTCAATATTGATCAAATGAAGAAGAATGAAACGTGTTATAGACACAATTGTCGAGGAAGCTTGAAGCGGCAAAAGGAATGGTGTAGATTAAGAGGAAAAATATAATGGATGATAAGAAAGTGGTTTATGAAGTCTATTTAAAGAGACATGAGATTCATTATTTAGTCTGGAGTTTATTGACAACTGTAGGAGAATTCGCACGAAAGGACTATTTTCATGCACCATTGATCAAATTGGTTACCAATAGAACTGAGCTGAACTGTAGGCATTATCGAGCGTCCAAGAATTATTCATCGAGTTAAATAAGTTGGAGGATATGAAGGATTGAAGTGAATATTGATCAGAGGAGGTATTTTGAGCTTAGCATAGATTTGAAAATTTGCAAATCTTAGTTGCATTTGAATCAGATCATTATTGTATCAGTTTAACCATTGTTACAGTAAAATATCTTAATTGAGTGGACTTAACAGTCTTTTCGTATTTCAATATGACATTCAATGAATGTTGTTGGTTTTCTTGTTGACCCCATAGTGAATGTCAGTCAAGGGAGAACTGTTAGTGATAAATCCTCTAACCAGGCCACACCTTATAGTGTGTTTTGTAACATTTGACAGGGTTGGCTCATAATCAAGCTCACTTTAGAAGAGTAAATTATTTTGGGTTACCGATCCCAAGTGGTTTTTCCCTTAACAGGGTTTCCACGGTAAAAATCTATGTGTTATATGTAGTTGATGTGATTGGATTATTATTTTACTTTACATATTTCATAACTAGTCACATCGGTAAACACAGTATTGAATTGACTGTCAATCGGTAAATGAAGAGAAAGTTATTGTTGATTGCTTACCGAGTTGATAATTTGTTTGTAAGGTTTGAATATATACATCTGGGAGATTTGGGGCTGTAGGATAATTGGAACTAACTAATTCATCCCCCCCCCCCCCCCTCTTAGTTATCTAATAGATAACAAGATGAGATCAAAAAAAATTGAGGACACGCATTTTGTTATCTCACATAAAGAGATAGAGAGACTACTCAATTAGTTGAATCCATTTCTGAGAACTAAATCCAAGTTGATCAAACTAATGGATAGAAAATATGATGAAGGAGAAGAAGAAAAACAAAAGGTATTTGATATATTTTTGTTGGGTGAAGGTCCTCCTGTGGTGGCTAAGAAAATAGAAAGTGTTAAACTCAAAGAAATTAACATTCATGAATAATCTAGAACTACTATAATTGAAAAGGAACCACCCATTAATGAGGATGATATAAATCAATTCTACAACAATGTGTGGCAATGAGACTTCTTTGTGGAGGGTGTACCTATGTCTTTGGACACCTTGTAGGATGACATTGATCCCTTTCAAGAGAATGACAACACTATTCATGATGATGATAACAATGCAACCCAGAATGCAACAAATGTGATTGATCTTGGCATAATAATAGACGAAGAACTAAGGAAAATCATATATGAAGGGAAGAAGGATATAAAAGTTGAAATTGTTACTAAGGAAGAAACAAAAGAGTCTATTTATGTCCCTACTCCTAATAAGGATTTATTCACTTCTTCAACACAATTATTGGCAAGTGAAAACAAGCATGCGATCGCAAATGCTGGTTACATGGATGAGAATAAGTTCGTGAAGCTATCCCTTATGGCCTTTGCGAAGGATAAGGAAAGATCAGAATAGAAGACATAAAAGAAGACAAAGTTACTTGATAGGGCAGTAGACAGAATCAACAAAATCCTACCCATACCTTTCACCTTTCAGGAAAATGATGCATTAAATGATCTAAACAAAGTCCTTGATGACTTTGATGTTCACTTTGACTCATTGGAAAAGGCCGCAGCACCTGAAACTGAAAGAGAATACATGGAGAAGAAACTAGAAGAGGTATGCAAGTCTATTAGATGAGAGTTAGGTATATTGAGTACCACTATTGATGAAGTTAAGTCTTGTATAAAGCATGGAAGGAAGTTATATAGCTATTGTATAAATCCTTTTAAAGACATGAAGAACATTGAAATCATAATTTAAAAAGATTAGAAGACATTGGATGAACTAGTAAAGAATTGTGGATCCTCCTCACAAACTATTACAAAGTTGGAAAAGGAAGTGTCCAAACTATTGGACAAAATAAATGTGCTTGAAGTTGAAAAAGGAAGAATATTAGGGAGATTTGGAGTGTTGAGGAGTCTAATTACTTTGAAATTGACAATTCTAGAAAAATACCTTGAGGATATGGAGATACAGAAGAAGTCTCTTGATGGAGTCATACCAACAGTACTGAAGAATGCTAAAATTTCATCCTTTTCTTTGAATGGCTTAACACATGCTGGTCAGGCCTTTGATAAAACATGCAGAGTAAAGGCAAAGATCTTGTAAACCTCTTTCCAAGATATACTTCATATGATATGAATTTTGAGTGAGAAGTTCTAAATCTTTTAAGTGTATATTTATGTATATACCTTTGCCATTGATGTCAAAGGGGGAGTAATAGGTGTGAAAAATGTGTAATGGAATAAAATGTATAATGGAATTATTAGAGATGTATAGACAGTAGTTTGGTATTGGGCACTTAGTCATTTTTCACTAAGTGTTGCCATTAATGCCAAAGGGGGAGATTGTTGGCAAGTGGCCTAATAGGTATAGCATATATGTTGTCATTTATGGAAACACTACTTATTGGCATGCTTGGTTGGTGCATAGACTAGTTTTGATATTCTGTTTGGAAAAATGGCCAAGTCTAGGAAGTAGTTGATAGGGTACAGTTGCATAATTTTGTCTAGCGAGTACAGTATGTGATGAATAAAGTCACACGAGCTTAGAGGAATGTATTATGGGATGTAGTAGACCTTCAATTAAGGTCTCTTATATTTTTGAGTTGACTAGAGAGAGTTATAGGTTGATGTGGTTATGCGAAGATAGTGTAGTATTGCAATAGGGAAGACAAGTGGTCATTATGTTTAAGGGAGTAATATGTGGATTCCAGAAGTGCTACTTTGGATTTGGTTTGGGTCCTACCCTCTCTTTGTTGACATATGATCTCTGACTATATATTTTCTATTTGATTATGTGTTGGACATGTTTTGTGATGTGTTGAGAGCCGACTAGACATATTATGTGACCAAATATATATGAAAGTATTTTGAGATGTCAAGTGTGTGGTGTTTGGTTATGAATAAGATATGAAGTGTGAGGAATGATTTTGATATCAAAGAAGAGAAGAATAGATGCGAGATTAAAATTGGAACTAATCAGGCATTTTTTATGCTAAGTATAGTTCACAAGTTTTGTATAATCCTATGTTTACCAAGGTGGATGTAACCTTTGTATGAGAAATATTGTTTCATTTATACATAGACTCTTAACAGGGTATGTCCTCTAACAAGGACATGTACTATGTAATACTTTTCTCCTAACAAGGAAATATCTCTTAATATGGATATTATATTTTAGTATAATTATTGTCGGTACCATCCACACCAGAGTTTTCTCTTTACCGGGTTTCCTTGAAAAAAATTAATGGTGTCATGATCTATTTACTTTATGCACATATTATTTTGATTTCAGTTATTGCATGGTTAAGCTTAAATTTATTTGAAATTATTAAAAGTGGTGTAATACTGATTCACCCCCCTCTTAGTATTACTTAATCTTAACACCTCCCTGCCTCTCTCTCCCCTCTCTTCCTTCTTGGGTTCCTATTTTATAGAACCCATATGAGTTATGGAAAAGTAGAGTTGAACCTCTAATTTTTCATAACCCGTACGAGTTATGAGGAAAATGCTAACATTGGTTTTAGGTTTCCATAACCCATATGGGCTATGAGAAAATCTATATAATATATTCCCAACGTCCTAGAAACCAGCATTGCAAGTTGTTTAAAGGTCCCACTGCTCTGTTTGGCATAAGTTTCTAGGACGGTAACAGTCAAGTTTGAATTTTTTTTGTCATTTTTGCTTTGAAATGATTGATTTATTTTATTTTTTGGTTTCTTACTTTATATTATAATAAAATGATTCTCATTTTTTTTTCTTTCTATTTGATTGTGGATTTTCATCATTATGTTATGTGTAGTACAATCAATATTAATGTAATGGGAAAGAACAAGAGAGGAACAAATAAACAATGAGAGGTAGAAAAGATAAGAGAAAGGGAGCTTATGAGGAGGTTACATGGAGGTATGTCATCTAATGCACCTAATGAAAGTGATGAACATGCAACAATCCAAATTGACATGATAAATGTACCTAATGCACCACATCAAAATGATCAACATACACCAATTCAAATGCACATGACGAATGCACCTAATGATTGCAATGAACATAGTCCATTTGAAATCAATGTGATGAATGCACCTAGTGAATTTTAAGAAGATACACCACTTAAATTTGATGAGATTAATGCACATGATGAAAACCAAGAGCATGCATGTATCTTAACACCTCCTAGAATAATTCATAGAAAACCAAATTTTCTGACTGACATTGATGAAAATATTGTTAGGCTAATGCATGATAAAATTTCCGACAGAGCTTGTAGAAGAATAGTTAAAATAATTTGGAATAACTATTTTGAAAATTTAAACCAAAGTGGAAGATACAAATTAGTTGTTAAAATGATTAAAACCTGAACTTTAGAGAGACAATGAGAATTTTGGGGTTAAGCACAACGAAAAATAGTAGTGACCAGGTAAAGCATGTAAGTCTATGGTTTCTAGATATTTTTGGTTGATACATGAATCTAACATTGAAAACTATCTAGATTCTTGTACACTTACATGATCAAGTGACATGCATTCATTTAGAAGTTCAAATGGAACATCATTAGCTATTTATACTAGACAAATTGCATGTTTTTTCTCTTCACGTATGCATTTTATGTGGGATGAATGTGAATCAAAAGAGTGGGTTAACCAATGGTCTTGTAGACCTTTGAAAACCCTACATACATATCAAATTCAGATTGAACTACAAATGAACCAATTTGAAGCATCAGTGGATTTTGGCCATGTATCAGACCTAGTTGAACCAAGTAATTTCTCTAGATTTCATAGGTTAAATCAATTTTAAGCTCAATTTATTAGTTCTTTAAATGTTGATTTTGGTATTAATCTATCCTTCTATTAAATGCAGGTCATGTATATGCAGTAATTGCAGATGAGAACAATGAACAAGGAACAGATTGATATGCCGCAAGGTATGGCTTTGTATGCTCGCGTCCAACCAGTGATCGATGTGGGGGGTACAGATTGATTTTCAATTTTCTTGTGATCAGATTGCTAGGATGATGTATGTCATATGGGATATATTAGAGCATGTAGCAGATGCTGGGATGTCTGCAGAGTACAGAGAGTGGCGATCTTGGAATAGATTTTTGAGATTTATAGATCTTGCAGAGCTGATCCTGGATAGAGATGAGTGATCAAATGATGATGGCGGGGACAATGGTGGTAGACCTAGATGATGTCAAGCTTGTAGAGGATAGAGAGATCCCTAAATCATTGCTAGAGGATGACTTGGGCCACAGGTATGAGGTGGACATTTTAGGGATAGGGCTGTCAGATAGGCTCAATCAGATCAGGGACCTAGGTTTTTTCATCCTAGAGCTGCATTAGTACAGGGACAATAGAGACAACAGAGAGCCAGACGATAGGTTCACATTCATGCTGCTAGACAGGTTTCTGGTGGACAGGATCCTTTGGTACAGTTACATCAAGCTTCAGTAGCTCAGCATGGGCAAATTCCAGCATAGCAGGTGCCTCTACAGATACATATGTCTTAGGATATGGGTCAGACTTCTCAGGCTTCTCCTAGTATTGATACTCTATCACAGGATGTGCATTCATTGCAGATAGGTTTATCAGCAGTGGTTGGTTGACTAGATCAGGTAGCCACTATGATGCAGTAGTTCATGACTATGATGGATCAGAGGCCGAGTATTGCGAGCACTAGTCAGACTCCTACTCAGATAGATCAAGTGATAGGGGACCATATGGGTCAAGTGCAGGTGATGGAGCGGGTGGCCCAATAGGATCTTGATGATTGATTATGGATCTCTCTTGTTGATTTGTATCATGTGATATTTTAGTGATCGAAACTTTGATGTATCATTTTGTCAATGATATTGTATCTTTCTATACTGATTTGATGGATCATTGATGTTATGAACATTTATACGATGATATACTTTCTTTGATTCTTGTGATGGGTTTATGTGAGATCATCTTTATATGCAGTTCTATATGATGTTCATGATGCATTTACTTTTGAGTATGCTATGGATGCAATGTATCTTATATATGATATAGATAGATGAATGCAAATGATAATATGACTTTGATATATTTTTCTACTTTTTCAATGTATGGATGCACATGTTTTATTATGGAAATATGGATATAATGAATGCAATGTTGTTTTTGATTTTGTGATGGATGCAACTCTTAATGTGCTATCCTTAACTAAATGTATGCAAATGATGTATGAGTAATGAATCTCTTTTCTTTTGATTTCTGATATAAGGATAATGGATAATGAGTAATGCTATGAATAAATGCAAAACATAATCTCCCATGATTGATTTTGAACCAAGGATAAGTGTTCTTAATTGATTGAACCCCCTTTATGATTGATCAAGATGATGACTGAACCCCTTTTCCCTTGGAAAAATACCACAAACCATGCACTTAATCTAACATGAAAATGCAATGCAATGCAAATAATTGTCACTATCTTTTAGCAAAGAAATGTCATAGAGAAATGTTTTCATCATTGAGCATTGTAGGACCGGAAAGCAAGTACAACCATCACTGACCACATCATGATGATATGAATACTGCTTTATCACATTTGGTAACCCCTTTAGAAAACTAGTACAACCCTCACTAGTTGAATAACCAACTATGGGAGTATGAATACCGGTTTCAATGGATTCAATGTTGCAATTGGATTTTGGTATTAAGATATGGAAGATCTAAATAGCCAAGGTATCCATTTGCGTAAATAAGCAAAGGTCAACCCTCCACCCTATATGAAAGTCCTCGATGGTTCTTTGATGACCATGTCATTAGACGAATTCACATAAGTTGTTGGATCTCCCTCAAGACAATCACTCAGAAACAAGAAAAATATCATGTCTTCATCATCGCCAATCTAGTCGAAACATCATCGATTAGCTAAAAAGACATGATAAAAATCCAATAAAGATCATCAAAAAAAGCTTCTAGTGTTTTGCAATGTATCAAGATTTTCAAAAAGAATTTCCAAACATTCTGATCATTGAGGTGATGTCAATTTTTAATCCTGAATAATAAAGTCAATGAAGGTTCAAGGATCAAGTTGTAGGATCAAAATACTTGGTTGTGAACAATGATATCCATCAAAGGTTCAAGAAAATTTCTCTCTTCTGAAGCTCTGATAATTCCCTCTGATGTGTGACTGAAAATAGCACTATTGAATCCATTTGTACCAAAAATCCAATCCTTTCCTGCCCCCAAGTGATAGATGTGATCATGTGACAAACTCAGGGCAATAGGCAATGCAACAATGTAGATGAAAGGTTTAATTATGACTATGCACAAATGACGAATGCAATGAAGATTTACAAGTGAGATGATGGAAATGCAATATGTACACATGCAACTAGGAAAGACTCAGGGGAACAAAAGGTGCTTGATTGCCAAATTTTCACCTTTTGGGTTTATTGCTCTTTTTCTCTTTTTCAATTTTTTTTTGCTACCAAGGCACCTATTGCTAGGTTTTCACCAAGGCACTTTTTTATCTTTTTCAAAAAAAAATTCTTTTTTTTCTTTTTTTCAATTTTTCAATTTTTTTTTCTTTTTTTTCAATTTTTCAATTTTTTTTTCTTTTTTTCAATTTTTCAATTTTTTTTTCTTTTTTCAATTTTTCATTTTTTTTTTATTTTGAACTTTTCTCAATGTTTTTGGTCTTTTTGATTTTCTCATGTACAAAAGTGATGCTTGAGTCATCGGATACACACTTGTCTGATACTCTTTCTTCTTGATACTCTCTCATCTGATTAGGTATGAAACATTTTTAAATGGATGCTATTAATGGGCTCTTGTAATTCTTCCCCATCACAATTGGCTAATTTGTAAGTCCCTGTTCCAAAAGAAGAAATAATAATAAAAGGACCAAGCCAATTTGTTTCCCATTTACCCTTCTTTTCCCTTTCTGCCTAATTTTTAGGGTTCTCCCTTAGCACTAAATCACCCACTTGAAAAACTCTTGGTTTAATGTGCTTGTTGTAGTTTCTTGAAATCCTGTTTTGGTACACTTTCAAATGTTCGTAGGCTTGAGCTTGATGTTCTTCTAACAATTCCAATTGTTGAAGTCAGGCAACCCTATAATCCTCATCTGTTACTAATCCTTGCAATGATACTCTTAGGGATGGGATTTCAACCTCCAAAGGTAGAACAAGTTCGGCTCCATAAACCAATGAATATGGTGTAGCTCCTGTAGGTGTCTGGATACTAGTTCTATAAGCCCACAAATCTAGGTTGATTTGTACGTGCCAATCTCTTCCTAATTTGTTCACCGATCTCTTCAAGATTTTAAGGATATTCTTATTAGTAGCCTCAGCTTGTCCATTTCCTTGTGGATAATAAATGGAAGAAGAGTGATGAGTAATATGAAAAGTATCACAAAGTTCTTCCACATCCTTGTTCTTAAATTTTTTTCCATTGTTAGTAATTATGGCATAAGGAATACCATATCTACAAATGATGTGATTAAGGATGAACATGGAGATTTGTTTTCCTGTAGCGGTGATCAAAGGAATGGTCTCTACCCATTTAGTGAAGTATTCCATAGCTGTGATAATGTATTTATGCCCATTGGATGAAGGTGGATAAATCATGCCAATCAAGTCAAACCCTTATTGATAAAATGGCCAAGGTGTAACAAAAGGATGTAATTCTTGAGCCGGTACATGTATCATATCACCATGATATTGATATTTTGTTCATATCTTAACAAAGTGACAAGTGTCCTTTTCTAAGGTTTTCCAAAAATACCCCATGCGAAGGATCTTCTTAGCTAAGTTTAAACCACTTGAATGTGACCCGCAAATGCCCTCGTGGACCTTGTGTAAAGCTACCTTAGACTCTTCTTCTTCTAGACATCTAAGTAAATTTCCATCAAGGCCTTTACGATACAATGTGTCAGAAAGGATAATGTAACGAGTCGATTGTCTTATGAAATGTCAATTTTGGGCTCGGGATTTGTTTTCAGTTAATATTTGGTCTTTAAGGTATGTGTAGATAGGACCGTACCAAGGGGATTCATGTCCATCAAGTAAAGCAATAATCTGGGAATTAGGAATGTGAAATGCCAATTTTGCCAACTCTTCCACCAAGAATTTGTACCTTTCATTTTGATCAGGCTTTTGGAGTAATGAAGCCAAGGTAGCCATTGCATCGACAACTCTATTCTTCTCTCTTGGAATTTTTTCAAAAGTTATCAACACAAAGTACTTTTTCCAAGCATCAATCATTGTCTTGTAAGACATTAACTTCTCCTCTTTTGTTTTATACTCATTATTGACTTGATTGATCACTAAATGAGAATCACCATACACTTGTAGCTCGATAATATTCCATTCTAAATCCATCTTGATACCAATGACTAAAGCTTCATACTCATCTATGTTGTTGGTACATGGGAATAATAGCTTGTATGATTTAGGAATAGTATACCCTTGAGGGGTAATCAACAATATGCCTACTCTGGAACCTCCTTGTGTGTACGATCCATCGAAGTACAACTTCCATGTCTTGGCTTCTATATTGACAATTGTTGCATCAGGAAACTCCACTTGAATGGGATGTGTAGAAACTAATGGATTTTTAGCTAAGTAATCTACTATCACTTGTCCTTTTATGGCCTTTCTATCCACATATTCAATTTCTAACTCACTTAATACCATGACCCATTTTGCTATTCTTCTTGTTAGGGCAGTTTTCCTAAGCAAGTATTTCAAAGGGTCAATTTTTGCAATGAGCTTCACTTTGTGCATCAACATGTAGTGTCTCAACTTTTGGGAAGCAAAGACAATAGCTAGGCATTCTCTTTTCATGAAAGTTTAGTTTAATTCATACTTAATCAATGTTCGGCTCAAATAATAGATAGCTCTCTCTTTTCCTTGATCATCTTCTTGCGTCAAAAGAACTCCTAAAGACCTCTCGGTTGCTGATATGTACAAAAGAAATGGTTTTCATTTGATAGATGGCATGATAATTGGTGGATTGATTAATTAAGTCTTCAACAAGGTAAAGGACTTGTCACATTCTTCATCCCATATAAAATGGTGTCCTTGTGTAGCAATCTAGTGAATGAGTGAGACTTTTCAGCTAGTTGAGAAATGAATCTCCTTATTGATTGAAGTTTTCCTTGAAGAGACCTCATTTGGCTAATGTTTCTAGGAATTTCCATGTCCATGATTGCTTGAACCTTTTTGGGATCTACTTCAATACCTTTTGCTGAAACTATGTAGCCTAATAATTTCCCGGATTGAACACCAAAGGAACATTTTTTTGGATTGAGCCTTACTTTGAATTGTTCCAAGCGTGTAAATATCTTCTCCATAATTTGTAAATGATCTTCTCTTTGATGTGACTTAGCCAATATATCATCTATGTAATCTTCTAAGAAGGTGTGCATCATATCATGAAAAATGGTGGTCATTGCCCTTTCATAAGTAGCTCCGACATTTTTGAGGCTGAAAGGCATTACATTCCAACAAAAAGTTCCCCAAGGGCATGTAAACGATGTCTTTTCTTGATCTTCAAGTGCAATATTAATCTGGTTGTATCCACTAAAACCATCCATCAATGAAAACATGGAGTGACCAGCTGTTAAGTCCACTATTGCATCTATGCTTGGAAGTGGGAAGTCATCTTTGGGACATGCAAGATTCAAATCTCTAAAGTCCATACATATGCGAATGAATTTGTCAAGCTTGGTAACCAGTACAATATTTGATATCCATTCCGCATAAGAAATTTCTCTTATGAACCCCACCTTCAACAATTTCTCCAATTCTGCTTTAACAAGAAGAGCTATGTGTGGATGCATCTTACTCAATTTCTGCTTGACTGGTTTAACCCTTGGTTTGACATTAAATGATGCATGATGAAGTTTGGATCTAATCCTATCATGTAAGCATAGGACCATGCAAAATTCACTTGCTTTTCTTGGAAAAATTTGATGAAATCCCTTCTCTCTAAAGGTGTAAGTGAAGCTGCTAGATGTATGAATTTGGGCTCCAATTCGGTTCCAATGCTGAATTTCTTTGTTGGATCTATAAGAATTGGTGATCTTTCTTCTTCATGTGCTGGTAAGGTATCCAACCTCTCTTCCTTTGGTGCCACAATTGGGTTTTCACCATAGGAAACATCCTTTATCTTTACTTTTTTTGGTTCTAGTGCTGCCACATGGTGGTTTTCACCACTAGAACTTTTCATTTTTTCCTTTGGATTAAGAGGTGGGACCCTTGCCTTTCTCATCATGTTTGAATTAAACTCTTCGGTGAAAGAGGGCTCAACCGCATTTAGGTATTGTGTCATTTCTTGGTCATTGGGAAAGTATAGTAAGTCACTTGGTTCGGTTAAGTCCCAATCAATGAGTTCGGGATGCATTAAGGGTAAAAATTCACTTGGCAAGTTTTCATTGGATGGGTTTAAGGACATGAACTCATTAGATGGTTCATACATTGTATTTTTAAGGTCAATAATATGAGCTTGTTCTAGATGTTCCATGGAAGAAGGATCAAAGTCCTCTTCACTTGAGTCCTCTAAGACTTCTCTGGGAATGAAAACATGTGGGGTAAACCTACCATACAAATCATCCCACCATGAAGGTATCCAAGGTTCACCTACCCACTGATAATTGTGTGCTTTCCCTATGAGAGATTCATGTGGATCGGGTTGCATGTGTGTAGGAATTATCTTCGGATCTTCACTATTTTGAGTTTGTTCTTTAGGCACATTAGTATAAGAATTCATTATGACAATCTCTTTGTCATGGCAAGAGTCTTCGAATAAAGAATCCCACTCATATTCTCTAGAATCATCACTATCACCATCAGACTCCACTACATTCACTCGTTCATAAAAATCATGCATAGGGCTAGAAATTTCTCCTTTGTGTTGATATCCTATTCCTAATTTTTCTTCCTTTGATCTCCAAGAAGGTTCAATAGGTTCAAGCAAACCTCTATTTCTCATACCTAAGGGTCCTCTTCCCTTATACCCCATTTTTTGCATTATTTCAAACCCCTTTCCATATTGGTCAGTTTGAATATTAATGTGTTGAACTCTTTCCACGGGACTGTTTGAAGTATCACTTTCATTTTTGTAAAGCCATTGTAGAACTTCATCATCTTCTTTCTCAAGTGCTGACTTGTCACTCTCTCTTACAAAATCAGAGTTGTATTTGTGAGGAAGATGTGCCTTAGAAGGTTTTCCATGTGTTTTTGGGGAAGTAGGTAAATCAAATAGAGAAACAAAATATTCCCCTACTCCTTTAGAACCAATTATACATTGTTTTTCAAGCGTGTGCATCATCTCACTCATTTGTTTATAGTGATCTTCTTTGGCTTTACCTTTCTCCTCTTTGGCAGGTTTAGAAAGCTCCACCTCTGGCATGGATGTTTTTCCTAAATTATGATTTGAACTTGGACCCTCATAACTCACTTTTTCTTTTCCCTTAGTCGACGTAGTTGAGTTAGTTTGAACAGGGTGTGAGGTAGAGGTAAAATTTGATGTTAACTTAGGATCATCACCTTTAAGTTCTTCCATGGTAGTATTTGGAACAATCCCTTCTCTATTATGAGGAATAAATAATTCATGAAGAGGCTTCAATGTGTTACAATATTGAAAAGGATTTGAATCCCCTCCAATTGTGATTTCTTCTCCCATGTATGGAAATTTGATAGATTGATGGTATGTAGAAGGAACCGCTTGCATCTCATGTATCCATGGCCTCCCCAATAAGATGTTATAAGTTAACTTCATGTCTAGGACTTGACATATGGTGTCCTTTTTTATAGGCCCAACTTGAATAGGTAAGACAATCATGCCTTTTGAAGATCTCTCCTCCTCATCATAAGCTTTAATGGTAATTTGCTTCTTAGGATCAATAGAAGACTCGGATAAACCTAAGGACT
This sequence comes from Chamaecyparis obtusa, assembly GCA_027943335.1. Classification (NCBI taxonomy): domain Eukaryota; kingdom Viridiplantae; phylum Streptophyta; class Pinopsida; order Cupressales; family Cupressaceae; genus Chamaecyparis; species Chamaecyparis obtusa. The sequence continues at coordinate 616,675 of BSBK01004916.1, read as the reverse complement.
TAACAAGGTTTAACGTGCAAATATTAAGACTATCTCCCCCATCTATGAGAACTCTCTTAACCCTATGTCTTTGAATGAGAACTTCTATATGTAGCGACAAATTTTGAGAATGAGTGATGGACATATCATCTTGATCTGAAAATGAGAGACAATGTGGTGTTGTGAGGTGTCCCACCATGTTTTGAAACTTTTCTTCCTCCAAGTTAATAGGAACATTAGTCCCCAATAGGGCTTGTTCCAAGATCTCCCTATGATTTGGAGATAATTTTAACAACTCCAAGGTAGAGATTTGAGCTGGAGTCTTTTGTATTTGGTCCACCAAGCTATATGAATTTGTTGTTGTAGATGGTTTCTTAACCACAATACTTAATTGTGTAGGACCAATAGGTTTAGGATCAACCCCTTGTAGGGTAGTCCTTGAAGTTTTCCCCCTAGTGATAGTATAAGATGCTTCCTTTTTGGGTTGTTCCTTGATTACAACAACATTGACAACATGCTCCTGTCCAGATAATGTGTTGATAATGGTATCATAATGATGAGCAAAATTGACATTCTTGTTGCCTTGTTTATTTGAATTGGAAGATTCACCTTTATCATGGTTATAAAAAGGTTGCTTAAATGTCGTGTGATCCTCATTATTTTGAGGCCCTTCTATCTGAATCACACCATTGTCAATCAAATCTTGTACCACATTTTTCAATTGCAAACAATCATTTGTGGTATGTCCTCTATTTCTATGGTATTCACAATGACTAGACTCCTTCCACCAATTGGGCTTATTGTGTGGTTCATACGATTGAGCTCTAGGCAAATCAATAATCTTATTAGCAATGAGAGCTCTCAATGAATTCTCAAGAGGTTCACCCAAAGGTGTGAATGTCCTCTTGGGAGATGGTGTAACGAACAGATTAGGCTTGTTAGCCCCTTGATTGTTCCTAAAGTTGTTATTATTGGTATTGTTGTCGAAAGGCATTTTGGGAGCTTGATCTACATTATTCACTTGAGTAGGTGTTCTCATAAGAGTAAAAGGAGTGGGTTTCAAATTATTAGCATGAACAACCCCATCATTAACCACACATTTGTTCTTGTTTCTTAACCCAAATTTGTCATAGGTGTTAGAAAAATTCTTATTCTAATTGTTATTATTTTTGGAGGTATTGTTGTTGTTGTGATTCTTGTTGTCCTTGTAAAGCTTTATTTCTCCACTCTTAACCAATACCTCCTCCATAGGCACTCCATTTTCAATAAGATCTTGAAAAGACCTAGGACATTGCAGCTTCAACCGATAATTCATTTCATTACTCAAGCTATTTATAAAGATGTCCATCTTTTCCTTTTCTGGTATACTTCGAGGGTATCTAGAAAACACTGTCCTCCATCTTTGTAAGAAAAGTAGGAATCCTTCTCCCTCTTTTTGCCTAGTGTTGCATAAGGTAATCACTGTAACTTCATGTTTGATATTATATGAATAATGTGTTACAAACTTAGCAGGTAGCTCTTCAAAAGTTCGGATGCCCGAAGGTAATTTTGAAAACCATTCCATGGCCATGCCTCCCAAACTTCTAGGAAACAATCTCATTAAATAAGTAGTGTCATGCATGAACTCCAAGCTAATGCACAAAATTCCCTTAAATGATCTTGTCGATCAGATGCTCCTTCGTATTTGTCATACTTAGGAAAGACAACATTGCTAGGGAATGGTATCATGACTAAACTCTTATCAAATGGGAATGGACACAATGCCTCTATTGAAAAGGGTTTTGGAGCCTTGCTTTTCTTCATTGTGTCCAATTGCGTTTGGAATAATTTAAATTGTTTGTTCATGATATCAATAGGACTATCTTCAACTTCCTTTCCCTTAAGTTGATTGATATCGTAGTCATGAGGGAGTTTAAGACATGCTCGAGCTAAGTCTACAAAATACTTCTCCTTATCTTTTTCTAATGATTTTTCCATGAGCTTCATGAAGTATGGGCTTTGTATGGCTTTATTAACCTTTTCATCAGTTGCATCTTCAGCAGTTGGTTCACCATTGCCCCCATTGTTGGTGTTGTTAATTCCTTGATTGTTAGGGTCTATTCCTGGTCCTCCATTGTTGTTATTTGACCCTAGATTGTTTGGGTCAATACCTCCATTGTTGTTGGTTTTATCTGAACCTGAGTTGCCAAAAGGAAAAGTCATGTTTTTTTCTACCTCTTGAATGGGTTCTTGTGGTATTCTTGGGGAAGTAAATGTGTCACTTGGAAAAGGAAGCTCTTGCCTTAGATAAGTTTCATCTTCTTGCAAGGTTTTCTTTATGTAATAAGATCGAGTGAAATCCAACATGAGCATAAATCTCTTGAAAATAGGCTTTATCTCACTTGCTTGTGGCCAAATCCTTATAAAATTTTCAAAAAAGTTCAAAACCAGGATTTCTGACGAGGCTGGATATTGGAACAGATAAAACGTCCAAAAGGGTACTCAAATATGAAATCAAATTTTTTAGAAACCCCCAAGAAATGCTCACTATTTTCCCCTCTTTATTTCTGGGCATCACTTGCTAGTGTGTAGGCGTGACTTAACAATTAGTACGCGGTTATTGGAATATGCCTAGGCAGCACTCTGTGGGTCGGTAGGCGGCTTTTCTTTGTTGATAGGTGTTACTTAACTTTTCCCAAGCATTTCTTGAAATGTCATAGGCATGACTTCCTTATTGACAAGCATTTCTTGAATAGTCACGAGCGTGACTTTACTATTTATAAGAGGGTTTTCTCTCTGTGTAGGCGGCACTTTGCAGACCAGGTTGTAAATTTAAAATTTTAAAAGTTGTAAGATCAGGTCTTTTGAATATTCTTGGTTGAAAATGAAGTACAAACACAACAGACACATCAAATTTGTACCATATCCCTAAAACCACACTAAAAGTGTATGTTCTCAGGCATTTTTTCACAAGTATAAACAAGAATATCTTCCAAGCAATCTACCTAGAGTCAGATTTGTCTTTTAAACACGTTTGGCTCTAAAAAGGCAGATTACTACTTAGTAGGTTTTTAATGAACACCTCTGTTCTAGATCATGCCAAGCTCTTTTACCCACTTGCGGACTTCCCACATGCACAAAAGCACGATTTGGCACAGTCCAAAAGGACTACTAGAGGAAGTGAAGAACACTTGCACACAACCTAGTCACTCTCCTATTAAGGAAGAATGTATTTGTTTATAGTGGGTCAGATAGTATCACGGCTAAAGCGATTGTCTCCCACTTGGTTCGTTCCCTCTCACCATCCTCGTAAGGAAATTCTCGGGAGGCAGGCCCTCTAATGCTCTAATTTATCTAGCATGTATATGAAAACAAGAAATTGAACTTAGTCCAACAATTTTGGGAATTTCGTTCACTTAGAAAGTGAAGAGCACATCCCTATTGTTGTCCCTTGTTCCAAACACTTCAAACAGATTTATTCTTTTTCAACCTCTTGACAAGGAGATTTTTATAAATGAAATGTTTGGTTAATTCCTCCCTTTCTTTCTACCAAATTGAACTAACATGTTTCACTTTTTTATCCACTTTGAAAAATGGAGAGCATATGCCTAATGCTTGTTCAATTTGACAAATAGTAAGGTTTTCCCTATTAAGCTACATCCAAAGAATAGCCACAATTTAAGCAATGCAAGCTTGATTTGAAAAATACCTCTTTTTGTAGCTAGCAAAGGCTAGGCGCTTTTATGAGGTTTTTGATATTTTTTTGCTTGCTAACCTAGTGGCTATCATTCTCGCTCCGGCTCCTCCAACAAATTAGTCAACACAGCCATACAAAGTGAAGGAAACCAGAAGGAACAATTGAAATTGCAATTAAGTGTTTTTGACAAGATTTTTCCAAGAAATTTCAACAACTTAATGCAAGAAAATTTAATTCTAAGTAGGGAATTTCTTCTTGTAAGCACCTAACACCTTAATGTAATGAGCATACAACTTTTCTTCTAATCCCAAACTTTCTAGAATTGTAGCACTATGAATTTCCTTTTGACGTTTTATTTGGATTCTTACCTCTTTTCTTTCTTGAGTGACTCTGCTTTTTGGTTTTCATACTTTCCTATGTTTGCTCATCTGCAGGAAAAACACAGACAGAGAGTAAGAAAACATAATTTAATGATTTGACAACAAATTTAAACAAAAAATGCTAGGCGTCATTTATCAGCTAAAGAGCGTCAGTTAACAATTAGCAGGCATGATTTTAAAATTCATAGGCCTCACTTTACAGTGACTCAAGCGACTTTTAAAGATTAGTAAGTGTAACAATTTAACTGCTAAGCGTAAAAGTAGCTAAAAATTATGTAAGATAAAATATCTAAAGCGGCAAAGAACAACTACTAAGCGTCAGTTAAAAGATACTAAGCATGACAAATCAATGCAAATTGCATAGTATAAATCATCACAGGCAACAAAGAACAGCTAATAGGCGTTACTTCTCAGATCTTAGGTGTCGCTTCATGCTCTTAGGCATAACACTTTATCTCACATGCGTTAGAAGAATAGAAGACAGAAGAGAAAGAATCGCGCAGGCGTCAGTCAACTTCTTCCAGGTGTTGTCAAAATACTCATAAGCGTCATTAAATCCTTCGTAGGCGTCACTTCTCCTGTTTTCTACAAAATTTATGTAAAAGTGAAGCCAAAAACACACAAAACTTGATAAAAATGATAGAAATGAGGCTCAAAGCCCCACGGTGGGCGCCATTTGTGTGTGAATGTTTTACACCTTCATGAAATTAAGATAATCAGCTACAATTCTATGAAAATACAATATAGATTTAATCTAAGAATTGAAATTAACATCCATGACATCTCATGGTTCTCTATCCAAGCTTGGTAAGTAGAGCTCTCAGCCTTATTCTCTACTACTGACAATCCTAGAATGAGAAAATGATAGTACAATGCTTAATCTAGCTCTCAAACTCTCAAAATGATACAAAGATTCAATTCAAGTACTCATGATATGCTCTCAATCTCACAATATTTCTCAAGATATGACTCAATTGCTATGAAATTGCCTATAATGATGATGCTTTGCACTTGAATTCTCTAGTATATTTATGCTCTCAAAATGACTCTTATTTATAGTAAAGTCCCAAGGGTAGGGGGTAGAGCTATTTAATCATGATTTAGCCTTGGTTGAGTCAAAAACTTTGAAATGTTTTTAAATTGGGGGACAATTTAAATGATTGTCTCAAAGGTTTGGACAAGAAGACAAATTTGAGTAGTTGAAATGTGTGATTAAGATTCAACTATTTGGAGTGATCCATGTGCTTTTTTTCTCAATTCTCATTGGTTACTCAAATGTTGTTGAAAGATATTAGGATTAATTAAATTCCATTAATTAATTAATTTAGCCATGTAAGGAAATAGGTTCAATTTGATTTTTGATTTGAAACTATACAATTAATTGATTGAAATCAATTATATAATGTTTTTGACCCCTTTAAGCTTGTATTTAATTATTTGATGTCATCATTTGATTTTTCCTTTGATTTTAATGATTTTGTCCAATTTTGATTAATAAATGTCCATTTAAAAATTGATTTGATCTATTTTGATGAGAATTAGAGCATTTAGCTAAGATTTTGCAATTTGAATGATTTTAAGACACTTGCCCAGATTTTGATGTCTACAATAACCAATATCAGAACAGCCATAAACCACACAGAAGAGAACAGAAGACACAAAGATTTAACATGGTTCACCCAATCCCTAGGCTACGTCCACCAATAGCGAGTCCAATATTTTATCATCCAGTGATTACAACCTGATTACAATTTGTAATCCCTTACAACTCAATATCGTCACAAGTAGAAAAACATACATAATGAAAACTCTAACCCTAAGCTATATTATACAATATTTTTTCACTTTAGGGTTAGAATGAGTTACAACATGTTAGCCTAGAATTAGCCGAAAATATGTTCGAACCCCAGCGAGGGAAGGAGGAAAAGTGTACAGTACTTTCCTAATCAATCACCACAAGCTAACATCAGCTTCCCATATGTTCCAATAGGAAATCTGCCTCTCTTCAAATGAACCATTACTTCATCACCGAGTGCAAAATTCTTATGTCTTCTTGATCTATCAACTTTGTCTTTGTATTTTTGATTACTTTTCTCCAGCCCATATTTCACATCTTCATGCAATGTCTTCATGTACTAAGCAAAATTTGCTCCTTCAACACTTCTCTTTCTTTCATTAGCAATATCCCTCAAATCTGATATACCTCCCAGTTGTATGCCATTTAAAATCTCAAAAGGTGTTTTTCTAGTACTCCTATTCACTGAATTATTGTATGCAAACTCTTCTTGTGCCAACATAGAATCCCAATTACTCGGTGTGTCTCCAACTAAACATCTCAAAATATTTCCCAAACTTCTATTCACAACTTTTGTCTGTCCATCGGTTTGTGGGAGAAATGTAGAACTATATTTCAACTCAGTACCAAACTTTCTCCAAAGGGTCTTCCAAAAGTATCCAACAAATTTACTCTCTTGGTCAAAGATAATACTCCTCGGTAATCCATGCAATCTGACAATTTCCTTAAAGAAAAGATTTTCTATATGTACTGCATCTTATGTCTTTCTAAAAGGTACAAAATGTGCCATTTTTGAAAATCTATCCACAACAACAAATATAGACTTGTTACCTCTTACTGTCTTTGGTAAGCCAAGAACAAAATCCATACTGATGTCAATCCAAAGTTTCTCAGGAACAACAATCAGTGTATACAATCCAGTGTTCTAACTTACTCCTTTTGCAACTTGACAAATTCCACAACTTTTCACAAATTTTTTAACATCTTTATACAATTGTGGCCAAAAGTATTTCTCCTTAAGCAAATTCGGTGTTTTATCAACACCAAAATGTCCAGCCAAACCACTACTATGTTTCTCCTTTATCAAATTAGTTCTCATTTCTTCTCTCGATATACACAACTGAATACCTTTAAACAACATACCTTCTTGAATAAAATATTCTTCCCATTTAGTACTCGGTTGATCTTGAATAGGTTCTCTGCACTTTCTCCACGGCTCAGAAAAATTAGGATCAAATTCATAAGAATCTCTCATGTCATCAAAGCCAAGAACTTTAATTTTCATCTCGGTCATCAAAGATCTCCTTCCACTTAATGCATCAGCAACTCAATTAGTGACTCCACTCTTATGCTTTATCACAAATGTATAACTTTGCAAATACTCAACCCATTTCATATGTCTCTGATTCAACTTATTTTGACTACCCAAATACTGTAAAGCCTTATGATCGATATACAACACAAATTCACTCGGTATCAAATAATATCTCTATTTCTTCAGTGCTTGAACAATAGCATAGAATTATTGATCATACACAAAATATTTCATTTTTGCATCATTCAACTTTTCACTAAAGAAAGCAATAGGTTTACCTTCTTGACTCAACACAGCTCCAATTTCACTTCCACTTGCATCACATTCCACTTGAAATACCTTATTGAAATTAGGCAATGCCAAAACAGGAAATTCAGCAACCTTTTGCTTTAGAGTCTCAAAACTTTTATCAGCGCCATGTGTCCACTTGAATTCTCTTTTATCTCCTCTCATAGTCTCAGTCATAGCATTACAAATTGAACTTTAATTCCTAATGAACTTTCGGTAAAAAATTTCCAAACCATGAAATGATCTTACCTCACTAGCATTCTTAGGTGTAGGCCAATTCAAAATAGCTTCAATATTTTTAGGATCCATTTTCAAACCAACAGTTGAAATCACAAATCCGAAATACACAATCTCCTCTTTCATGAATGAACACTTTTTCAAATTTATCAGCAACTTTTCTTCTTTCAACCTTTGCAATACTTGTTTAACATGCAACAAATGTTCTTCTCTAGTCTTACTGAATATCAGAATATCATCAAGGTATACAATCACAAAGTTACCCAAGAATTTCTTCAAAACTTCATTCATCAACCTCATAAAAGTACTTGATGCATTAGTTAAACCAAAAGGCATAACCAACCACTCATACAAACCTTCTTTTGTCTTAAAAGCAGTCTTCCACTCATCACCTCTTTGATTCTGATCTGATGATACCCACTTTTCGAATCAATTTTGGTAAAATACCTTTCTCCAGTCAAAGTATCCATTATGTCATCCATTCTCGGTATAGGAAACCTATATTTCACTATTATCTTGTTAATTTCTCTGGAATGAGTACACATTCACCATTCTCCATTCTTCTTAGGTGCCAATACAATAGGTACTACACAAGGACTCAAACTTTCTCTGATCAAACCTTTCTGCAACAATTCTTGAATCTGTCAGTTCAATTCTTGATTCTTGATAGGTGTCAACCGATGTGGTGCCTTATTCGGTAAACTAGCTCCAGGGATTAGATCCATGCAATGATCAATGCTTCTCTTCAGTGGAAAACCATCAGGTACATTATTAGAAATAATTTCACTGTACTCGGTGAGTAACTTATCAATCTCCACAGGGACACTATCCTCTATTTTCTTACTCGGTTTGTTAGGAATCACAGTAAGACATACATCATTCTTCTTCAAATCCTTAACAAACTTTCTTCCTTACATCAAAAACACTTTCACAGAAGTACAAACATTACTAACAGGTTCTTCAATCAAAGGTAACAAGATTTATCTTCTTCCATCAACCCAAATAGTATATTTATGCAATCTCCCATCATATATAGCATGTCTATCATATTGCCAAGGTCTACCCAACAAAATATGACAACAATCCATAGGCATGATATCACATAACACCTTATCATAGTACTTCCCAATTTTCAAATTCACATAACATTGTTCATTTCCCAAGAGTGTATGCTCATCTTCGATCCATGAAATCTGATAGGGCTTCGGATGTTCCGGCCTTTTCAACTATAACTTTGTGACCATTTCCTTAGATGCCAGATTCTCTGAGCTACCACTATCAATGATTACCTTCCAAACTTCATCAAAAACTCTACATTTGGTTTTGAACAAACTTTTCCTTACCGGATCTTCCTTATTACTTTCACTCCAAAGTGCTCTCTTTACCATCAAGTTATTTTCCTTCTCAGGTTCATTCGGTGACTCTTCTTGCACCAAAGCCTTTCTACTATTACCGACCTTCTTACTTGCATGTGTACACTCAAATGATCTATGTCCTTCTTCTCCACAATTATAACAAGTTCCTCAGAAACCACCTCGGTAGTTATTGCTTTTGCCTCCAGATGAACTTTCACCTTTCCACTCGGTCTTGCCTTTATCTAGAGTTGTCTTTTCAGGTTTAGATCTATTGTTTTCACCATGAGATCTACCTCTTCCTCTAGGGAATCTACCACCTCTACCTCTTTGTCTTTGCTCATGTCTCTTGTTCAATTTCTCCTCAGCTTTTAATGCAAATTGATAAGCCTCTTCAATGTTCTCCAATTTGACCAAACAGATTTCTTCTTGGATGGAAACTCTCAAACTATTCAGGTACCTAGCAATTCTTTCCACATCATCTTCATCATGTCTAGCTCTGATATCTAATCTATAGAATTCCTTAGTATATTCTTTTACCGAGCTATCTTTCTGCCTCAAACTTTGCATTCACCTAACTAGGTTAATTTGATAATCACAAGGTAAGAACTTTCCTTTCAATTTATTCACCATCTTATTCCATACCTTAATGTTGTCTTTGCCTTTCCTCTTTCTATCCAATTGTAGATGTTCCCACCACAAGGATGCATGACTTTTCAACTTTGTGCTTGCAATTTTCACTTTCTTTTCCTCAAATACATTCTCATACTCCAAATAATTTTCTGTCTCAGTGATCTAGTCCATCAATTCATCAGAATCCAATTTTCCACTATACTCAGGAGGATTAAAGTGTGGTGTAGACTTCAGATTTGTCAAAGCCTTCAACAATCTTTCCTCACCTTGATCCATCATCGGTGCAGGTTCTACATCAACTTGTTCTTCCTCAATTTCATCATCACTAACATCTTCAAGATGTCTTCCTCTTCTCTGGGATATTTCAACAGTTTCTAATCTAGCAGCAAGTTGTCTCAACATGTCTGTTAATCCTAGATCCGCATCTTGCCCCCCATGAACCATCTTGAAACCCTCTGCAATTGCAGGCCAAATCACAATCTGCTACCCCACAACAATTCAACTAGGGTTTGACAAGAAGGAACCCTCAAACTTAGATTCACAAACCTAGATCCAGATCTCACCTCGCTCTGATACCACCTAACACAAGGGAGGATGGGGAGAGGGGCCAAAGGCATGCCCTAACCAGATCCACCTTGCAGAGATCACACGCGGAAGAAACATCACAACAAGTGAGAGAGAGAAAGCAGAAACTCTCATATATTATCTTCAATTTGATTCATACATGTTGGGCTGTAAGGCCTTCCCAGTTTAGGCCAGATATTACAATCAATTACAGAAGTCCTCCAACATGCGAGGATCTTTCAACAATCTCTAATTTTCTATCTTCTATCTTCTATCCAAAAACTTACTCCCTAAACTCTAATAAAACAACTACATTTATACAAGAGGCTACCAAACCAAGTCAGCCTTCAGATCCACCATCAACATAAGGAATGACCAAATCTAAGTCCACACGCTTCCCAATGATAGATACCATCATTAAATCTATGACCAAATATAAATGCAAGAGTCGGCCTCAACATAAATCCAAAATAAACAATTCGGTAAGCAAGGAAACCGAGCGCCAGACAAGCATCACCGAGTGCCAGGGAATTTCACCGAGTGCCAAAGAGATAACCAACCAACACCGGTGAACAAAGGAAACTGAGCAACACCGAACCAACTTGGTCAAAGCAGGAACCAAGCAACACAAAAAACTTCAAACATGTTTTTGGTGACACAGGATTGCCAAGGACCCGAGATGCTCCTGTATCAATTCCTCATCATCAGGGGTGGGGATCTTGCAATTCCTAATAATTAATTTATGGCCTCAATGTGTCCAATTGGAGTGTCTTCCTCAAAGATTCCTTCCTTGAAAATGTCTTTCAGAACAATTGCTAACTCATCTCCCCGAATGATGCTTTGTGAGAATGGGTTTTTGCATAAAGGTCTTGAGGGTCTGAATAAATTAAATTCTTTTCGTGTACTAGATCTTAATGCAAACCATCACTTAGGTCAACTATAGGCAGTTACTCATTAATTTCCTTGTATTCGACTTTTGTTTCCCCCACTATTTTAGATATATCTGAGAGATTTCCAGTCTACTTGTGGTGTTATTATCCATGATTAGCGCATCTTGAATCGTTGATGACTCTTTCATGGGGAATGTATCCATTTCTACTATCTCACCCTACTCTGGAATATCTAGAGGATTCCTAACTTCTGTTGGGATCAACACTGGTCCACCTTCCTTAATCCCCAATTGAGTGCCTTGTTCTAATCTATTTGCTTTCCCCATGGCGATGTCAACAACTTTCCCTGCTACTTTCGAACAACTAGCAACATGGCTTTTTCTCAAGATGCATGTTCCTCCCCTAGTATCCACCTCAATCTATTGGGACCAACTTCCCTTAGCTATTAGGATCTCCAAATTATCTAGGTATTTTTTATTTGCATCTATGTCAATCGGGATTTTTTGTATCTTTGATCTCCCATGAAAGAAATATTCCTCAAACCCTATTAAAGAACCTAGGGTTCCTCCAATTTTCTTCAAGATCTCCTCACTCCAATATTCCAAGGGCAGATTCTCCATTTTTATCCAAAGAGGGATCTTTTTAGGCTTATGAAGAATTGGGTTGAAATTTGGTTCCCAATCCAATTTGTAAAAGCAAAATCCTTCAAAAAATAAAGGCTCTCCTAATAGAATCTTCTTATTGGTTTTATGATCAATACAATCTAAGATTAAAAAAAATTTATTATTCCCGAGGGCATTAGCACTTACCCATCCTTCAAAGAAATCAACAAACCATTTGATGATTCTTTACTTGGGCGCATCCTTGCCTATCCATTTGGCAAATAAACCATGGCGACTGAAATGATCCCATCTTTGTGCATACAGGATTGAGGCAACCTCATTAACTTATATCTTTTCATAGGGGGAATAAATGGATTTGCTTCCAATGCATTACCTTTCTTCATCACAATGTTTCTTTTATCCTAGTTTCTCACGCTCTTATTCCAATGTAGGAAGGAGAGATGTGGAACCCTAGCCTGACCGTTTCAAACCCCATGTTGGGGAGGATCTTGATCCCGTGGTCTTTTCCTTTGCCAACAATTCCTTTGGAGTAGATTGTTGGGTAGTTGTGATATGTTCCCTTGAGGTCCCCTTATGCCCAAAGGAATGGCATTCGCCCCTACGGTAATGTCATTCTACACAGTTTTAGGGGGGTTATGTCATGTCACGAGTGGGTAATATTACCCTACTTCTTTCACATCATTGCGAGCTAAATTTTTCAAAAAGTATTCAAACCAATGTCTCTTATATTATTAATTTATATTTATTTCTTATTTAATTATGGATAATTATATTATAAATACAATTTTTAGAAACTTTATAACTAATTATTCTATTATAAATTATGTATAATTAAAAATAAAATATAAATTTTTTTAGGGGAAGAGTCCAAGAAGAGTCTATGTTTCAATTACGTTCACTCCTTACTCACCCAAACTCTCGAGTACAAACTTCAAAGAAACAAAAAAAATGATAACTTTAAAAGTCCATTAAATAATTTTCACATCTACCAATAGCCGCCCACTTGTACCTTCAATAGTTAACTTTTTTTAACTTTAATTGGAGGAGTTGTGCAACTTTAATGGTACCCATAGCACACAACTATGGGACATTTGTGCATAAGTATTTGACAATTTTTAAGGTGGTTGGAGTTGATAGTTAGTAGGTATAAGGTGACACTTAATAATCACTTCTTTTTAACCTTTGTGCACATAACAGATTTCAAAGTTTGTGTCATTACTACCCAAAAGGCAAAACATTAGCATTCAAAAACAACAAAAATAAATGTCAAAATCTAATGTACTGATTAAGATCTACAGATACATGTAGTTAAGTATAACAACTAATGATACACTTCCCCTAATTAGAAATAAATGTGCACTTAAGATCATTTAAAATATCCTTACTCCCACCCTTAATTTTTATGGTCCACTTTGATTCTCCCACAGATTTTCCATGCCAGTCATTCATTAAAAACGTCCTTTAAATTTTAAGATATAATTTATCATCATAAAATTCATAAATCAGAATAATCTCTTAAGCATTTAACAGTTCATTGAAATGCACTCGTTCACATTGTTACTGAAAAAAACCCTAAATACAGTTATACGACAATGAATTTAACCCCAATGGCAAAGTATGATGCACATTTTTAATGGAATTGGGTGTTTTACCATACCAAAAAAAATGATCCACCGACTTCTCTAAGCTCTGACATTTACGTTTATTAGAAGCCAAATCTGTCTTCTCATTTTGGTACATACATTCATATGAACGATTTGACATGTTTTTTTTAGTACTCTGTTCTACGTCAATGGATTGGATTCCATCTACAGCAGTACTTTGAATACAACAGTGAAGGCCAAGTTTATAAACTTGTAAGGTGGAGATTCACTCCAAAGAGGTTGGAGTGCATGAACACCGCTACGTACAATATCTTTGACAGGAAGTTTTCTCCATTTTAGGCAATCCTTTCCATCATTTCATGTGATACATAGTTTGGCCAGTTTATGGCCTCTCTTTAATGGAAGAAATGGAGTACACTGCATTGTTTTTCAACAAAGCAATGCGGTTTATGTATGTTTAATAATGGGTTAGTGGAAACCTAGGAAGTAACTTAGTAATAATAGAATGGGATATTTGTATTCATGTTATGATTTTGATGGTTATATTTAGATGGATGCACATGTTTCATTATTATTAATATTAAAAATTTAATATCAAATTAATGTTCTTTGTAAGCAATGATATTATTGATTCTTGCAATCTATTTAGAATGGAAAAGGAGAGCCGTCATTCATGATTTGATTTGTCATTTCTTATAATAGACTACATTGTTGTCATGTTCAAGGATTATCGTTGGTTTGGGTCATGAGATCTATTTTAGAATGGAAAATGAGAGCTATCATTCATGATTTGATTTGTCCTTCATTGTAATACACTACATTATTGTCATGCTTGAGAATTATTGTTGGTTTGGGTCATGGGATCTATTTAGAATGGAAGAAAAAAAGACAAGCTATCATTTATATAATGATTTGTCCTTAGTTGTAGGGGACTGTATTATTACCATGCTCAAGGGCTTATTATTGATTTCATGTACAACCAATAGCTTTGCATGATTGCATAAAAAAATGGCAAAGGTCATTGTTGGAATTTGGGAGGTTATGTGTTCACCCTTTTTGGATCTTAGTCACTCCATTAGCAAGAACAACATTGTGGAGTCTCGGCTATGCTTACATGCAGCATTATTAGCTTCTACAACCACAAATTGATAAATTCACAGACAACAAAAAATTGAACATTAAAAATAAAACAACATTCCTAGAAATATAAACAAATCACAAAGCTATAAACTTCTTTTTAGGAAAAAAAACTTAATACATAAGAACTTATAAAAATATATTTCCAAATCTATACACAAATATATTTTTTCATATTTATAATAATAATTTACCATAGCTTGTCATTTTTAACTTATTCTACTACCATAATCAATTCATTAAATTGTTTATCTTAAAAAAATTAAAATATTACACAAATAAAATAATGAACAAAAGATTATAATTTGTAATAATGATTTTATTTATGTATGTATGTGTGTGTTTTATTGTACATACATACATACATATACATGTATATGTATATGTATATACACACATACACATATGTATGTATGTATCCACGATAAATTCTAAATATCTTTAAAAAAATAAAGGGAGCACAATTGATAGGATGATGGTGTCAAAATCTAACCAAAAGGCAAAATATTAGCAATTCATGATATGATATGTCCTTCCTTATAATAGATTACATTGTTGTCATGCTCAAGGATTATTGTTGGTTTGGGTCACGAGATCTATTTAGACTGGAAAATGAGAGCTATCATTCATGATTGGATTTGTCTTTCATTATAATACACTACATTATTGTCATGCTCAAGAATTATTGTTCGTTTCGGTCATGGGATCTATTTAGAATAGAAGAAAAAATGACAAGCTATCATTCATATAATGATTTATCCTTAGTTGTAAGGGGCTATATTATTACCATGCTCAAGGGCGTATTATTGATTTCATGTACAATCAATAGCTTTGCATGATTGCGTAAAAAAATGGCAAAGGTCATTGTTGAAATTTGGGAGGTTATGTGTTCACCCTTTTTGGATCTTAGTCACTCCATTAGCAAGAACAACACTATGGAACTTCTCTGTTATGCTTATATGGAGCATTATTAGCTGCTACAACCACAAATTGATAGATAAAACATTAATAATATCAGATTTCCACAATCCATTTTAACTATGTATGCATTTCTGGATTTGATTGTGTGATTTTTGGTATCAACGTTTCGGATCGCACTCCGTGATCCATCATCAGGAATAGAGAGAGTGCAAGAATTGTAAAAGAAGTGATGATGGATCATGGAGTGTGATCCGAAACGTTGATACCAAAAATCACACACAATCAAATCCAGAAACACATACATAGATAAAACATTATTAGTGACTACTTCCACAAATTGATAAATGCACAAACAACAACACATTGAACATTGAAAATAAAATAACATTCCTAGAAATATAAACAAATTACAAAGCTATAAACTTTATTTTTAGAAAAAAAAAACTTAATACATAAGAACTTATAATTTAAATATATTTCCAAATCTATACACAAATATATTTTTTATATTTATTATAAAATTTACCATAGGTCATCATTTTTAACTTATTCTATTACCATAATAAATTTGAATTAAATTGTTTATCTTAAAAAAACTAAAATATTACACAAATAAAATAATGAACAAAATATTATAATTTGCAATAATGATTTTATTTAGGTATGTATGTGTGCATTTGTACATACGTACATACATACATACATACATACATGTATATGTATATGTATGTACACACATACACATACGTATGCATGTATTCACAATAAATTCTAAATATCTAAAAAAAAATGGAGCACAATTGATAGGATGGCGGTGTCAGCCTATCTATGACAACTTCTCATTAATCTACTATATCTAAAGCCCAAAATAAGATAGGAACTTAATCCAAGATAGCATATGATTTAAATGTATAAAACTAACATATCTATATTTTAAAAAATAATCTATGTAAGATACATCTAGAGATATAAATTTTAAAATATTTAACAAAATTTTAAACTAATTTGATTTTTAATGTATGAAAAATTAAATATTTGTGTATGTATGTAACTTTGATTTATTGAATTTATAAACATAATTTAAAAAAAAATTAATTAAAATTTATTTTTCATCTTTTTCAATTGAAAACTATAAATTATATATATAATAATATTATTTTTAAAAATTTGATAAATGTGATAATGTTTGACAATAACTATGTAGCCAACTAATTCTTCTTCAATAGACATTTTTTATGCTTTTTCAATTTAATTGATAAATATCAATACACTCTCAAATCA